>MCGE01000039.1:0-374211 GCA_002105175.1 Absidia repens | reverse complement strand
TGGGGAGGGCGATGGGGGAGGACGTGTGGAGGGGTCGAGGAGGTGGCCGGAATAGATTTGCTGAAAGTGGTTGGCAAGTTGGTTGACAGCGTGTTGTGGTCCTAAGGGATGGGTGAAGGTGGGGTGTATGGTCCTGCTGGTCTTGATGCGTTTGATCTTTGCTGCTACTTTGCTGAAATCCAGACTATTCATTGAATCGCAGAATTGTCGCCATAGCTGTCGTTTCCGTTTGTTGATCAGGCGTCTGAGGAGTGCCCGGGCACGTTGGTGTTCAATCCACCATTCGAGTTTGTTGATGCCAATGGATTTGCGCCATTTCTGATAAAAATATTCCCGTTGTTGTACTGCTTCGTCCATTTCCACTGTCCAGAACGTCGATGTTTTTCGGTGGGTGTACGTCTGCCGATCGTCGTATCGAGGGAATGATGGATAGCGTTGTTGAGATCGTCGTTGAGAGTCGATGATTTGCTGGTCTATCTGGAGGTCGGCGGGGGTTGTGTAAGTGTCGTCACGGATGGTGAGTTCTTCCAGTAGTTGTTGGGACTCAAGAAGGAATGTGTTGACGTATGGTCGTAGTATCGTTGTTGATGGAGTCGGTCGAGTTTCCAAAGCAACCGTTGATGTTGTGGTTTGGGGGAGGAGGTGGTGGGGGGTGGTAAAGGTGAAGTGGATGAGCTTGTGGTCTGAACCTAAGGAAAGGTCGTCCCGGATGTTCATGGATGGCATGGCGGTGAAGGGGCGTGTTGACATAATCCAATCTACAATACTACTGCCTTGGTATTTGATTAGTGTATACTGACCTTTGGTGAGGAGGGAATTCCAGATGATGATGTCGTTGTTGTGAGTCCAGTCTTCAAGTAATTTTCCTCGTGGTGTGGTGCGGTGATCGCCTAATGTATCACGTAGCCGTGCATTGACATCTCCGCAGATATGGTGTTTGTGCTGTGTGGGTGATGTAATGGCAATGAACTAATGATAGTGAGAGCGATAGTGTCATCGAGTGATGGTGGTAGATATAAGCAATGGATGAGGGTGTGATTGGTGATGAAGGAGAGGACGTATGCCGATATTCAGGGGGGAGACTGTGGGGAAGGTGATGGATGGGATGGGGGTAGGAGGGGTTGTATGAGGAGAGAGATGCCCATTTTTCCGACGTATGCGTGTGGGTGGGATTTGAAGCCATAGGTGTGGAGTTGTAACCATGTGGTATCGAGTTTATTTGGGGAGATAAGCCATGTCTCTGTGAGCAGGAGGAGATCGGTGTGTTGTGTATGGACGAGGAGGGGTGCGATTGCAGATTTGTTGGTGCCGTTGATGTTGAGTAATGATAACGTAGTGGTTGTACTAATCATTGGTATTACTGTTGGGTGGGGTTAGGTGTGGCTGGTGGTAGTGTCGCACGGAGGAAGTCCGCGTCAGAGGTGGTGTGGTCCGTCAGTCTCATGTGGGGCAAGGTCATTCAGGACGATGTTTCGTTCTACCTCGTCGATCCATCCTTCTTGCATAAAGTATTCACTGACGGCAAATATCGTACAGGTGTGCGGATGAATTGTAAGTGCGGGTCATACGTTGGTTAACGGTCTTGAATGCAAATTGTTCCTTTTCAAATTGGCTGGTGGAGTCGTCATTGAAGTCGGGGTTTTGGATGTGCTTTGGATCGAGGGGATCGAAGTCTCGATGGGGATGATTCCAAATGTGGAAAGTTGGTGGAGAAATTCCTGTTCGAAGTCGTTGTGGATGAGGGTGGCAAAAGAAAGAAAAAGAGAATTTTTTTTTTTAGGGCAATATAAATAGAATTTTATTGCGGAATTTGAAACACATCGCAGAGAGGTGAATAGAGGGAATAAAAGAGTGGGAGAAAATAGATAATGTGTGAATTAGACGCTAAATGACTAAACATAAAATGTTACTATCTCAGAACTAAAATGGGATGTCGTCTGTCTCAGGAGAGGTTGGAATGATGAAGGTGCGTGGAGGAGGACGAAGGCGAGAAAACAGATGAGTGAAGGGCGATATTACATTGATTTGTTGAATGGGGTGTTGTGTAAAATAAAGAGCCAGTGATGTCGTGAGATCGTTTGGAGAGTACAGGAGCAGAGTAATCAAAGGTGGATGGAGTTATCCATGTTTCCTGGAGCAACCAAAATTTCGGAGTAAATTCGTGGATCATTTGTTGTTGAGGGTACTAGTGGTAGAATGGCTTCAAATGATGCTTCCCATATTGGCCATTTCAGGGAACAGGAGTAGAATAGGTGATTCAAAGTTTCTAAAAGAGAAAAAAAAAAAAACAAAAAAAAAACGGGAGGCCAAAAAAACTAGAAAGCAAAATGCGGAACCTGAATCATCCAGCCTACCATAGTGCGAAAAATGCCGGAGGCTCTTATCCCTTCACTATTTTTTTTTTTTTTTCATCACACAAAAAAAACCCGTTGACGACGCGCTGAGCACGACGATTGGGTTCCAAGGGGCGTCCCATCATAGTGTGAAATGGCGAAGACTCTAATTCCATCCCTTCAAAATCCACACTTTAATAAAAGAAACTCTGACACCCAATAAATCGAAAGATTTCCAAAAGCTCCAGCGGACCGCCAGAGCGTTTATTATATAGAAATAATAATGAAGAAGAAGCCGGAAAACCCAGTTGATAAAGAAACCTTGCCCTTAAAAAAAAAGGCATTGGCATGCGGTCTGTCAAAGTCATAGTGTGTGCATTAATTATGCGTGGTTGAAGTTTCACGCGGGTAACCGCCGGCGGTTATATCACGTGGGGTACCGCCAGCGGTATGTCGTTCATATGTGGAATCTTAAATACTTCAGTAAAAAAAAAAGCAGACTGTAGACTTATCGTATGAATGGAAGTGGAATATCGTATGGCTTTCGCTGACAGTAAGTGGTTTGTGTGTGGTTTTTTTTTTTTTGTTTTGGTTTTTTGAAAAGAAATAATAATAAAAAAAAAAAAAGCATTGACATGCATGTTGTAAAAAAAAAAAAAAAAAAGCCACATAGCAATCAACGCGACGAAAGTCAATAGATAATATGTAGTGTTCTCTTTATTGAATAAATTGAGATAGCAATATATATATATATATATATATATATATATATATATATATATAGCTATAAAAAGACGGTACTATTCTAAACTATACTAAGCTACAGCATCCCAGTGTACCATATTGAGTAGATTCACTAATCAACAATGTACGTTTCCAGTTCCTTGAGCACGGCGTATCTTGAAAATATCATGTTCCTTCAAGTTTAAACTACCTCTGGGCTCGGGTTTACATGTTTCCAAAACGTCACGTTTCACGATTTGATTACAGTGTCGAAGCATGACGAACACCAACCCTTGGCAGTTTTGAATCCATCGGCGTACACCACCAGCGGAGATACCATGCACCCTGATGAACCACACTTTGCGAAGGCAGCCACGGAGCGACACCGCCATGGCATCCAGGCTTGCATTGGTCAAGTTGGCACCCTCCAAACGAAGCTCCTGAAGATGAGGATGGGTGTTGATAAAGCAAATAAAGGTGGCATCGTCAATATCATCACAACAATTAAGATGAGGACTTGCAAACGAGGCCAGCAGGGAACCCCCGCTGTCTTGTTGTGTTTGTTGGCGATTGCCATGATAAGGCCTGAAGGTTCGAAGATCGAGAGTTTCAACTCGGTCAAGTCTTGAAATCTTGTCATATCCATCACCAGTTTCTCGGTCAAGATGCTTTTGTCAGTTTGACGAACACGAATTCTTTTCAAAGGACAATTGGAAAGAGCAGAGAGAAAATCATCCTGTAGATCGGTAATGCGATCGAAGTCGAGGTTCGTCAATTGGTGGCAATGGTGACCTATGGCACGGATGGTCGCCTACGACAGATGAATGCGCCATAGTGTGAGAGACGTGAGATGGGGGCAATGATGTGGAAGATGTTGTAGACTTGTGCTGGTTATTGGTGGCAAGTAATTATCAGTGTCATTTCCTATCGAAAGCGTTTCCAAATGGGGGATGTGCGTCATTAAACGTAAAAGCTCATTGTCGTTGCAAGTGATGTTGTCCAAACGCAGTTTTCTGACATAATGCCCCATGGGTGGTTCTTTTGTTACCAAATAGTCAATCATTCGTTGTAACTGTGTAAGATCGCTACTTAATACTGGTTCCCGCCATAACAAAGGATACGCTACTGCGTAAAATTGTTTGTTGACCAAGATGCAGGTACAAAGGTCCAGCTGCTGATCAATTTGTCGACTATCAGGTTGGGACATAACATGTTCAGGCTCAAGAACGTAATGGATAATGTGTGCCAGGATTTCATTCGGGAGTTGTTGAAGATGAAGGGTGATAATGACTGTGTCATCAGGTTTCACTTGAATGTTGCTTCGTTCATGTTGAAGGAGTCCCTCGGCGTAGCGTTTCATTTGCTTGGTGTCGCCTCCTACAAAAAAAATCAATTATGGTATAAAAAGTTAGTTCATGGTTTTCATCTAAGAAGTTCCATAACATCCTTTTTTTTTTCATTACGTGTGAAGTGTGAATGTCCGTGTCCATCATCGGAAAAGTATTGATCGTCGCTAGGTGTTCCTATTCTTTGTGGCTGACAATAATAAAACAGTATTAGAACCAGAGCGGATCAGTGTTCGTGTTTCTTCCTGTCTCGTTACTAACAGAAGAACTGGACCCACCATCACCCGATTCCTGGCTTTGGTAGAGCGGAAGAAGATAATTGTTGAGCAGAGTGGAAATGTACTTGATAGCCATGGTTTTCGTTTAGTGGTTTTTAAAGTAAAAAGAATAACGAGCATTTCAAAACGTGTAAAATTCCCCCTTCTTTTTCTAATCATCGAAAGCCCGACAAAAACCTTTTATTTTTTTCAGGGACATTATTGACAGGGACCTGCCAAAACACTTAAAATCTCGATTTTTTTTTAAGGTTATGTTGTGTTTTAACAATAAAAAGGAAGTATCTACAGTGTGGGCTTATATATTGTCTGAAGTGACCTTTGTTCAATATGTTGAACAATGACTATAGTATGGGACATTGTAAGTTTGAATTACCGAATGGGATTGCTTTAAAACTCAGGATTTTTTTTTCCAGTCTTTTCGTTGATTAATGATTCATCACCTTCCCCTTGAAATCATCTCCAACATCGTTGAACAACTAGATGACAACAAGGATCGTTATTCATTGGCGCTTGTTAACCGTTTCTTCTACCATGAAACCAATCCGATCTTATGGCGCTCACCGACCATAACCAGCAGCAGCAGCACCGGCGGCGACGACGGCGACGAGGAAGCCAACACCATTACTGCGATCCGCTTCATTGTTTGTGTCATGGAAGCACGCCATCTTGTTGCTCTCCAAGTTAGAAAACTGGATCTGGGGGATTACATTTGGAGCGATGCCGAACTTCTACTTGTTACGAGACGCTTGTCGCTTTTGGAAGAACTCAATATCAATAATGAAGCATGTCTTTCCAATATCAGCTTGGGTTGTCTCCCGCGCCATTGTCCAAATCTGACATCCTTCCGACTGGCTGACTGCCATATCGACTCGCCAGCTTTGTTCCAAGCCTTCGGTGACGAAGACGCTTGCCGCCATCTCCAGTGCCTTGATTTGGTGAATTGTGCTCCGCTATCTCCTGAGATCGTGGTGCCCCTCCTCACGTGCCCTTTGAAACAATTGTCACTCCACCTCGATTACGCTCGCTGGACAACCGCCACAGCAACATCCACCACCATAGAAAAAATCGTAATGGATCTCCCTCGGTTACCCCATTTGACCCATTTGACCCTCAGCAACATCGCCGACCGCTTTATCCAATGTCTTCTCACCACCGCCAGCAATACTGCTGACGCATCATGGCCTCATTTGGTGTCGTTTCGTTTGATACGATGTCTTGGGATGGTGGAAGATACTACATTGAGCGGGTTTCTTCAAACGCATCGTGATCTCCAGCATCTGACGTTATCTGGGGGTCGGTTCTCTGACGTGGTGTTGGTGGATACCATGGCGCGCGATTTGTCTTGTTTATCAACATTGGATGTATCACATACGACAACCATCACGGCGAAAGGTGTGCATCGTTTGATCTGGCATGGACCTCCGACCCTCCTTTGGATTCAACTGGTGGGATGTCATGTGTATCGTCATCAGGGACAAGAGATGCAACACCTGGATGGTGACACAGTGGTTGACGTGGTTGACCCCGCGACTGCAACATCAACAACAACAAGAAGCAGCAAACGACGTAGCCCGGTGGATCAATTAGATCGTCCTGCGATCTTGGCTTTGCGACAGTCCCCCAACCCCGATGATCTAAACGACGACAATGCATTCCTGGTCAATCAGCCTTGCTTGCAATGGTAAACATGCGGCACACTCACACATAGATGGGGTCTAAAAACGGAATTGGGTCTCTTTTCGATTGGATGGGGTGTTTTCTCTTTTGTATCATAGTTTAGCTTTTTTTTTTTATATAGAATTATTATTGTATCTGATTTCAATAAAATTGTTTTTTTTTTCTTTTTTTGATTGCTATTTCTTCTTCAGTGGTTATGCTGTTTTTGTGAATGTGATCGCTGGTGTACTGTGCAAAAGAGTATGATTGTATCATCACAATGAATGAAACTGGGGAGGGGGGAATAAAATCAAGGGGTTAATGGAGGACCATACTTGACACTCATTTATCTCAGGATCATACTGTCTCTATCTCTCTCTTTTTTTTTTTATTAATGTGGACAAGATGATGTCTAAATGTTCGCCTCCTTTCCTGTATCTGGTTGACATGTATACTATTGAATTGAATAGCCTATTGCCAAAAAATGAGCGTTTTTTTTTTTTTTTTTTTTTTTTTTTTTTTTTTTTTTTTTTTTTTTTTTTTTTTTTTTTTACATTAAGATAATGAAAACATATAAGAGACAAAATGATATAAAAAGACAAAACCCTATTTTATTCATATATTGATATATAAACTATGGTAACTAACACTAAGCTAAACCACTGACCGTACTGTTGTTGACCGTTGATGATGGATGTCCGTCATGATTGGTTGGTTGTCCCACGTTTCTGCCCATGCCAGTTTCCGTATGTAATAGAATATCCACCCCCCTTGGTACCATGCTTTTCTGTTGATTAATGCAGCTGTTGCTGTTACCGCTTTTCACGCTGTTTGTTGTTCATCGATTGCCTTGCTAATGGACCACACGTTTGCGTTTTTCACACAAGAATCACCCAACACACCGTCCATAAAAAAATTAGAGTGAAAGACCTGTGGCACCAAACAAGTCCCAGTGTCATCTACATCATCCCAAGATCCATCCCGATTGCATAGCCAGTCGAGCACCAGAAATGCTGGGTGGTGTGGTGGTCGGTCCGATTCCAAAGCTGTTTTGATCCAGGGCCCGCCCATGGATGACATTTTCTTTTGGCGAGTGCAGCTGAATTGATGTTGTGTTCCATGCCATTGGAGTGAGATCGGCGGGTTAGGTGGTGTGTGATCCTCTTACATTCTTTGTCATGGTCATTCCATTCAGTAAATGTAAAATGAGGGTGATATATGGAGATTCGACGATATGGGGTAGTAGTTTATGTTCGTCATATAATAATGGTTGAAGAAGGGATGATGGCGGTTGTTGTTGTGGTTGTTGCTATTGTAGCGTGGGGGGGGTTGCGGTTCATTCTAACATTTGCGCTTTGTTGGTTCCTCTCATCCTGCCGATATCTGTTTCATCCAATTTAATCCTATGGTTAAAGACGGCGGGGAACACCAGATCAGGGAAATCATGTTTCTGAAGGCGATCACAATGAATCAATTCGACGGACACCAGACAAGAAGACGCGTTTTGGATCCACCGTCGTACGCCAGCAGGAGTTATTTTTTTATTGTCGATCACACGTACATGCGTGAGATGGGGAAGCCACCGCGCACCCATGGCGTCCAAACTGTCGTCGGTCAAGCCAAACGCATCGCCTAAACTGATCTCCCGGAGCTGTGGATGGGACTTGAAAAATGAAATCCATGTGCGATCGTCAATGCCCAACCCATCACGGGTGACGAATTTCGCCAGATGAGGCCATGCATGTGTCGTTGTTGTTGTTGCTGCTGCTGTTGCTGCTGCTGTGTTGGTGTTGGGACTCGTCGTCGTTGTCGGTGCCGCCGCCAAAAGAAGGAGCTGGTTCATGGTGCTTTCCAATCCAGAAAGATACAAGGAGGTCAAATGGTGACAATGAATGATATCCATGAATGTTGTTTCTTCATTTCCATGCATGTGGCAGTTCATCATGGTCAGGTCTTTCAAAGGACAATGTTGGACGAGCGGCATGAACATGTTTGGTTGTCGCATGGTGCAGTTACCCAGGAAAAGTTTCTGGAACTGACGACAATACTGACCCATAGAAGTCAGGATGGAGGGAGTCAAAGTAATACTTTCCAAATGAAGAGACATGAGATGTTGGCAGTGATGTGGAATCCATTGAATGCTTGTTGCGGTAAGCTGTGTTGAGCAAGACAACTCGAGGGAAGTCAATTGGGGTACAAGGGGCAATAACCGTTGAAGGTGAGCATCCGTTACAAAGTTGCCATGCAAACGTAGTTGACGGATATGTTGACCAGGTGTTTGCCCTGGATCTTGAGAAGCATGGAGATCAAGGCAAGTAAGAAGACGTTGGACATTAGTCGCAGAAGGCAGCGTGGGTTTGTTCCATAATAAGGGATTGATAGTCGAATAAAACATTTTGTTGACGACAGTGCAGGCATGAAGAGTTGGCTGATGGTTTGACCAAGGAAGTTGCTGAAGAACAAGTAAGATGATTTCAGGGGGAAGTTGAGGTAAACGACGACAGTTTCCTTTTCCCTAATAACAATAAAACAAGAGAGAGAAGTCAGTTACAGGGCCATTCCAGTAACAAAGAACAGGTTGAAAAAGGAGTTTACCTTGTTACTGAATGGAGGGGATTTACATCCTTCGTTGTTGTGAGTATTAGAAGAAGAAGATGGTTGCTCAGTAGTGACGGTGGGATGGGGAGCTGTACTTCTTCTCATTTTGGAAGACTTTATTATTTTGATAAAAAACAAAAGTAAAAGATGAAATGATCACGGGTGGGTAATTTTTTTTTTTTTTTTAAAAAAAAGGGACGAGCCAAGCCAAAGCCCGCCGATTGACTGGAGTCAAAGAATCGATAATCAGTGCTTACATTTTGGAATTGCTTCATTTCAGAGAATAGAAATTGAATGACCGTCTGTACTACCTTCATAGCATCGGCTATTGGGCAATGGAAGCACACTACGTGACATTGAGCTATATAAAAAAAAAATGGTTTTGATATTCACTTCTCTATGTTATTTGAATCTCTACTGTTTTTATTTATTATGATCAGTCAACTTCTTATTGGAAAACTACTCTTGTTGAAAGTGTATGGCCGACGCTGTAAACCATTGACTCTTCCCTTAAAGATTTATTTACCAAATATGATACACCTATTTCAACGGAGCACCTGTTCTGACTGTATCCGATAATATCAACAGCAACGACAACAATGATAATTAAAATTATCCTCTTAAAGTTATAGGCAAGGGCAGTCTGCTAGGCAAATGCTATATGATTCGCGGCCGGATCATGGTTATGAAAACTGTCGGTGGGCATTTTTACACTATCATGCAAATTGGCGACAAAGTTTACAAAGTTTCAGCTTGGATGGGAAATGACGTTTATAGAAAGAACTGTCTAAAAAAATAATTATATCCTCTATCATCTACACTGGAATCATCACTAAAAACATTACCTTTGCCATCAGTTCTATCTCCTCCTCCATCAGCATCAAATTAGCATCACCATCTAGACGAAAAATCTGCACCATGTGTTCCTATCAAAAAGTCCAAGCTTTTCCGGTTAGAACACTCTAAAGAAAATAAAATAGAAAAGGAGTAAATTATTGACAGTGCCATGATATATTTAACTTCACTTACAAAAGAGATCTTTAATAGTAATATGAGTTCACCAAACAGAAAGCTCAATTGTAACCAGCTTCTTATTATATGCGCTCTGCCGGACATTCAAAAACGCGACGCGATGGGTAATTCTGCAACTTTTATTTACTTTTTTTTTTTGTTTTCATGCAGCTTATTTTAGGAGGCGGCGGTTCTTTTGTGCTGCTTTATGGCGGAAATTGAATTCCGTTTTTTTTTTTTTTTTGCCGGTATATGTTTATTCTGCGCTTCTTCCACTTTCCCAGTATTTATATATAGCATCTTTATGTGTATTGTATTGTTCATAGTAGTAGTTTAGTTGATTAATTTATTTTTATACTTTATTTTAGTAAAAGCCATATTTGACTACTACATGAATGCAAGAGTTATATAAAAAATTGAAGACAGGGCAATGTTCTGGGCAAAGTGAAAAAAAGGGAACTTTTTAGAGCAAGGTATCAATAGTCAACATGAAGACATGTTTTATTTCATCCAATAAAAAGAACATATGAAAAAAAAAGAGACTACACTAATGGCGACACAATGATTTGCATCCTAATGGTTGATCATTGGGATACCTCCGTTGCGGTAACTTTCAATTGCTTCATGATCCAGTTGAGTAACCTTCCATGGGATGCGAGTACAATGCATCAGAGTGAGAGATGTCAACTGAAGACACTTCTCAATTAATTTGAGTATACCATTTTCCGAGATGGTTGTATTGCAATTCAAATACAAAGTAGTGAGACAAGGTAGAGCGGATGCAATAGCAAATAGAGAACTATCCGTAATCAGATCGGCACGCCCAAGACGGAGCTCCATAAGATGAGGATGAGAATTGGCAAATGAAGTAAGATCACTATCGGTAATCTTGTCGCAGGAGTCAATGTGAAGTAAAGATAAACGAGGCCAAGGTGGATGGATCTCGCTATTTTGCTGCATAACGAGTCTTCCGTGTAGAGCGTTCATATTTTTCATTACCAAGTGAGTTAACAGAGTAAACTGCCATAGACCACGCATCATATCTTCGCATTTTTTCTGTTCGTGGCAGTAATTAAAAATGAATGTGAGTTTTTGCAAAGGACAGTTGAGAAGGAATTTAAGAGAATCAGAAGAGAGATATGGGACGAATCTTAACGTTAACTGACAAAGGTGATGGCAATGCAGCCCCAATTCGGTATATGCAGCGCTTGAAATGGTGCTACATTCAAGATCTACACTTGTGAGGTTTGGACAATGACGTGGTAGGTGGCGAAAACTTTCCTTAACGTTAAGTACACTACCGTTGATGTTCAGTTCTTCCAAGTGGCGTAGGTGTGGGATTAAAAGGGAAAAGTGGACATCGTTCCACTGGGGACATGAAAAATTCATTTTGCGAATAATAAACCCCATTGGCGGCTGGAACGTGGCTACGGAGTAAAGAAATTTATCCAAGGCAACGGAATGTTGGATTTTGGGTGCACACCAGAGCAAAGGATTGGCTATTGTATAGAATTGCTTGCTAACAAGTGATAATGCCCAAAGATCGCGTTGTTCAAGGCAGTGACTGACGATCAATGTTACCAATTCAGATGGGAATTGACGGAAATGGGGTGTAAGCACAATCACGCCATTATGCTTGATTTCAATTTCAGTAGCCGTATAGTCAGTAATGTCTCGAGCATAACGTTTGAGATGATTCTTATCTTTATGTAGACTATGAGTTAGTATTTTTATTTGGGAAAGCTTATAATGGGGTGTCCTCCTTTTTTTTTTTACCTGCAAAATTCAATTGGAAATTATTATAATTGATATCAGTAGAGTTGGATTCATGATTACTATAGATGATTTCTTTTTCGGTACGATCCTGATTGCCATGATGAAAAAAAAAAAAAGTGTCCTAGTGTTAAAATTGCACTAGTAGTTCTACAGTGCATCTATCACTACATTCAGCTTACGTGATTACCTATATCCAGGTTGGTCAAACCATCTTTGATATCATAATGTGAATCCAATTGTTCAGAAGTGGTAGCAGTAGGATTCATCAACTTCAACTTCACTTGTCTTTTGGAGCGGCCCATAGTATGATATATGTAAAAAAAAAAAAAAAAAAAAAAAAAAAAAAAAAAGAGAGAGAGAGAATAAGGGAAGGAAGGATCTTGATGGATGTTCTCTTTAAGAAAATATAAGGAGTCAGAGCCATGTTGTCAGCACATGTATATGATACATCATGACTGTAAAAATAAATAAATAAAATACAAGATGGGAAACATTGTATAGTGCTGGCACTGGAATCATCGGCTTTACCATTAAAGTACTCACTACAGTTTACAAAAGCTCCTTTTGATTTCACCCAGTTTCGTCCCACAAAAAAAAAAAAAAAAAGACTGCGAAACCTACGCGACGCAAACCTACGAAGTAAGTGATATAATTGGTTGGTCTTTTTATTTAGTATTCAAACATGTCATATTTATATCTTTTTCTATAGCTAGGTGAGTCTTCCTGTAATGATTTGATGTGATATTGGGCATGTAATTTAGCGGGGGACGAAGTGTGATGGGAATAAAGTGAAGGGAAGTCTATGTCAAATGTCAAAAGTGGAGAAGTCTGGAGCGAGGTATAAATAAAGTAAAGATGAAGGAGATGCGGAATAGATTTGGGTATCACAAATATGCCTTTTTTTTTTTTTTTTTTGGGGGTCAACTACAATCATGCCAATATTTACAAACGACTACAATCAACAGCAACTGAATGAATTGAGGTCAGATCTATCAATGTATGTGTGTAGAAAAAAGAAAAATCTCTTTGTCCAAGAATATTATTACTAAGCTTTTTATTTAGGATTACCTTCTCATTGTTCTGTAAATGAAGTCGATCAGTCCCGTATAGAACCATCCCATCTTTTTTTTTTTTTGGTTCTGACTTTGCGGATCCACCAAGAAAACGAAACTATGCAGCAAATCTTTATCTGCGACTGCCATCAACATAACACTTCTATTTTCTGGCGCAGCAACAAAGACAGCAGAACCCTTTGGCACATGGAGTATAGTATAGCAACTGCTTCAACTATGGCAGATAAAGAATAAAACAGGTATATTTTTATATATAATTTCAATAAAATACATAAATGAGAGGAGTGTGTCTACAGCTAAAGGCGATGTCCAAAAAGTGTATATGTTTTCAATAAAAGGTCCTGGAGAATATACTGCGTGTAAGTACGATATGTATCGTGTGATTTATTACATGTAGTCCTTAGTAGGGCTAGTATAAAGCTACATACAGCATACTAACAACACCGCCCTTTTTTTTTTTTTTTTTTTGCTCACTAGGCAACAATATTGCATTTTGGATACGTTAGAAACATGGTAAAATAAAAGGCATAAAGGAATAAAAAATGACGAAAATGCTTTATTTCAGATAGAGTAAGAAATTGTATACATAAAAAAAAGAATGAGTATAAGAGTAATATACGTAAACTGCTGCATAATTGTGGAAAGATATGGGGGGTGGGCGGGAGGGCGCAGAGTGGAGTGCCCTAAAAATATAAAACGGTTTTTAGAAAATTCAAAAATCTTAAAACCGTTTCACGGCCAGTCGGAATTCGTTTTACGTGGAGCAAATCCCGAAAAAAAACAAGGTTGCTTAGTTTCTCTTTTTTTGTCGAATGAAGAAGGGTCATTGGGATTGTGTGAACTTAGATTAGCAGTTAGAACTTGAATCAGGGACATTTTGATAAATGCATGACAAACATTCAAGAGAAACCCCTTTCATTTCGGATCTCTGATTTGGGAATGCCAATTGATCAGTTCTTTGTTGGTAGATTAGTATCATGGAGCTGTCATTAGCTTAGCTTCGTGTTGGTTGTCATAGTTTTATATCTACATTTGAATAAAAATATGTTTTACTTTTTTTCCATTAGTATTCTCATAAGTTTAATTGTCTAGTTGAAAGGGATGCAACAACTAAATTGGGGTTATGTTTATTGTGTTTTTTACTAACAATAGCGTGTATTAGCGCTAGGCTGATTTTATATCATACAGTATGGATTATAAAATTGGATGGACAGAAGCTTGATGCCGATTTTTTTTTTTTTTTTTTTTTTTTACCGCTCCACCAGTTGGTCCTACAAAAGCAAACGTCAAGAATAAGCTTTGTGGCAGTAGGCGGATGTTTTTATAGTAAAGGAAATCACAAAATAAGTGTGTTACACACCATGACAAGTTAAAATGATACTTGTTTTTTTTTCAAGTAATCCTTCCGTAGCCCCTCCAAAAATTAAAAATAAAAAATAAAGGTGTCGATCTCTCCATAATCTTTTTTAAAAAGAAAAAGTCGAAGGTTTATCACATTTTGATTAAAGTGAGATGTGCTATATTATTTGTGAAGAAAAGAGATATAAATAAAGTGTGGGATATATTCAAACTATGTGGCGTACGCCTACATGCGCTTGCGCACGCCATTGAGTGCGTGCGTGTGTGTGTGTGTTTATGAACAAAAGAATAAAAAATAGGTTGTAGTGTATACAATAAGGGGAGAGTTTAACTGCTATATTAAAAATTTGGCAATGACTTCATGAATGTTTTAGGAAAAATTATAGTTTATGGTCACACACAACACGGAAACGAAACCCGTGCTCCGCATCATCCTCATCTGCTTCACGAACACGATCCTTTTCTTTTCTTTGTTTTATTTCCTATTTTTTTTTAATTTTTTTTTTTTTTATATTTTTTCAACAATGAACCACAAGACAATTGTCCCTGCATATTTCGATTATGATTTTACGGACAGCGAGGAAGAGGAGGAGGATGAAGAAGAAGAATGTAAGAGTAACCATCATCGGATGGAGATCATCATCTTCATCATCATCATCATCATCATCATCATCATCATTGGTGAGTGTGTCTAATTGATGGTTGTTATTTTTTATCTAGATGCGGTGACACTACTATCATCATCACCACCGCCATCACCGTCTTCCCAGCATAACGCTATTGTCACTGACGTGGTTACTGGTATTGCCGCTGCCAAGAAACATCATGATGACAAGACGGTAAGCCAAAATAATAATAATGAAATTAAATATCAACTTTCTCGACTAACCTGACCGACCAACACACAAACTCCCAGCCTGATCATCAAGATGAGACATCTCCCGTTGATCAAGAGCAAGAAAAGGAGAACATTGACAAGGTCGCATTTGGTTCTACCTGTGTCGCTGCTGATGTTGGTGCTATTGCTTTGGAACATGAACACAAGCCTGATGAAGACAAGATGGAAGAATCTAAGGTGAGTGAACGCAGCAAATGAATCCCAATGCGACAAAATAATAATCATTGGAAATGAAGGAGCGCATCCATTAACCGCTTAACGAAATTGAAATTGTTTTTTTTTTTCTTATCAAGTTGGATGAACAAGACAAGACATCTCCCGTTGATACTATGGATAATCAAAAGGAAGAGACTCAAGGCCATCATTCCACAGTTCCTATTGCCAGTGGTACGAGCTCTCTACCGACGGAAGAGGTCAAAGAGAAGGTGCATGGATGGTTCATTTCTTTCCACAACCGTACTCACGAGCGCATACAACGTGATGGTGAAGATGGCAAGTCTGATATTGTACATATTACCTTGGGCACTCATGAAAAATTGCCTGAGATAGTCAAAGACTCCAAGGAATGGACTGATAACGAAAAGGCCAATGCTGAACTCAATGCTGAACTCGACAATGGCTCCAAGGGTTGCGCTGCTAACGAAACGACCCAAGCTGAACTCAATGCTGAACACGACGTTTCTATTCCAATGGTGCATGAATGTGTAACGGTTAGTGAAGATGAAACAGATGAGATCGACAAAACCTCATCTGGTACTATTCACGAACATGTCGAAAAAATCGAGCATCCCTCTAGTGGTGTGTTATTTGGAGCAAGTCCTGGCGCTGGGGCTGTGATGTTAAAAAAACATCATGATGAAGTCAATAAGGCGGAAGACGTCGAGGTGAGTATCGATGGAAAGGGATACCCAGTGCGACTAAAAAAAAAAAAGTTGAAGAGCTTCCACTAACTGCCTACACAACCAACCTTTTCTTTCGTTTTTCTTTTAAGATGGACGAACAAAAGCTGACATCGCCAATTGATACTTTGGGTGGACATGAAGAGAAGACAGAAAATTCTCACCAACATATTGGAGTAAACGCTGGTGGTATTGCCTTAAAAAAACATCATGATGAAGACAATAAGACGGAAGACATCGAGGTGAGTAAAGATGGAAAAGGGATGTCCATTGCGACAAAAAAAAAAAGCATTTATTAACCGTCAGCAAACTCCTTTTTTTTGTTTTTTTGTTCGTAAAGTCGGACGAGGAAGACAGAACAACTCATCTTAATACTTGTTTTATTAATGACTCTCTTCTTAATATTTCTCTTCCTCCTCTTCCTCCTTTTCCTGATGATGAGGATGATCATGAACAAGAAAATGAGAAGAATCCTACTCTTAACCGTCCTACTGTTAACCGTCTTCCTAGTCTTCGCCGTCAAAAGCGATTTTCATCGATTTTATATGCGCCAAGTCAACCTCAACGAACTCAATCTACACATCTTCCTAGGCTGCATCTACGACCTCAAGGTATGCCTCTTCTTAATTCCTCGTTGGCTGCAAAGCATCATGACGAAGATCAGAAGACGGAAGACGCTAAGGTGAGTGAACGCGGCAAGATTGGTCAATCTAATCGGGGAGAGACTACTGGAAGAACATCTACTAACTTCCCGACAAAATAATTCTTTTTTTTTATTTCTGAATCGAAAGCAGGAGCTAGACACAATTTCTCCTGTTGATACTGTGGATAATCAAGAGCAAGAAAATAAGAAGACCCATCGTCATTATTTTCATCGTCATAGTAATCATCCTCATCACCCTCACCTTGGCGCAATTGCAGATCATGTTTCCTCAGCTGTACATGCTATTGCCACTGGAATTGGTATTAAACGTCACCATCACAAAACCCTCAAGACAACATTATACGATTCCCCATCATCGTCAGCAGTCACTACATCAACGTCATTAATAACAGCAGTAGTAGCGCCGGAACCGCCACATTTTGAAATTGTTCTTGTGAATATCAAAAAAGCCGCCGAGGAACGTCACATTTATTGTGAAAAAAAGCATTTGGATGACACACTCCCGTATGTGGCACTCTCCTATCGATGGGGTGAGTTGGATGAACAAATTGTGCCCGCAACAAAAGATTATTATGCACGCATCGTCTCCTTCCGTCTCGATGATTTCTTCAAATTATGCGAAGCCATGCAACATGAACCTGATTTACAACATATCGAATACGTATGGGTGGATGCCATTTGTGTGGATCAAGAAAATATGGAAAAACGGAAAGCCACCATTTACCGCATGAATGAAATTTACATCCACGCTGCTGCCATTATCGCTGTCCCTGATTTACATGCGCATCATATCTCGATCAATACCGCCGCCAACAGTGTTTTCATGGACACCATTCAAAATTATCGTCGTTATTTGTACTATTTATTGGTGGGAACACCGGAGGCACAACAAGCGTTGGTGGACATGGATCATGCATGGATGGATAAACTGGGGATGCCAAAAGAGGATTCTGATCGTCGCGATTTGATTCTCAGCGCCAGCGCCACCACCACCACAACAACGACAACTACAACGACAATGACGAATCATCGAAGCCGAGGAATCAATAGCCAGTCATTTACTCAACAAATGATGACATTAATGACTATTCCCTCCGGAGGTGTGACGGCTTCCACTGTGGATACGCTGAAAGTCAAAGACAATGATCACCACGATCGGGCACTCCCCAGCCGCATGATGATGGAATTCCAACGTTTTGAATGGCAGCAACAACTCAATCAGCGGCAAACGGATATTTGTCAGTCGGTTCAATTCTTGCAATCCATCATGGAAGATTGGTCGAACCGTACCTGGGTGATCAGTGAATACCATATTGCCAAAAAACGCACCGGCAAATTAAAATTCTGGTACAATCAACTCAGTTGTCCTGAATTATATGGTCAACGATTTTTTGAATTCAAATTTAAAAAAGCCCAAAAAAAAAGAACAACAACGGGGGATCATGATATCAACCATGGTTCTTCTTATTTGCAGCCCTATCCTTACACGAAACAGATCATTGATTTGACCAGCCACTTTAATGCCAGTATGGATCGACGCCTCAGCAGCCGCACCGTGCTTGAAATGATGTTGCAAACAAAGGCCAGTAAAGTCGAAGACAGGTTCCATGCCATCATTCCTTTGGCCAAAAAATACAAACATTATATCAAGGACAGACAAAGTATTTCCAACTTGGGGGTGTCTGACATGCTTTCTGTGCGGCTCAAATTGATGGAATGGTCGGATACCAAGGATCGGCTGGTGTTGTTATTCAGTGAACAACGATTGTCACCGTCCGCCTCCCCGTTCTTGCCCACCTATGCCACGCATTTCAAAGCCGTCCCCCCGCGTCTGCCGAAATTTCTCACTGGCAATGCGTCACTATGCAACTTTGATGTCACTACCAAAAAGGATGCAGAAGAAGATGACGATGAAGATGATGATAGTGATGATGATGACGATGATCAAGATGGTAACAACAACAATACCAGTGGTGGTGATGATGATGTACGTCTTGTTCGGACTGGTATGTTGAATGAACTCTGGCTTCGTCCTCGAATGTACTGTGAACGACACGTCAGTCCACATGCTAAGTCATCCGTCCATAATCTGTGGCATGAACTGGGCATTGATCTTACCAAGGACCGATTGGATGCGGTCTCCATCCCTCTTTTTATCCATCATGACGAAACGAAGGATAAGTCCAAAAACAATAGTTTGTGGGCATTGGATCTGCAGTTGCTCGGTTCATGGGAGAAAAATATCTGGATCATGTATCCGTTTGATGCCAATGTCAAGGAAACCAAGATGTGTTCATTGAAAGACAAAAAGAAACAGCTTCCGGAAGGGTTCCGTGTTTATTAATTAAAAATTCCCATTTTAGTTTTTGTGTACTAAGATTTACATAGAAAAATAGAAAAATAAAAAAATATTGTGAGCCAAAAAAAAAAAAGCCTATGTAGTGAAGCTAATGGTAGGAGATATCTCCATCAAGCAGGAAGTCCCCGTGGTTTTTACTGGATTTACCACCAACGTCTTTGAGTCTTTCTAAGAGTCGGTCCAGCTAGGTTGGGTGCGACTTCCACCAGGTGGTCTTTTTTCCAGCCAAAAAAAAAAAAAGTTTAAATCCCGCTTTTTAATTGGTGGTATATTTTTTGGAGAGGAACCAAAAACATGCTCTTTGTATTTTTTTTCTTTTTTTTTTTCCGGAATGTCATGTACATTGATCAGCTTGGATTAGTGGTTAGAACTTGAATCAGGGGCATTTAGAAGATGCAATACAAACATGCATGGGGAAACCCTTTCATTTTGAAATCGTGATCTCTAACTAGCTTTAGATTACTTTCATCTTGGATTAGTATCATGGAATCATCATTAGATTAGTTTATTGTCAGTTGTCATAGCGTTAATATCAACTTGTATGAATAAAACTATGTCTTGTCTTTTTACCATTAGTCTTCTTACAAGTTTAAATGTCTAGGGTAAGGAGGGGGGGGAGAGCAACAACGATATTGGAATTATGTGGCTATTAGACTTTTACTTACGATGCCGTGCATTGACATCAGGTACTTTAGAGCAGGTTAGATATATATATATTGTGCATACATAGATTATAAAATGGGATGGACAAGAGCAGGACTGCCTACTTTTTTGATATAGAAACTATTCACTCCTCTTTTTACTTTACCCTTTATTCCTTTGCAGACACATAGACACCTCTTTCCGCCGTCATGTTCCAGTAGCGACCATGCATGCCGTGAACCTATTTCCAACGATTTCAATATTATTTTATGACAGCCTGAAGTTATTTTTTTCAATGTTCTAAATTACATCTTGCCCATCTCCAATATATTGTTTACCCGTCCCAAATATTTTTTTTTCTTCCATCCTAAGCTCATTAAACCACTGTCTTGATTTAATTCATCTTCGTCTCAATTTAAAAGTTAATAAACTGTAGATTAGATATACCACATACCTTATTTTTCGCGTTTACAAATAAAAATCACATTATTGACCATTTTGAATTGAATTAGCTCCAGTAAAGTACCTGGTAACTGATTATGATTCTTTGTCACTTTGATGATGGCTTCAGTACAAACCTTCAACTTTTTTAAAAGACGGTTTGAGAAGCAACTAAGTGATCGACAAGTTTTTTTTGCTTATTAATTATTTTTTTAGAAGTGCGATGGCATGATGATGATGAAATTAAAAAGCATCAACTAGCTTATGATAACATAGTGTGGAACGCCGCCATCTACGTGTTATTGATTTTTTTTTCCCTTTCTTAAAAATGGTTCCGGATCCATACTCAATAGATGATCCCTCAACGTTTTGTTTTTTCAGAACTTGCCTAATGGAGTGCCAAATTTCTTGGTGCAGAACATTTTATATTCGGTCACACCATATGACAGGTTTTTGAAAATGAAAAGCGCTGCCCCTGCATCTTCTTTATATCTACAAAGACAAACTCTTTGTTTCTTCTTTTTTTTTTTTTTGTATATTTTCTGAACAATGAACGACAAGCCATCCACCCAAACACGAACTGATTTTGATTTTTCTGATAGTGAGGAGGAAGAAAATGAAAAAGGTAAGAATAATCATCATCATCATCATCATCATCCCTGGACGAATGTCTCATTTTTCTTTTCTTGGTTTTATCAAGTTGGGACGACGCTACATGCATCAGCACCATTAACATCGCCATCATCCCATAACCAACTTCATTGTCATTCCATGAACTATCATGTTGATAATTCTCATAGATATCGCAAAAGCAGACTTTGTGCTGCTGATATGGCTGATGGAGTTGGTAGTACTGCTTCCGCAGAGGATACTAATGTCTGGAAAGTCCCGTCCAGCAAGAAACATCGTCATCACCGGCATGAAGAAGCCAGGCCATCCTTCTCCTCTGTAGCATCACCATCTATTTCACTGGAACCCTTTGACATCGTTCTTGTGGATATCAAAAAAGCAGCAAAGGATCGCACCATCCAATGCGTGAAAAGAAGGTTGGGTGATAAAACACGTTATGTGGCACTCTCGTATCGGTGGGGCGAATTGGATGAGCAAATGGTGGCGGCAACCGAGGACTACCATGCACGCATTGTGTCCTTCCAACTCGATGATTTTTTTAAACTGTGTCAAGCCATGCGATATGAACCTGATTTGCAATTTACCAACTATGTGTGGGTGGATGCTATTTGTGTGAATCAAGAAAATATGGAAAAACGAAAAGCCACCATTTATCGTATGAATGATATTTACATTCATGCGACTGTCATTGTCGCCGTCCCTGATTTGCATGCGTTCCATCTATCGACCACTACCACTGCGAACAATGCGATCATGGACACGATCCAAAAGTACCGTCGGTATTTGTATTATTTACTGGTGGGCACAGCCGATGCGCAGAAAGCGTTGGCAATAATGGATCATGCATGGATGGATCACTTAGGAATCCCGACATCGGGTCTGTACCGTCGGGATTTAATTAATGATAATAATAATAAGACGACAGAGGAAGGAACCCCAGGCACGACCGATAGTTTTATGTTTACTGAACCCCTGATGACGTTGATCATGAACAACAACCATGGTTCTCGATCGCCTGTTGTCGACCCACAGACGAAAGATAATGACCAAGACTATAATTATTACCAGCAAGTGGCATGTCGTATGATGGTGGAACTTCAGCGGATGGAATGGCAACACCAACTGGGTCGACGCCAAAACGACATTGTTCAATCGGTGCAATTCTTTCAATCCATTATGGAAGATTGGTCGAACCGTGCATGGGTCATCAGTGAATACCATATCGCCAAACGCAAAACCGGCACATTGAAATTCTGGTACAATCAACTCAGCTGCCCTGAATTAAAAGGTCGACGTTTTTTTGAATTTAAATTTGACACACAACCATCATCACTCCGGGCAAGCCATCTCAGAAGTCATTTTTTTGACTTGGACGTACTGAAGAAAACACATCCATATACGATGCAGATCATTGATTCGACCAAAGGCTTTAAATATAGTATGCGTCACCGCCTCACCAAACGGTCGGTGCTTGAAATGATGTTACATACAAAGACCAGTAAAGCGGAAGACAGGTTTCATGCGATTATTCCGTTGACCGCCAAATACAAACAGTATATCAAGGACAGACACAGTATTTCGTCGTGGGGTATTTCCGATATGCTTTCCGTGCGACTGAAATTGATGGAATGGTTGGATACCAAGGACCGATTGGTTTTATTATACAGTCATCGGCAACCGATGTCGTCGTCAGCGTCACCGCTGTTGCCCACCTATGCCACGCAGTTCAAAGCCATCCGCACCGATCTTCCACGTATACTCACGGGGAAATACAAGGCATACTGCAATTTTGATATCCACTCGAATCAAGACCATGAGGATGGTAGTAGTCGTAGTCATAGTAGCAACAACAACCATCATCTTGGTGGCGGTGGTGGCGTGAGTCTGGTTCGTACAGGCTCGTTCGATGAACTCTGGCTTCGTCCTCGGATGTACTGTGAATTCCTACACACCATTCCGCCGAATGACCCACTGCGTCACCTTCGTATATGGCGCGACCTGGGCTTGGACCCGTTTGCGGATCGATTGGTGGCGGTGTCGATTCCGCTTTTTATTAACCTACAAGACGATCGAACCTACCTTCAACAAATGGAGTTACCATTACTCGGCTCGTGGAAGAAAAATTGTTGGATCATGTTTCCGTTCAAGTCCAATGCCTTTAAACTATCCATCATGTATTCCATGGAGGATAGAAATCACAAGCTTCCTGATGGCTTCCGAGTCTATTAAATTCATATCGGGGTTTATTTATTTATTTATGTCAACTAGAAAATACAAAATAAAACATAAAAAAACGTCAAACGCTGATCATTTTTGTTTAGAGGCATAGTTTAAGGGGGGGGGGGACCCAAAAAAAAAAAGGCATTCAATTTCTTTTTCAGGACGTCGTGTACATTGATAACCTCATTGAGGGTGTTAGGGATCTCGGATTAGCGACTAGAACTTGATTCAGAGGCATTTTAAAGAATGCATGACAAAGATGCATGGAAAACCCGTTCATTTTGGATATCTGATTTGGGCCCACACCATTCTGTTCTTTTTTTTTTTTTTTTTTTTTTTTGTATATATACAGTATGCATCAGATGAAGTGCTGACCTCACAGCTGGACAGAGTCGCCTAATACCTGACCCACTTTTTATTTTGTCGATCTTAAAAAGGCAAACCTGCGTTCCACCGTAAAAGTTTGCAGAATCCAATATTTTAAAAAAGGAAGACTAAAAAATTCAGTACGGTACCATAAGAAAATCGAACAATTCGCACGTTCACACCCGCCCTTTTTTTAATGAAGACGTTTTCTCATAGAAACTCCTTAAAAAGAAATAAATTCTCTTTCAACACCCTCCCACTCCACTGATTTGGTGTTTGCTTCTCTTTTGTTTACGGCAATCAATTCGAAGAAACATCATCCGTTTTTTTTTTTTTTTTTTTTTTTTTTTGTGATAACCATCGACGTCACGCAACATTAGCAACATGATGGTTCTTTTTTCTTTTTAAAGTAACCGCAACCATTCAACAAACAAGGACACCCTGACTCTTTCTTCCTATAACATCAGCATGCCCACCATGCAACAGCGGCAGTATCATGGCTCCGTCTTCTCTTAACAGTAGTTCCTCTCCCCCACCCATCAAACATCGGTGATATGATACCTTTGCGCTCGACATTCATGTTAAGTCTATGTAATGTCAATTTCTCTTTGGAACTATCTTCCGTGCCGTGATCTGATGATGAAAATAAAATATCGTCCCGATTTGAAATGTGTTGGCCAGCAAAATCAAAATTATTCTTGGTATCGGCCCATCATTGATTGCTGTTCTTGGGAGTGCTTTAGCAGCGATACGATATCGTTGGACTTCTTTTTTTTTTTTAAAAAAAAAAAAAAAAAAAAAAAAAAAAAAAAAAAAAAACGAGACTCCTTTGATAGCTGTGTGCCAACAGGCTCCTTTTTTTTTTTTTTTTTTTTTTTTTTTACTTTAATCTGCAATGGTCAATGTTGATTCCAAAAATTGCAATTATCCAATGAGAGTTTATCCCGTAGCCATTGGTATCACAATAAAAAAAAAAGCATAAATAATAAACGACAAATGGTGCTTTTGCTTCTCCATCCTCTTGTTTATACTTACATAAATTTTGGGCAAAATGGAATCCTCTGCTTTCACTAATGAATTTATGGACGACGAAAACTCTCATTACACTACCTACCTTGAAGCGCCCCGCCCTTGGGGGGAAGAGCCACCGCGCAGTTATTGCTATCCTTTTCTCGGGTTGAATTTGACTGCCTTTGAAGCCAAAGTGGGTGATCAACTTTGTAACATTCAATGGGCAAATGACGCCGTAAAAAATCAGTTGGATGATTACCGTCATCATGGTCAAGGCATCACCATTGCAAATTTGGTATTGAATGCCATCACCGTTAGTTGTATTTTGGTCTATTTAGTTTACAGTCTCTATTCTTATTGCAAACGACCAAAGCAACCCGTTGTTCTTTAATTAAATAAAGTTTAAAGTGTACTAAACAGTATCACCAACGTAGGTGACGCACGTACCACTACTTTTTTTTTTTACTATGATATCATCATTTGTTGTCACCTGCCGAAAATGCTGGACTTCTTTACCTCATTTGTAATGTGATTTCTGGCTGTCTCAGCATTGTTTCAAAAAAAAAAAAAAAATACGCATGCCAATTTGTGGAAGTTCGATTTATGAATTTTTTTTTTCACATTTATTCGATCGTTGGTAGCCAACGCTAATTTTTATATGCGTTGTAGCTTATGGGAACAAACGTTCGGACCCAAGACTATCAATTGAGTGTGCATAAAGGGCGTTTGTTATAGTATGACGACGTATAGGAAAATAATGCCCCTGTGATTTGGTCATTTATGCTTGCAATACCTTGCGATATTAATAAAACAAATAAGTTGCTCAAGATGTGCTCCGTGGCTTTTAAATTCATTTTATAGTTTAATTTATTAATGCGGCTACAGTTGATTCACTTTCAATTGAAACCAAGTATAAACAAATTGAGACGGTGACGAAATAAAATTGGGATGGGGAAAAAGGTAATTTGGGGTAGTGGAAAAATATTTTGGGACGAGGAACAAAATAAAATTGAGATGGCAGCAGGTATAATATTGAGACACTTCAAGGAAAAAAAAAAAAAAAAAAAAAAAAAAAAAGATTGGTTAGCCTTTATTCTATAAAATGTTGTTTTCTTTTTTAAAACTTACTCGCGGAACAAATGTGATTAGTTAAAGCGTATTTGGTACGAATAACATGATGAGATAAAGGGGGGGGGAAGCACATGCTACTGTAGATGGAAGGCGGAAACATGCCGCCCTCTTGAAAATCAATATAGTACCTAGCATATAGGTCAGAAGTAAGAGCGGCAGTGATGAGAGGAGAGTGGAGAGGAGGTGAGGAGAAGAGAAGGGGCGGACAGCATGGCAGAAGGACACAAACGCACAACAACGCCAAAGAAAAAGGCTTGTTGTATATATGACTTGTACCTGAAAAAGAAGACTTGTACTTGAAAAAAGAAGAAGAATAGAGTGTTTTGGGGGTTTTTTAAGAAAAAGAAAGAAAGGTAGAGAGATAATGTTGAGCAAAAGAAACTGAGAAAAATGGCACTTTCATATCTTTTTGCTTCGTCAATGGTTGTGGAATCAGGCTTCTTTTTTCTCTGTATATATTTTCATTGTCTATGATACGGAATTTGAAATAGAAGACGGTGTGGATTGCATCAAAACGTTGTCAGTTTATCTGCTACCCAGTATCCATAATACCCAATCCGTTCCTTTTTCATGTATATATATAGACACATTTTTTTTTTCTATGCATATGCATACATATTCGACAAAGCTCATGATGTAAACGTACAACAGAGAAACTTATTATAAGAAAGAGAATGTTTATTCAGAGGTAGATACAAATGATGACAAACTAATACTAAACTAATGACGATCCAATGATACCATTCCTAAGATGATGCTAATCTACTGACGTTCCCAAATCCTACATCCAAAATGAAAGAGTTTCCCCATGATGTTTGTTTTGCATTTTTGAAAATGCCTCTAATTCAAGTTCTAATACTAGTCCAAGATCACCAGTATACCAATGAGCCTTGCCATTATATCATTCAGATTTTCATGAAGGAAAAAAAGAAGAAAGAAAGGAAAAAGAGAAGGGAAAAAATTGGTGCCAGGAAAAATAGAAATCATGTGTGCGGAGCCTGAATTACCTTTTTTTGGCATCTAAACGCTATCCTAGATTTCTTTTTCAACATACACAAAAAAAATACAATTAACGAGCGCTAAGCACGACGGTCGGGCCCCATGGCGCTGACCACCAAAGTGCGAAATGGTGAAATCACCTAGCGGCTACCCTATTTTTTTTTTTTTTTGCTTTCAGCACACACACCGAAAAAACACCCCATTGGCGGCGCGCTGACCACGACGCTTGGGGCCCCAGGGGCTTTGCCCACCAAAGTGCGAAATGGCAGAGGTTCTAATCCCTTCCCATCAATACCCACACTGTGATAAAAAAAAAAAACTCTTGACACCCAATAAATCGAAAGATTTCCAAAAGCTCCAGCGGAGCGCCAGAGCGTTTATTTAAGTAAATAGAAATAAAGTAGTCTAGAAGCTATGACAACTAACACTAAGCTAAGCTAAGGAAGGTTCCATGATACTTCTCTACTAACAAAGAACCAATCTAATGGCATTCCAAAATCAGAGATCTGAAATGAAAGGATTTCCTCATGCATGTTTGTCATGTTTTTTTCAAAATGTCCCTGATTCAAGTTCTATATGCTAACCCAAGTTCACATGATCCCAATGACGCTTCATTCGCGAAAAAAAAAAGAGAAAAGAAAATGGGATTTATCTATTTTTTTTTTTTTTTTTTTTTTTTTTGGCTTGCCCACAAACTAAAAGGAGTGGGGTTTAAGCACTTTTTTTTTTCTAGTAGCATTGATAAAATAAAAAATGAATTTTAATAGACACGGAACCCTTTAGGAAGCGTCTGCTTTTGGCTTTCCATGGAGCACATTTTAAATTCCTTGCTGTTGGCATCAAATGGATACATAATCCAGATATTTTTCTCCCAGGAACCAAGCAACGGCAGATCCAATGTCAACAAACGGTTCGTACTGCAATCCTTGATGTCGTCATTAATAAAAAGAGGAATGGATACCGCATGCAACAGGTCTTTCGCAGGATCCATCCCCAAATCGTGCCACAGATGGTTGAACGACGACAACTTGCCATTAGGATTGACTTGGCGTTCACAATACATCCGAGGACAAAGCCAGAGTTCATCTAACTTGCCAGTACGAACAAGACGCACGCCGCTACCACCACCACTGGTATTGTTATTGCCGTTCCCATCTTCTCCTTCTTCGGCATTGATATCAAAATTGCATTGAGACTTGTACTGTGTGAGCAATTTTGTCAGACCTGGCTGAATGGCTTTGAAATGCGTGGCATAGGTGGGCAAGAACGGGCATGCCGCCGGGGTCGGTTGATGTTCATTGAATAACAGTACCAAGCGATCCTTGAGATCAACCCATTCCATCAATTGGAGTCGCACAGAAAGCATGTTCGACACCCCTAAGTTGGAAATAGTATCCCTGTTCTTGATAAACCTTCTGTATTTGGTCGCCAAGGGAAGGATCGCATGGAACCTGTCTTCGACTTGACTGGTCTTTGTGTGTAACATCATTTCAAGGAATGTGCGTTTGGAGAGGCATCGGCGCATACTGGCATCAAAGTGGCGGGTCAAATCAATGATTTGCTTTGTATAAGGATGTAATATTGGCTGCTGCTGCTGCTGCTGTAAAGACGCATTGAGTTCACGCTCCTGACGTTGTGGTCGTCGTACCTTTTTTTAAATTCAAATTCAAAAAAGCGTTGACCGTTGAATTCAGGACAGCTGAGTTGATTGTACCAGAATTTCAATTTGCCTGTTTTGCGTTTGGCGACATGGCATTCGCTGATCACCCACGTCCGATTGGACCAGTCTTCCATGATCGATTGCAAGAATTGAACGGATTGAAGAACGTCCGTTTGCCGTTGATCCAATTGTTGCTGCCATTCAAACCGTTGACATTCCAGCATTATCATACGACTGGACAGTTGCTGGTCCTGGTCCTGGCCCTCGTCCTCAGGGTCTTTAACTTTGAGTGCATCGACAGTCGATCCACGGGGATTTGCTATCAATGTCATCAGTTGTTGCGTAAATAACTGGCTGTTGCTTCTTCGAAGTTCTGTTGTTGGCACGGCCCTTGTCGTGGTCGTTGTCGCTGTCGCTGTCGCAGTGGTGGCGGTGAGAAGCAAATCGCGACGCTGTGGACCCGAGGTTGGTACGCCCAGTTGATCCATCCATGCATTGTCCATTTCCACCAACGTTTGTTGCGCCTCGGGGGTGCCTAGTAACAAATAATACAAATAACGACGATAATGTTGGATGGTATCCATGAGGGCCCTTTTGGTGGCGGCAGTCGTGGTGGAGATATGGGAAGCATGTAAATCGGGGACGGCGACAATGGCAGCTGCTTGAATATAAATACTGTTCATGTTGTAAATCGTGGCTTTCCGTTTCTCGATATTTTCTTGATCCACACAAATGGCATCTACCCACACGTATTTGATATGTTTCAAATCAGGTTCATGCTGCATGGCTTGACACAGTTTGAAGAAATCATCCAGATGGAACGACACAATGCGTGCATAATGATCTTTTGTTGCGGGCACAATTTGTTCATCCAATTCACCCCATCGATACGAGAGTGCCACATAATGCGGGTCTTCATTTAACCATTTCCTTTCACAATGAATGTGGCGGTCCTCGGCAGCTTGTTTGATATCCACAAGAACAATCTCAAAATGTGGCACTTCCGGTACGACGCCTGGTGACGGTGTTATTGAAGTGGCGACTGTGGCTGATGATGGTGATCGTAATGTCAAATGGTGGCTTCCTGTCGTCTCGGCGGTTTTTTGGTGGCGACGCTTGATGCCAAAACCAGAGGCAAGAGCACCTACAGCTGAGGAAACATGATCAGCAATGGCGCCAAGATGAGGGTGATGCGGATGATTCCGATGACCATGAAAATAATGAGTTTTCTTCTCTTGTTCATCGAGCTTGACAAAAAAAAAAAAAAAAAAAGGTTTGGTTTTGTTGGACAGTTAGTAAATGCTCTTCCAACTTTTTTTTTTTTTTTTGTGTGTGTGTGTGTTTGTGGCATTGGTTTAACTTGCCATCTTTACTAACCTTATCCACTTCGTTCTTTCCGTCAGAACTGTCATCCAAACGTTTCTGTACCTCAGTGTTTGCCTTCTTGTCGGAAGCAGAGGTAATTTTGTCAGCGTGGTGATGTTGATGATGTACAATACAGGTTGCGGCGCCTTGTTCAATGGAAGCGGTGTTGCTTGCATGAGTTTGTTCCTTGGTATCCGTTGTAGTAGTAGAAGCTCGAGTAATAGTCCAAGACGTGGTGGTGGTGTGTTGTTCACGAATCCAGGCATGGGCCTTGGTACGAGCTTGAGTGGCTTCGATTACGGAATGTTCGTCAGATAATTCAGGGGTATGCAATTGCCAGTGTTGACCGGCTTGAGATATTTCCTGAGTAGTTTCCAAAAGATGAGCACCAGAGGAAGAGGGGACAAAGCGAAGATAGTAGACAACATATAGAATACGTAAAGTAATCACACCAGCAGAATCGAGAGCAAAACCTTGATCCTTTTCTTCATCGGTGTCGACAAGAATCCATCGTTGAGCTATTAGAAGGGAAAGGGTGAGTTTGCTTGCTCTTCCTCTTTTTTTTTTTTTTTTTTTTTTTTTTTTTGTACTCATTCACTTACTCTTTTGACAAAGCACCAAACGCAACATGTAGAGGTAGTTGATTAATTGACCGTCCACAAAGGTCCACAAGAATTGCATATAATCATCATGTTCGCCAAGTTCTTGGATGCCAACAGAATGATGCTTTTCAGTACCAGCAGCCAAGAACAAATTGTTTCCCCCGTGGCTAATCATAAACCAGTTGTCGGCCCATTCAGAGGTGATATTAGTGTGACGATGCAACTTGTGGAACCACTTGTAAGATAAGGCATCAATGGCAGTAGTAGCAGCAGCTGCAGCACCTGCAGTAGCTGTGGCAGCGACGACGGTAGAAGTGGAGTGACCAGCAGGAGGGGTAACGCTCTTGGCGCCAGCGGAGGAGGGTTCGGGTGACACGGGGATCATACTAGGAATGAGGATTTCCCAACGCTGTTCAGGATGAGGGTTCTTGGACGTGAGGTGAATCTTTTCTTCTTGCACATAGACATCGATATAGGTATTTTTGTCAGAACGTTCCAATTCCTTCACCGAAAGGACAAGAGAACGGTGATCCTTGAGATAGATAGAACCTTCCAATCCCCAGGCCCATTGTTGATCATCGGCAGTGCTGGCGTCAGGCTTTTTCTTGGACAAGTGGACACGATTACCGGTGGTAGTAGCCATATCAGAGGAGCCATCCAGGACTAAGGAATCACCCTTTGAATTCACAAGGAATCCGTCGCGGAAGGTCCAGAGTTGGCTAGCAAAGTCGGTGGATCGAATACGAGTGAGACTGATTTTGGCATCTTCCTTAATACCGTCGCCTTCAACATCCAAAACATAACCATGGAGATCACTCTTGATGAAGAAGTAGCCAGTTTCAGGGAAGGAGGAAGCTTGATGGGTCCTGAATCGAACAATCTTTTCAAATCCGGAAGGAACATAATCAGCAGCAGGGATAAAAGGGTCTTTCTTGGCTTCACGGCGCTTAGAGCTAGCGGCACTTGTATTAGAGAGACCAGAGTCAGAAGCTGAAGCTTCGGTCAAAGACTGTAAAATTCCAAAAAAAAAAAAAAAGTGAATAGTGTATCTCAAATAAAATGTAATCCCAATATTATATTTACCTTATCATCACTGTCGCTTTCTGAGTCATTTTCAGTAGTATCGGATTCGGATTCGGATTCGGATTCGGAATCGGAATCGGAATCGGAGGCAGATTCGTTTTGTTCTTGGACATCCATCTTGTGATCTTCGCAGCTTTCCAATTCACCGTCAGCAATAGCACCGGCAACGGCACCAGCAGCCACAGAGGAAGAGGTGGTGGTAGTAGTAGTGGTTTTGCGGTAGATAGGGGTAAAGAAAACCCAGCGCATCGATTCTTCAGATACCAAGTCATCGATTTGCTTGTTTTCAGAGACCACGCGACAGACGGTGATCAATTTGAGACCAATTTGGGCACCATCGACCGAAACACGTCTCCCGTTAGCCACAGTGACAACCATGCGAGTATTGGATTGCAAGTGGATTTCACCATGAACACCGAGAGCAAAGAATTGGCTGTCGTCCATAGAGACTTCACGGACGCACGCAGGTGCATGCAAGCCTTCTTCGATTGAAATGTCCTTGCTATGTAGTTGAATGTCCAAAGCCAATCCAGTTTCAGCATTGATCAAATGACCATCTTGGAAGATCCACAACTGCCATTTATGAGCCTTGAAGTTCATGGGTCGTAGGGTGACTTGATGTACCTTGACATTTTCAGCAATAGGCTTGGATTCCACAGTCAAAGCGTAGCGATCAGAACCAACGCTCAGACGGATAAAGAAGGGAACCTCGGGGAAGAGACCCCAGCGACGGGTAACGGTTTTCTTAATGCCAGTACGTTCGTAGGTTTGACGGTCAGAGTGAGTTTGAGGAGCTTCAGCCACACCATCCACAACAATATCAGTGGTAGACATGTTTTCGGCACGATGAATGGAAATGACAGCACCGCTACGGTTACGGAAGACAGGAGTGGCAAAGGTCCATTGTTGCTCAAGATGATCCAAACTTCCACGAGCCACAATGGACAATTCCACACCATCCTGAGCCTTGGCGGTCTTCTTGGGAGCAATGACCAAACCAGATTGTGAATCAGGATGAATATGGCCATCCACAGATAATCCCCACATTTGGTTAATACGATGACGACGCAAGAATTTTTCGTTCCATTGGATAAGGTTGGCTCCTTGGGTAAGTTGACCACCTAAAACATCAATCACGTAATTGGTAGCAAAGTTCACCAAACACTGATCGTCACGAGTGTGCCATAGTTGTTGTTTGTAGTTCTTGAAGTCGAGTTTGGCAAGGACCAATTTGGCACCCTTCTCCGAGTTGGAGGCAGTAAGCACAAGGCTGGCGTCTTGCTTTGAGCGAATGAAAATCCATTTCTTGGGGAAGACACCATAGGTCTTGGTAACCAACTGCTGTCGAGACCCTTCGTGTTGAGACAAGCCTAGAAAAGAAATAAAAAAAAATTAGCTTTTTTTTCAATCCTATCATCATTTTCCTGAAAAAAAAAAAAAAAAAAAAAACTTACTTCGGTGAGAGGTCATGGAAAAAATATAACGACGGAATTGGGTAAGAACGTCTTTCTTATAATGGCCGTAGAACACAGACCAAGAAATATGTTGATCAGATTTCTTAGTGTCAACCAATTGAATGACATCACGACCACCTAAACCAAGACGCCTATTGGTACCAGAAACAATAGATCCATCGGTCTTCATAATCCATTGTTGACGTTCATCAGCCAAACCATCTTTTCCGACACGTTGAGAACGGACTTCTAAGCGAGTTCCTTTAGCCAAATCTATTAGACAAAAAGTCAAAAAAAAAAAAAAAATCAGAACCCAATAAACCTTCCCACCGTTTTTTTTTTTTTTAACCTTGAGAATGCAAGACAAGACCAGTAGTCATATGAACAAGATACCCGTTTTTGAAGCACCAGCGGAAAGCAGAGTGTTCTTCAACAGTCAATACACGCACAGTAAGACCAGATAAAGCTTCGGATTTGGAAGGTATCAAAGCATCACCATTAGGAGCAGTGATGAAGAAGGTTTCTTGAGGCCAGTTTGCCACAGCGGAAGAGACATTTTGGACACGGGAAGAGGTAGCAGAGCCAGCCCTGATATTGCGCCATTCTTTTAATGATGCAATCTTCCACGAAACTAACACGTGCGCATGATGTTGGACAGTGAATTCAGGGATTAAAAACCCCCATCGATAATCTTGACGTTGCACTTGATCGATGTGTGAGAGGACTACTGTGTTGTCCTTTGGCACCAAGGCAAGAGTAGGTTCATTCATATGGATAAGATAACCATCCACAGTTAATGAACAGAGTTGTTGTTGAAGCTGATTTTGTTGATTGGCTTGTTTCACAGTTTCACCCGCAGACAAACCTAAAATTATAGTTATATATAAAAAAAAAAAAAAAAAGTGGGTGTCTTGAAGCGGGTTCATCCTTGATTCATCCATGTATTTCATAATATCTAATTAAGGGGGGGAGGGGTTTATTAATAAAATAAACATTTCTTCCCTTACCATTCACAACAATAGCGAGTTGGGTTTCATAATTCACGATCGTTCCACCAACATATGTCCATAATTGAGCATGCCAGTTTCCACGATCCAAAGTAGTCGTATGGATTCCTTGTCTGTCTAAGTTGGCAGTCAATACCTGAGGAGCTTTTAAAGTCGATCCAGGAAGGAAGGAATGAATAAAGAACCAGCCATGAGGATTTCGAACATATCGATGAACCACAGTTTTTTCGATAGTAGCAGTAATTGTGGGAGCTTTGGAGTGAGTGTAGTAACAGAAAAATAAACAAAAACAGAGCATGAGTTTCAATCGCTCCGATAAAGGATTTACTTTTCCCTCCGCTTACCTTTTTGTTTTTTGAAGACGGCCTTAATAGTGCTCCATCGTTGTTCCTTGGCACCATTGGGGTGTTGTTCAGACAAAACGACAAGGGGTGGCATTTTTTCGTTTTCTTGCACGGTCAAAAGAAGGCTGTTTTTAGCCTTCATGTAGATGCTGCCATCCATGTTCAACCCCCACTGCTGGTAATCGGTAGTGCTGGCGTCAGGATTTTTCTTGGACAATTGGACACGATTACCAGCGGTAGTAGCCATATCAGCTGAGCCATCCAGGACTAACGAATCATCCTTATAGTTTACAAGGAATCCGTCGCAGAAGGACCAGAGTTGCCTAGCGTAGTCGTTGGGTCGAATACGATCGAGACCGATTTTGGCATCTTCCTTAGTATCATCACCTTCAACTTCTAAAACACAATCATTGAGTTCACTCTTGATGAAGAAGCAGCCACCAGGGAAGGAGGCAGCTTGATGGGTCTTGGATTGATCATTCTCTTCAGATCTGGAAGGAACAGAACCAGCAGCAAGGTCTTGGTCTTTCTTGGATGCACGGCGAGATCGACGCTTGGAGCTGGTGGCACTTGTGCTCGAGAGATTAGAGTCAGATGCTGAAGCATCGGTCAAAGACTGTAAAATTCCAAAAAAAAAAAAAAAAAAAAAAAAAGAAAAGTCAGCGAATAGTTGTTTAAAATAAAGCGTATTGCTAATATTACATTTACCTTGTCATCATCACTGTCGCTTTTCAAGTCATCTTTAGTAGTATCGGCTTCGGAATGGGTTTCGTCGGCAGATTCGTCTTGTTCTTGGACGCCCGCCTTGTGATCACCGTCCACAATAGTACCACACACGCCAGCTGTCCCGCAGGTTGTTGCTCCAGTATCGGTATTAGTGTGATGAGGCTGACCTTGAGTCTTCTTATTTTCTTTCTCCTGATTATCCACAGTATCAATAGGAGCTGTCTCGTCGTGATTATCTGCCTAGATACAGATTTTTTTTTTTTTTCGTGTGTGTTGGTCGGTGCGGGTTAGTAAAGGATTTGTATTAGTTTTTATTATTTTGGCTTACCGTCTTCTTATCATGATGGTCTTTGATAGCCACGCCAGCTGCCACTCCATTAACAATACCGGCATCAGTGTGGTGATGCTGTGCTGGTGATGATGGTGTGACCACAACTGTATACAGCCAGAAATTTTTAAAATTTAGACACAGTTCAAAATGATGATGATGATCGCTGGTTATTCTTACATTCTCCTTCTTCTTCGTCCTCTTCTTCCTCGCTTCCCGAAAAATCATAATAATACCGAATAGGGGCGGTTTTATTGCGGGTCATTGTGTCTAAGGTAGGGAAAATAAATAGAAGGAAGTAGAAGGAACAAGAAAACAAAAGGTTGATGTATTTTTTTTAAGAACAAAAGTGATGATGTGGAGCACCGGATTCATTTTCCGTGTTGTTGTGTGACCAAAAAGTATAAATATTCGCAAAAAGAGTCAGATGGCCACTGTCAGATTATAATTTTTACCACTCCACTTGTTAGTCTTACAGAAAAAGCATGCGTCGAGCAAATAAGCTTCGTGTAGGAAAGTGGGTTACACACTATGACAAGCTAAAGTGATATTTTTTTGTCTTGTTTTTCTGCTTTTTCAGTCACTGTCACGCCCCCTCCCCCTCCCCAAAAAAAAAAAAAAAAAAAAAAAAAAGAACGTGCCGATCTCTTGGAAACTTCGCGAGGAGTCTTCTAAGAAAAGAGTCAAGTCAAAAGGTTTTACTAATATGATCATCAAAAGTAATAAATATCACTTTTATGGATGTTTGCATACATAACTAGAGCCAAGCGGTGAAGTCGATACATTTTGAAAGAGCTAATAAAGTGAGTTTTATTTGTAAACAAGAAACGAGAAACAAATAAAGTGTGGGATATATCTAAGCTATGTGGCGTGCATGTGTGTGAGCAAAAGAATAAGGGTTTTGGTGATAGTAGTATATACGATAAGAAGGGAAGTGGGGTTCGCTATGATATTATAAAAATAGTCGAGTCTTTGTACATCCAATTTAATAATCCAGACGTATATGATATATGATCAAGCTACTGCCAATATACGCTATTGTTAGCAAAAAAAAAAAAAAAAAAAAAAAAAAAAAAAAAAAAAATTCCAGTCATCATTAACCCCAATCTACTTGTTGCACCCCATTTGACCAGACAATGAACTTGTGCGATAGACTAGTGGTAAAAAGATAATACAAATTTTATTCAAATGTAGTTATAAAACTATGACAATCAACACTAAACAAATCTAATGACGGTTTTCATGATACAATTCCAAGATGGACGGCTAACCTCGAATGCCCAGTTCCAATTCTTAAATCCAAAATGGAAAGGCTTCCACATGTATGTTTGTATTGCATTTTTCAAAATGCCCCTAATCCATATTCTAACCACTAATCCAAGTTCACATCACGTCATTGAGGCTGTCATGACAAAAAAATAAAAAAGGGAAAGAAAGAAAACGCTATTGTTTCAGTCCTCCACAAAAATATACCACCATCGGGGTTTAAATCATATTTTACCTTTTCTAGTTTTTCCCAGTAGCATTGATCCAACTAAAGGTGAATTTTAATAGACACAGAACCCTTTAGGAAGCGTGTGCTTTTGGTCTTCCATGAAGCACATTTTAAATTCCTTGCTATTGACATCAAATGGATATATAATCCAGATATTTTTCTCCCAGGAACCAAGCAACGGCAGATCCAATGTCAACAAACGGTTCGTACTGCAATCCTTGATGTCGTCGTTAATAAAAAGAGGAATGGATACCGCATGCAACGGGTCTTTGGCAGGATCCATCCCCAAATCGTACCACAGATGGCTGAACGACGACGTGCCATTAGGATTGACTTGACGTTCACAATACATCCGAGGACAAAGCCAGAGTTCATCCAACTTGCCAGTACGAACAAGACGCACGTCACCACCACTGCTGGTATTGTTGTCGTTACCATCTTCATCATCGTCTTCTTCGGCATTGATATCAAAATTGCATTGAGACTTGTACTGTGTGAGCAATTTCGTCAGACCTGGTTGAATGGCTTTAAAATGAGTGGCATAGGTGGGCAAGAACGGGCATGCCGACGGGGTAGGTTGATGTTCACTGAATAACAGTACCAATCGATCCTTGGTATCCACCCATTCCATCAATTTGAGTCGCACAGAAAACATGTTCGACACCCTTAAATCGGAAATACTATCTCTGTTCTTGATATACCTTCTGTATTTGGTGGCCAAGGGAAGGATCGCATGGAACCTGTCTTCGATTTGACTGGTCTTTGTGTGTAACATCATTTCAAGGAATGTGCGTTTGGTGAGGCATCGGCGCATACTGGCATCAAAGTGGCGGGTCAAATCAATGATTTGCTTTGTATAAGGATGTAACATTGGCTGCTGCTGCTGCTGCTGTAAAGACGCATTGAGTTCACGCTCCTGACGTTGTGGTCGTCGTACCTTTTTTTTAAATTCAAATTCAAAAAAGCGTTGACCGTTTAATTCAGGACAGCTGAGTTGATTGTACCAGAATTTCAATTTGCCTGTTTTGCGTTTGGCGACATGGCATTCACTGATCACCCACGTACGATTGGACCAGTCTTCCATGATCGATTGCAAGAATTGAACGGATTGAAGAATCTCCGTTTGTCGTTGATCCAATTGTTGCTGCCATTCAAACCGTTGACATTCCAGTAACATGCGACTGGACAGTCCCTGGTTGTCCTCGTCCTCGTCCTCATGGTCTTTGACTTTGAGCGCATCTACAGTCGATCCACGGGGATTTGCTATCAATGGCATCAGTTGTTGCGTAAAAAACTGGCTGGTAATACCACGGTTTCGCTGTTCTGTTGTTGGCATGGTTCTTGTCGCTGTGGTGGCGGTGAGGATCAAATCGCGACGATGTGGACCCGAGGTTGGCACTCCCAGTTTATCCATCCATGCATTATCCATTTCCACCAACGTGTGTTGCGCCTCGGAGTTGCCCAGCAACAAATAATACAAATAACGACGATAATTTTGGATGGTATCCATGAAGACCCTGTTGGCGACAGTCGTGGTTGAGATATGGTAGGCATGTAAATCGGGGACGGCCACAATGGCAGCTGCTTGAATATAAATACTGTTCATGTTGTAAATCGTGGTTTTCCGTTTCTCCCTATTTTCTTGGTCGACACAAATGGCATCTACCCACACGTATTGGATATGTTTCAAATCAGGTTCATGCTGCAACGCTTGACACAGCTTGAAGAAATCATCCAGATGGAACGAGACGATGCGTGCATAATAATCTTTTGTTGCAGGCACAATTTGTTCATCCAATTCACCCCATCGATACGAGAGTGCCACATAGTGCAGCTCTTCTTCATCCAGCCATTTCCTTTCACAATGTATGCGGCGGTCCTCGGCAGCTTGTTTGATATCCACAAGAACAATCTCAAAATGTGGCACTTCCGGTACTACTCCTGGTGTTGTTGCTATGATTGAAGTGGCGACTGTGGCTGATGATGGTGATCGTAATGTCCGATCGTGGCTTCCTGTCGTCTCGGCGGTTTTTTGGTGACGACGCTTGATGCCAATACCTGAGGCAATAGCACCTACAGCTGAGGAAACATGATCAGCAATGGCGCCAAGATGAGGGTGATGCGGATGATTCCGATGAACATGAAAATAATGTGTCTTCTTCTCTTGTTCGTCGAGCTTGACACGAAAATAATAATAAAAGAGTTGGTTTTGTTGGATAGTTAGTAAATGTTCTTCCAACTTTTTTTTTTTTTTTTTTTTTTTTTTTTTGCGTGTCGCATTGATTCAACATGCCGTCTTTACTAACCTTATCCACTTCGTTCTTTCCGTCAGAACCGTCATACAAACGTTTATGTACCTTCTGGTCGGAAGCAGAGATAATATTGTCAGTGTGATGATGTTGATGATGCACAATACCGGCGGCGGCACCAGCAGCAGCAATAGCAGCAGTATTAACTGCAATCTTGGCACCGGCATGATGATCGTGATGTTGTTCAGCAGCATCATCGATAGTGGTGCCTTGTTCAATGGAAGCGGTGATACTTGCTTGGGTATGTTCCTTGGTGTCCGTTATAGTACTGGCAGCAGTGGATGAGTCACGTTTACTAAAGTCTGGCGTAGAGAAGCTCCATTGGATCAAGGTGTATTTGGATTGATGTTCCTTGGCGGATACGAGCTCGACAGTGGTGTTGTGTTGCAATTCATTTCCGGCATAACCCAAAACCAAAAGATCCTGATCAATTTCTTCACTGTGGATATGTCCATCGACGTTCAAGTTCCATGTGTATCCTTCGGTGACAGAAACCAAAACCAAAGAAGTACCTGTTCAAAAAAAAAAAAAAAAAGGTATTATTTTAAGGAACCTCCCGATATGTGTTTTTTTTAAAAAAAAAAAAAAAAAAAAAAAAAGTACCTGAGATGCCAATAGCTTGAGAAGATCCGTAATTTACCAACCGCTGATCGCGCCATGTCCACAATTGGTGCTTGACGTAAGAGGATGAAACCTTCTTGATGACGAGAGTAGATTTCTTTTCATCTTGTGCCAACACATATTCTTCACTATTCACAACAATCTTGATAAAGAACAAAGGGGAAGTAGGGAAGTAAGCACGACGGCGAGTAATGGTCCAAGATTTGGTGGTGTTGTGTTGTTCACGAATCCAAGTATGGGCCTTGGTACGAGCTTGAGTGGCTTCGATAGCAGAATGTTCGTCAGATAATTCAGGGGTATGCAATTGCCAGTGTTGACCGGCTTGAGAGACATCCCGAGTAGTTTCCAAAAGATGAGCACCAGAGGAAGAGGGGACAAAGCGAAGATAGTAAACAACAGTGAGGCTACGTAAAGTGATCACACCAGCAGAATCGAGAGCAAAGGCTTGATCCTTTTCTTCATTAGTGTCGACAAGAATCCATTTTTGGGCTATTAAAATAAAAGGGTGAGTTTGCTTGCTCTTCCTCTTTTTTTTTTTTTTTTTGTTGTTGTTGTTGTTGTTGTTGTACTCATTCACTTACTCTTTTGACAAAGCACCAAACGCAACATGTAGCGGTAGTTGATCAATTGACCGTCCACAAAGGTCCACAAGAATCGCTTATGATCATCATGTTCGCCAAGCTCATGGATGCCAACAGAATGATGCTTTTCAGTACCAGCAGCCAAGAACAGATTGTCTTCCCCGTGGCTAATCATAAACCAGTTGTCAGCCCATTCAGAAGTAATATTAGTATGACGATGCAACTTGTGGAACCATTTGTAAGACAAGGCACCAATGGCAGCTGTAGTAGCTGTGGCAGCAACGACAGTAGAACTGGAGTGACTAGCAGGAGGAGTAACAATCTTGGCGCCAGCGGAGGAGAATTCGGGTGACACGGGGATCATGCTAGGAATCATGATATCACAACGCTGTTCAGGACAAAGGTATTTGGAATTGGGGTGAATCTTTTCTTCTTGCACATAGACATCGATATAAGTATGTTTGTCAGAACGTTTCAATTCGTTCACCGAAAGGACGAGAGAGCGGCAAGTCTTGAGACAACCTTCCAGTCCCCAGGCCCATTGTTGATCATCGGCAGTGCTGGCGTCAGGCTTTTTCTTGGACAAGTGGACACGATTACCGGTGGTAGTAGCCATATCAGAGGAACCATCCAGGACTAAGGAATCATCCTTTAAATTTACAAGGAATCCATCGCGGAAGGTCCAGAGTTGGCTAGCAAAGTTGGTCGATCGAATACGAGCGAGACTAATTTTGGCACCTTCCTTAATACCATCGCCTTCAACATCCAAAACATAACCATGGAGATCACTCTTGATGAAGAAGTAGCCAGTTTCAGGGAAGGAGGCAGCTTGATGGCTCTTGAATCGAACAATCTTTTCAAATCCTGAAGGAACGTAACCAACAGCAAGGATAAAGGGGTCTTTCTTGGCTTCACGGCGAGAGCGGCGCTTAGAGCTAGTGGCACTTGTACTAGAGAGATCAGAGTCAGAAGCTGAAGCATCGGTCGAAGACTGTTAAATTCCAAAAAAAAAAAAAAAAAAAAAAAATTGAATAGTGCATTTCAAAGAAAATGTATTCCCAATATTATATTTTACCTTATCATCATCTTCTGTTTCCAAAAGCTCATCATCACTGTCGCTTTCTGAGTCATCTTCAGTGGTATCGGATTCGGATTCGGCTTCGGATTCGGATTCGTCGGCAGATTCGTCATGTTCTAGGACAACCACCTTGCGAGCTTCGCAGCTTTCCAATTCACCGTCAGCAATAGCACCAGCAACGGCACCAGCAGCCACAGAGGATGAAGTGGTGGTAGTAGTAGTGGTTTTGCGGTAGATAGGGATAGAGAAAACACAGCGCATCCATTCTTCAGATTCCAAGCGATCGACTTGCTTGTTTTCAAAGACCACACGGCTGACCTTGATCGACTTGAGACCGATTTGGGCACCATCGACCGAAAGACGTTCCTTATTAGCGACAGTGACAATCAGGTGAGCATTGGAATGCAAGTGGATCTCACCATGAACACCGAGAGCAAAGAATTGGCTGTCGTCCATAGAGACTTCACGGACGCACACAGGTGCTTGCAATCCTTTTTCGATTAAAATGTCCCCTCCATGTCGTTGAATGTCCAAAGCCAATCCAGTTTCAGCATTGATCAAATGATCATCACGGAAGATCCACAACTGCCATTTATGAGCCTTGACGTTCATGGGTCGTAGGATGACTTGATGCTCCTTGATATTTTCAGCAATAGGCTTGGATTCCACAGTCAAAGCGTAGCGATCAGAACCAGCGCCCATACGAATAAAGAAGGGATCTTTAGGGAAAAGGCCCCAGCGACGTACAACGGTTTTCTTGACAGTGCGTTCGTAGGTTTGACGGTCAGAGTGAGTTTGGGTGGCTTCACCCACACCATCCACAACTATATCAGTGGTAGACTTGTTTGCGGTAAGACCAATGGAGATGACAGCACCGCTACGATTACGGAAGACAGGAGTGGCAAAGGTCCATTGTTGCTCAAGATGATCCGAACTTCCACGAGCCACAATGGACAATTCCACACCATCATGAGCCTTGGTGGTCTTCTTGGGAGCAACGACCAAACCAGATCGTGACTCAGGATGAATATGGCCATCCGCAGATAACCCCCACATTTGGTTCTTACGATGACGACGCAAGAATTTTTCGTTCCATTGGATAAGGTTGGCTCCTTGGGTAAGTTGACCACCAGCAACATCAATCACGTAATCGGTAGCAAAGTTCACCAAACACTGATCGTCACGAGTGTGCCAAAGCTGTTGTTTGTAGTTCTTGAAGTCGAGTTTGGAAAGGACCAATTTGGAGCCCTTCTCCGAATTGGAGGTAGTAAGCACGAGGCTGGCGTCTTGCTTTGAGCGAATGAAGATCCATTTCTTGGGGTAGATACCATAGGTCTTGGTAACCAATTGGCGTTGAGACCCTTGGTGTTGAGACAAGCCTAGAAAAGAAAGAAAAAAATTAGCTTTTTCAATCCTATCATCATTTTTCCTATAATTTGTAATAAATAAATAAAAAAAAGAAACTTACTTCGTTGAGAGGTCATGGAAAAAATATAACGGCGGAATTGGGTAAGAACGTCTTTTTCATAATGGCCATAGAACACAGACCAAGAAATATGTCGACGAGATTTCTTAGTGTTGACCAATTTAATGACATCACGGCCACCTAAACCAAGAAACCTATTGGTACCAGAAACAATAGATCCATCAGTCTTGATAATCCATTGTTGACGTTCATCAGCACAACCATCTTTTCCGACACGTTGAGAGCGGATTTCCAAGCGAGTTCCATTAGCCAAATCTATTGGACAAAAAGTAAAAAACAATCAGAACCCAATAAACCTTCTCACCGTTTTTTTATTTTTTTATATTTACCTTGAGAATGCAAGACAAGGCCAGTAGTCACATGAACAAGATACCCGTTTTTGAAGCACCAGCGGAAAGCAGAGTGTTCTTCAACAGTCAATATACGCACAGTAAGACCAGATAAGGCTTCGGACTTGGTAGGTATCAAACCATCACCATTAGGACCAGTGATGAAAAAGGTTTCTTGAGGCCAGTTTGCCACAGCAGTAATGGTATTTGGGACACGGGAAGAAGTAGCAGACCCAGCGTTGATATTACGCCATCTTTTCAAAATAGCTATCTTCCAAGTAAGCAACACGTGCGCATGATGTTGGACAGTGAATTCAGGAATCAAGAAACCCCATCGATATGCTTGAAGTTGCACTTGATCGACATGTGAGAGCACTATTTTGTTGTCCTTTGGTACCAAGACAAGCGTGGGTTCACTAATATGGATAAAGTGACCATCCATAGTCAATGAACAAAGTTGTTGTTTAAGTTGATTTTGTTGATTGGCTTGTTTCACAGTGTCACCTGCAGACAAACCTAAAATTATACATATAACAAAAAAAGTGGGTGTGTTGAAGTTGGTTCATCCTTGATTCATCCATGTATTTCATAATATATAATTAAGTGTTTTTTTTTTTTACTAATAAAATAAACATCCTTCCCTTACCATTCACGACAATAGGGAGTTGGGTTTCATAATTCACGAAGGTTCCACCAACAGATTTCCATAATTGAGCATGCCAGTTTTCACGATCCAAAGCAGCCATATGGATTCCTTGTCTGTCTACATTGGCAGTCAATACTTGAGGAGTTTCCAAAGTTGATCCAGGCAGGAAGGAGCGAATAAAGAACCACAAACTAGGATTTAGAGCATATCGATGAACCACACTGTCGCTTTCTGAGTCATCTTCAGTAGTATCGGCTTCGGAATCGGATTCGTCGGCAGATTCGTCTTGTTCTTTGACATCCACCTTGTGATCTTCGCAGCATTTTAATTCACCGTCCGTAATAGTACCACATACCCCAGCTGCGACTCCATAAACAATACCAGCATTAGTGCGATGATGCTGTACTGGTGTTGATGCCGTGACCACAACTGTATAAAAAAAAAACAACCAGAAATTTAAAATTTAGACACAGTTTAAAATGATGATGATGATCGATTACTATTCTTACATTCTCCTTCTTCTTCCTCCTCGTACTCTTCGTCCTCTTCTTCATCGCTTCCCGAAAAATCATAATAATACCGAATAGGGGTGGGTTTGTTGCGGGTCATTGTGTCAAGATATGGAAAATAAAATAAAAGAAAGCAGAAGAGACAAAAAACAAGAGGTTGATGCATCTTTCTAAGAACAAAGTGATGATGCGGAGCACCGGATTCATTTTCCGTGTTGTGTGTGACGAAAAACTATAAATATTCGCAAAAACAGTCAGGTGGCCCTGTCAGATTATAATTTTTACCACTCCACTTGTTAGTCTTACAGAAAGAGGAAGCATCGAGCAAATAAGCTTCGTGTAGGAAAGTGGGTTACACACTATGACAAGCTAAAGTGATATTTTTTTTGCCTTGTTTTTCTGCTTTTTCAGTCACTGTCACGCCCCCTCCCCCCTCCCCCAAAAAAAAAGAACGTGCCGATCTCTTGGAAACTTCGTGAAGAGTCTTCTAAGAAAAGAGTCAAGTCAAAAGGTGTTACTAATGTGATCATCAAAAGTAACAACTATCACTTTTATGGATGTTTGCATACATAACTAGAACCAAGTGATGAAGCAAATACATTTTGAAAGAGTCAAGAAAGCGAGTTTTATTTGTAAACAAGAAACGAGAAACAAATAAAGTGTGGGATATATTTAAGCTATGTGGCGTGCATATGTGTGAGCAAAAGAATAAAGGTGTTGGTGATAGTAGTATATACAATAAATAGGGAAGGGGGTTAGTTACGATATTACAAAAATAGTCGAGCCTTTGTACATCCAATTTTATAATCCATAGTATATGATATATAATCAAGCTACTGCCAATATACGCTATTGTTAGCAAAAAAAAAAAAAACCAGTCATCACTAACCCCAATCTACTTGTTGCACCCCATTTGGCCAGACAATAAACTTGTGAGACAGATTAGTGGTAAAAAGATAAAACAAATTTTATTGAAATGTAGTTATAAAACTATGACAGCTAACACTAAACGAATCTAATGACAGTCTTCTTGATACAATTACAAGATGGACGGCTAAACTCGAATGCCCAGTTGCAACTCTTAAATCCAAAATGAAAAGGCTTCCCCATGTATGTTTGTATTGCATTTTTCAAAATGCCCCTGATCCATATTCTACCCACTAATCCAAGTTCACATCACGTCATTGAGGCTGTCGTGACAAAAAAAAAAAAAAAAAAAAAAAAAAAAAGGCTAAGGAAGATAAGCGCTTTTATTTCAGTCTTCCACAAAAAATATACCACCATCAATTGAAGGGGGTTTAAATCATATTTTACCTTTTCTAGTTTTTCTTAGTAGCATTGATCCAACTAAAAATGAATTGAATAGACACGGAACCCTTCAGGAAGTTTGTGTGTTCGGTCTTCCATGGAGCACATCTTGAATTCATTGATAGTGGCATCATTCGGATACATGGTCCATACATTTTTCTCCCAGAAACCAAGCAACAAATCTGGTGTCAGCAACCTATTCCCAAAAGTGAGTAATGTCGACAACCCCCTAATACCGAAAAGCTTGCTGTTGCCTGTCTCGTGGTGATGGCTTGGGTTGACACCTCCCCCCCTCCTTTACTGTATTATGTCTATCACTCGTCCTTCCCCCCTCCCATTTACCTATATGTTTTTATTTCAGTTAGTTGTCATTTTATGGATATGAATAAAATATATTCCTTTTTCACTGCATTAGACTTTTTGTTTTGTTTGTTTGTTTCAATTTATGTACCATTTTATTAAACATGGGATGCCTCATTGTGTGTTATCATAACAGGTATCATATCATCATCATCTTTGACTTTTTGAAAGGATAGAGGCACACAACGTCCATTTGAGAAAATATTATTATTCATATCATATCTTGTTTATTTATGTTCAGAAAGAAGAATGGAATCATTGACTATATAGTAACACAATATAGAGTTCACGCGATCTAAATTCATGGCGTAACGCTACAGGACTGGTTTTCTTGTGAATACAGTAAATGGTTTAGACATGATTTAATATATATCAAAACAACGATGGTTATTTTCATTGATATAACAGTGCTTCCAGCGCTCATCTAAAACTCGACCAAATTCTTCGTTTTCCGATTGTAGTGACCATTTGTTCTCCGCAAAGCTTCCAACCAAAACGATACAAGGCAAAATACCATAACTTCCTTTCACATCGTACCTAGCAGTTCGAATAGCTACAATATCAAGGTCAGTAGTAGTAGTAGTAGTAGTAGTATTAGTTGTAGTAGTAGCAGCACCAGCAGCAGTAGCAGATATGTTATTATTTGGATTGATCTTGTCCATCAAAAGGTTCTTCCACTGTATCATACTCCGACGAAGTCCACCGTGTTCATGTCTTACATTGATGACGGAATCCGTATATATATAATACTCCATTGGTTTCAGACGAAGATAATACAGTTGGCGCAAATCATCATCATCATCATCATCATCCCCATCGTCACTATCCTTGCTATTCTTATTGTTGACCTGATAATGATGAAGTACGATGGCCGATGGATCGGTCAAATCAAAATTCGACGGAGCGTCCACGCTATCATAGTGGAGATAATCACTAGGAGCATCCGAAGAAAGGGTCGATGTTGCAAATGTTGGCAAAAGCATCCCTTTATTTGACGATATTTCGTTGCCCGACCAAAAAAGCAAATTCAGCTTGTCCTTGGTGTTCATGAATTCGTATAGTTTTAATTTGATGGAGGTAAGGGTGGTGATATTCCATTGGTTGACTTTATTCCTGTCACTGAGTATATTTTTATATTCCGACTGCGGCAGTACCGCATAAAATCGATCCTCTATTTAAAAAAAAAAAAAAAAAAAAAAAAAGAGTCATTGAGATGATAAACATTCCCCCGTTCTATTATTTACCATTTCTGCTGGCCTTGGATTTCAACATCATTGCCAAAAATGTTTGTTGATGGAGTTGATGGACCATCATAGAATGGAATTCGATGTAAACCGGATTGGAAGTGCGATATCTTGTTTCATCGATTTCGTCAATGGCATAGATATCGATGTTATCAATGACAGAAGGTAACGCAAGGTTGTCATCCTCGAAGTCAAATGTAAAGAAGTTGAAGTTGTCGTTAAATCGACCTAGTCCGTGTAATTGAGTAAACCAAAATCTGAAATTGTTTTTCTTTTTTGCAATGTTGAATTCACTGATCACCCACACACGAGTCGACCAATCCTTGATGAGATCCGCTAAAAACTCCATGGATTGTCGGATACTTGTATTTCTTTCAATGATCCTTGTCTTCCAGTTCGAATCCATTAATTGCCACACTTTTTGGGGGCCTGATTCATGTGTATAGTCAAACAATGGCAATGGACACACCATTTCGCGACAGTGATGTGAATCCTCAATAGCGTCCCTCTTAGTCTCTTCCGTCATCACCTGAGTCTGAGGATGGGTGGTAGGGTATACAGTTGATTGGCCAGTGATTTCGCATATGTGAAGGAAAGCTTGCATAGAACAATAGCCGTAATGATGTCTTTTAAACTTCATGAACCCGTCGGTAAAGTAGTCGGTGTATTTTTTGAGTAACTGTCGTAGTACAGGATCTGTTGGGACATAGGCGTCGTTGAGGAATTCTTCATCTGCAGCAGCGAGTTGATCGGTGTTGCCATGAATAAGGTGATAAATTTCTTGGCAATAACGTAGGGAACCCTTCATGATTTCATTATTCTTTATGGATGTGTGCCTCAAATAAGCTGAATGAAGATCAGGCACTGCCAAAACATACGCAGCTCGTTCATAGATGTTGCTCATTTGATAAATGGTGGCTTTTCGTTTGCTTGGGCGTTGGTCCACACAGATCGCATCCACCCACACATACTTGATATGTTTGAAATCGGAATCCATGGTCATCCTATCGCAAACGTTGTAAAAATCCTTCAAGTCAAACGATGTGATAGATGCTGTATAGCCGAGCTTTGTGTCGATTAGCGTCTCTTGTAGTTCACCCCACCGGTATGATAACGTCACATATTTCAAATCTTCCTCATTTCCTTCCAAAGGCATTTTAACACAATGAATTTCACCCTTTTTAGCCTTTGCAATGTCCACCAAAACGATTTCAAATGGTTTTTTCTGTTGTTGTTGTTGTTGTTGTTGCTGAGTGTCTTTATGTGACAAGTCTACATATTATTATTATTATTATTTTTAAAAAAAAGGTGTGGTCATATTAGTAAATAGCGCCTTTTATATATATTATGTCGTCTACAAGTGAAAGTCGAGCTAACATATATACCTTTAAAAATTTGTTTCACAGGGTTGTCTTTTGTCATAATGGTACTGTATAATATGGATGAAGAAAGAAGAAAAGGAGTTGTTGGATTGAAAAGAATAAACGGATTCGGAACACGGAAGTTGGTGTTTGATGGATCGAGAACTCAAAATATGCACTATATACTTTGTACGCCACATGAAACTCAATGAAATGCAACTTTTTTTTTTTTCTGAATGAAAGCAGTCTATAAAACTTTAAAAATCTTGAGTAAAATTTTAGTTTATAAAGTCTTTTTTATTTTTTTTATTTTTTTTTTTATTTCAGGCAGTCTGTCATTTTTTGGTTCCTGGTTACTACTACGGCCATTTTTGTTTGAAAGGAAAGTGATATGTTCAAACGCCGCACTAATCATAACGTCTCGTTTTTGATGATCCCTACCGATTCCCAGCCCTCCTCGCAACATCAAATATAGATTGGTTATAGGTTCTGTGTTCCTGATACTGTATAACACAACCCAATGAAGACAAACAAAAAAAAAGTGTCTCAGGAGAAAAGGCGATGGTATAAACTAGACTATTGTCAAATAGGTCCACGTAGTATATTATTATTCAACCCCACACGCATTGATTTTTTGAGGGTGAACATCAGTTGTCAGTGTAATAAAAAAAAACAGGCTAATATGATATGAACTATATATCTAAATGACCATATACAAGAACCAAATAGAAATGGAGAAGATGTCATTTTTATTCATGTACTGTAAAACAAACTAAGATACAAGGTATGAGGTAGATATACATGAGAGGGGAAGGAAGGAAATATATATGAGAGGGGGGGGATGGGCAATTCATACAGCGAACCGAAAGCCCTAATCATCTCTTTAATCTTGATCGTCTGTATCATCATCATGACTATCATAAACAATGTAGTGATCGGATTTGGTTCGCCGTCTTTTGGTGGAGGAGAACAGGACGCTCGGCGATACGAAAAGGACTGGAAGGGGAGGGGACATTGGCAGAGACAATATTTCCAAAACCGAAAGTTGCTTTTTCCTGTTGATTGCCGGAATTAGAATATTTTTCATCAGGAGATAATGGTGTTTCCAGATAAAGATAAAAACAAAAAAAAAAGTTTCCAGATAAAGAGTGCATCAAGGGTTTCAAGAAATTCATCAAAATTCGCAACATAGAGAGGATACCGCAAGTCGGCAACGTGTCGTGCAACAAAGATGTCTTCATGTTGCGAAACAGAAAAAATGTAGCCCACAGATCCTATAAAACAATAATAAGACTTGATAGTTTCCCTTTTTTTTTTTTTGGATTGAGCTATTACTGCACTTACCGATCCAGTCCATCGACATTGTAGATAGCCTTGGTATCTATCATTCGGAAACGGGTAAGACAACCATTTTAATAATAGTGCCTTGTTCCTACGTATATTTTTTGATTGTTGTTTGAATGAGATGCTGGTGCCTATTTCTTTCTTCCATTCATTACTGCTGATTTCCAGGTCCTTGGATTGAATAATCATATCAATGCGCCGACCATTCATAAAATACTTTGCCCAAAAGTTTTTCGCATTCGCCTTGCAGATATCCTTCGATATTGCACTCAGAGGTTCGCCAGTAACCAAAAAAAAAAAAAAAAAAAAACGAACCCCTCCTTCTGTCAGTCCCCTCCATAGATTTTAGTGTTCTCCAAATTCTTCTCTATCACACGAACTCCCTCTCACCATTTAGCCATCCTTTCCCATCATATATTTACATATATACTTTACTCTTTAACCACGGCCACCGCTCTTTTGACGTGATAACCGGTCTTTATTTTAATTTTAATAAACGACATACTACAAAAAAAAAAAAAAAAAAAAAAAAAAAACTCATGCTCCTTCTGTCCCACCACGCACGCCGACCTCTTCCATATGGCCATGCCGCCATTTTCACTCCCGCCTTAGCATATCCTTTGCTACTGCTGACAATCCTCTCTCCTTCCTTCTCAACCGCCTCCCCTCCCAACCACCTCGCGCACGATTAACCATTAATCGCTGGAAACGCTCATGGCTCATTATCTGCACGCTCCTCTTAGAAATGGAATACTTACAGCATCCTACACATGTTGAACCCACCGACACAGACACCCATGACCCCTTCCTTCTATGGATCGACCGCCATGCTCACCCTAGACCCACCCCTCCTCCCTCCCTCCCTCCGCTCACCTAGTGGAGCCCGTTAGTACACTCGTTTATTTTATTTTTTTCTTTCTTTTTTCTTTCTACTCTTTTCTTTTATTCTCACCTGGTTTATCCATTGTACCACCGCCAATCAGTCCTCCTTCTTTACACATATCTCCTTCCCTTTTATTCCTTACCCCTAGGATTTCTTTAGTCTCTCACATTCCATTTTGAACCCAGCTGGGCAAATTATGACTTAACAGTCTCAGTGCCATAAAACAGCAAAAAATAAAACTCCCAAATTCGTCGAAATATGGGAATCTATCTGGGATTATCATTTTATTTACACCCCTTTCACCACCAATGGCCTGTGGCTCGCCTTGACCTGCCTCCGTTTTCCCTCATACCCTCCCTATAACACCTCTCCACATCAGTGGATTCCTGTTCTCAGCACCACCCTCCTCCACATTTGGCGCGCACACTGGGCACACCACTTTAACGCTGTTCCCATCCGTCCCTCCATCATCATCCAAGCCATCAATGCCGCCCTCGTTACCAGTCCCATGCTCCCCATCACATCTCTGGATTCCATATGACTCACTAGCAGGTAGTTCCTTAAAAAAAACAAAAAAAGAATCCAACGCTCATTTTTATTTGTAATTATTTAGGTTTCAACATCACTTTTTACCTCCATCAATTGACCGCCAAAGGAATCTATACTTTTATCGAAATCGCTCACCTCCGCTTCTCTCAGTTATTAGAAGATCTCCTGTCATTTATTACACTCGTCAATATCAAAAAATTGCTTGGAATCAATGAAATCTTTTGGCGTTTGACCCTCTCCCAATACACCTGCTGTTGTCGACTTGACCATTGACTCCCAGCAAACGGAACATGAACACGAGGATCAACAGTCCAACAACGAAGGTACCAGAATCTATGGATCATGACCACCCCCCCCAATGATTCCCAGCAAACGGAACACGAACAAGAGGATCAACAGTCCGACAATGAAGGCAACTCGGAAGTTATGGATCCTGACCAATCTCTCAGTGACAACCAGCCAACTCCCTTAGATTCTCAGCAACCTCATGGGCCGATTCGAACATGGACACCGAAGAAAACATTGAGGATTACATCCAAAGGACTGAAAAGGATGAACGTGATCGAGCCACCATCAATACACAACACCAGGCACCATCACCCGACGACGGAACTTGTATGAACAATGGAGTCCAATCACCAGAGACGACCAATCCAGCGACCCCCGCTGCTGCAAAGCGTCGACAGCAACCTCCTCGCAAAGCAGCCAAACCCATCACCTATACTCAATAATATGATTGATACAACAATACGTCTACAACTGTCCTCACTCAACTGCAACAGCATTGTGAAGACATCATCCAAAACAATTCAATCTTCATATATCCGATTCCTTCGCTCTGTCAAATCACACCTCCTCGCCTTACAAGAAACACACACAATGGATCCTCCTACTCGACACAACATCCAACAACAATTTCAGGCACAACAATGTCTCTGGACTGCACAATGTGGCCTCATTTCTTTCTCCTCCCTCTTCACCCTCTCCGACAATCTCATTCACCCTCATCATCCCTATTCCGAACGCATCATTCTCTCAAAAGTCGAACACCCTCAACAACTCTACTCCCCATTCTTTATTCTCGTCCTGTACGCACCGGTCACGACACAACCCTTCCGACGCCAATTCTTCCACTCCGTCCTCTCCACCATCACCGATCCCTCCCTTCAAGTCGATACCAGACGTCTCATCTCGCCGTTTTAACCTGATCAAAGCAAGGTACAAGGCAACACAAATCGACTTGGATAGTGTGATGGACATAACGAACGATGGGGCCCGTACATGTGTTTTGCGATATGGTAATTGAATAGAACAATCTCAATATCATCAGCAGTAATACAATACCAGCAAGATACTTCATTTATCTACCATACCAAAGATAGATTGGTGCAAGGACGTCAAAGCATTTGCTAGAAGAAATGGGTTTGCAATCTCCAGAAACTCAGGCAACAATGGGTGCAGTCTGGATATGTATTGCAGTCAAAGGGGAAGTGGTTGTGGTAGAAAGGATGAACTTTTTTCAGGGGCATTTTGAAAAATGCAATAGAAACATTCATGGGGGAACTGTTGTGATAACGGTCCTCTTTCGATTTCTCTCTTCTTACTCCGACGCCTATTTTAGATTTTAGACTTTCTTTATATTTTGACATTTTATATTTTATCTCTCTTTCCCTTTTTTCTTCACCTTATATTCTTATTTTATTCATACGCTAAACCGTTCTCAATATAACGGTAAGTACTTTTTGTCTCCTCCTCTCTCTTTATTTTATTATATTCTTATTTTGTATTTAATCTTTATTTATACAATAAACAGGTTTTAGTATATCTTAATTTTATTTGGTTTAACAGGAACCCTTTTATTTTAGATTCAAGATCCCGGACCCACCATTAGATTAGGACATTCATCTTAAAGAGATGAGTGTCATGAAACTGTCATTAGTTTAGCTTCGTATTAGTTTGTGATAGGTTTTATCTACATATGAATAAATTATACTTCGTCTTTTTACCATTTAGTACCGATTTGCCTCTTTTATATGGTGTGTTTTGACTTCTAGTGTAGAGATCCCGTTTTACATTCGTCACCTCATCCTTTAGATTAACAAGTTGACCATTTCACCAGTTTATGCCTATTTATACAGTACTTCACTAAAGTATACATTTTTTTTATAAATAACCATTGAATCATATCCATGTTGAACACTATATTAAACCTATTCATTTTGACATTGTACGTAGCTCTTTGACCCTTTATTATGATATTCCTTTACGTGTATCATACCTTCACTTTGTAAAAGCCATGTCCAAATTCAAATGCTTTTGTTTTTTATCGGATACGATAAAAAATAATATGAAGTACTAACACTATAGTACATTAATTCGTCCCTACTCTAAACAGCTAGTTGTAACTCGAAGTTTTTGATATTTTTTATATAAATATATTTATTATTTTTTTATACTTCACACATAGAATAAATAACGTCCTGTTTTGACACAATGCTATCGCGCAGTATAATTTAAATCATCCCCGATACAATGCATGGTGGTACGATTGTTCTGTGTAATTTATCTGAGATTCCAGAGAAAAAAATTTTCTGGGATTTTCTCTGGCGACTCAGAGAATTTCTCTGAAATGGAGCAATCCCCCTTTCTTTTTCCCATCCATACCTTGATAGTTACAAGAAAGGCATACTCCTTCTTTCCTTTCTTTACAGTCATCAATACCATGCAACATTATTAACATGATAGCGCTCTTGTCACGAGCTGTCTTCTCTAATGGTAACATGGCGACCCTCCCCCTTTTGGATTGACGACATAGTTTTTCTCCTCTAATGATAGTTTTGGATTTATCATAAAAGCGATTCGACCTAGTTTATTTTACGCCCCGTTACCTTAGGATAGTTTACCGTCTATTATTAGACTATATCGTTGTGTATCCTATACATACTAAATAAACTGAATGCTAGCACTATGACACAGTAATGATATAATACATTAATGAATGATTGAAAAGCGCACAAATAAAAAATGATAAATGGGAACACACACACACACACACAGGCCCACAGACACACCAGTTTTTTTTTTTTTCATATACGTAAGCACCCGCCCATTCGACATGACAAGCACAACGTACCAAAAAAAGAGACTGATGTTGAAAAGACGAGACACATTTTATTCATATATAGATTCAAACTATGGACAAACTAGCGCTAAACTAAGCTAATCAAGTCATCTCATGGTGATCCAAAATCCTAGATCCAAAATGAAAGAGTTTCCCCATGCATGTTGTCATCCCTTATCTGAAGCCCCTTCTAAGCTAGTCCTAACACTAATCTAAGATCACTATAACCTCAACGACGTCGAATAGTGAGCAAAAATTAAAGGAAAAAAAAAAAGAGAGAGAGAGAGAGAGAGCGAAAAAAGTGAAAATGGGCGAATACAAAAGAAAATGGTTGACGGAGTGTAAATATGAGCCGTAGCGTATGGATGAATTGAACAAACACAGAGGGTTTTATTTTAATCACGATAAATGGATTCACTATCCAGGAAGGAAGGGAAAAAAAAAGTTTAACTATAAAGAATAGCGAGGAACATAGACGGCTTCCAAACTTTGGATTTCTTCATCGGTCAATTTGATGGCGAAGGCTTCAATGGCTTCAGTCAGATACTTTTCCTTACCGAGGCCAATAATGGGTGCGGTCACAAAGGGTTTGGAATAGGTCCATGCCAAAGCCACCTAGTCCCAGAGAAAAAGAAGAAAAAAAAAGGTCAATGATTATCTTCCAAAAAAAAAAAAAAAAAATCCCCTGTTCCTTTCTGCTTACCTTTGCAGGTGAGATCCCGCGTTTTTCAGCTACAGCAATGACTTGATCCATCACGGTATCGTTATCTTCAGGGCGGATGGTTCTGATCATATGAGACATGAAAGCTGCGTTGATGGCTTCACGGGCAGTGCCTCTGTTCTTTCCAGTGAGCATACCGCCCGCAAGAGGGCTCCATGGAATGCCAGCGATGCCTTGGTCCAAACAGTAAGGAATCATTTCACGTTCTTCTTCACGGTACATCAAGTTGTAAAGGTTTTGCATCGACACAAATTTGGTCCATCCATTCTTTTCGGCAATTGCATTGGCTTTTTGGAACTCGGTAGCTTTCATGGACGACGCACCAATGTACCGCACCTTACCACTCTTGACCAAATCATGTAAGGCTTCCATGGTTTCTTCCCAAGGGGTAAGAGGATCAGCACGATGGATTTGGTACTATTTTTTTTTTTTTTCAAAAAAAAAAAAAAAAACAAGAGGCTGTGAGTTTATTGAAGTCTTGGTTCCTTTTTTTTTTTTTTGTTTTTTTTAACATACCAAATCAATATAATCCAAATCAAGACGTTTCAAAGAGGCATCGACGGCATCAAACAAATGTTTACGAGATAGGCCAAATTCATTGACATCGGCAGGATTCTTCACAGGATCTTCACCACTGGCTGGGTCATCTCGGGATCGCACCTTGAAGAAGGCTTTGGTAGCCACCACAATCCGACCACGGGGCATGTTGAATTGCTTGATTGCCTTGCCCATGATTTCTTCACTGATGCCGTTAGAATACACATCGGCCGTATCAAAAAAGTTGATGCCTGCAGCATACGCCTTGCCAAGTAATTCCAACGATTCCTTTTCTTCCAAAACCCAAGGCATCCACTTGGGGCTGCCGAAGCCCATACATCCTACACAGATTTTCGAGACGCGAAGACCGGTTTTACCGAATTGTACATATTCCATAGCAGGTGTATCAGTCATTGTTGTTGTTTTGTTGTTATAATAAAGTTGTATACAAAAAAAAAAACAGAAAATCAAATTCTCCCATTTTTTTTTTCTTCTTTCTTTTATATGTAAAAAGGGGTTTTTGACGGGGTGTGAATGAAATGAAAATAACCTAACACTTTATTTTTTTTTCATACTAAGATGATGTGGGCAGTCAAACGCTTTGGGCCCCAATGAGATTTCTAAATAAGGATGCATGCTGACATTTTAAGACTGTTGCATAAATGCAGATCGCGTTTTTATCTTGTTTTGGGTATCCGTTGACGAAAGCCATTGCCAATTTCGTCGAGACTACAACGGTTTTTATTGGCTGGATGGAACCATCCTGTGGTTTTACCGGGAGAGGACTTTTTCACCTTCTCCTATCCAATACATTGCCGGCAAAATACAAATTGGGAGTTTCCCCGGATTTCCGCTTGTTGTTGTTTTTTTTTGTGAATCGACTGATTTCAAAAAAAAAAAAAAAAAAAAAAAAAAAAAATTAGTATTAATCCAGTTAAAAAAAAAAAAGGTATACTGACGTAATGACAATAGACACATCAAAATGGCCCAAGGTAAAATCGACAATAAGCCAGAATGGCATGGAATTCATTCGCCGCTTCGTGTGAATTCAACATCGGTTTTTCAGGAACATGAGAGAAAAAAACGAAAATCATTGGTGTGTCGACATGCAACCATGTTCAATGGCATTCCATCAGATTTAGCGGGAGTTCTTTTTATTTCGCTTCTGGGGAAAACACCGCCTTCTCTTTTTTTTTTTTTTTTTTTTTTGTTCGTTTGCTGTGCAGTGTTATTTTTTAATGAATTTGAGTAAACCTCATGATCGCTATTTAATCAATTGAATAAAACAGAAGAGAAATAATAGGCAAGTGGTTCATTTATTGAGTTCAATCACTGTACTTCATTTCATCATTGATGGCTAATTCTAATAGATATGAAACCCTTCACTAAGATAATCACTGGAATCTGGATTTCTTTGCACTCCATCAAACTCAAACAAATTAAACTGCGGAAGGAACAGCATCCATTTGTTTTTCGCAAAATTACCGGCCACAATGATCTCACATTCAAAGAAATACATTGATTGGACATTATTCTTTTCCCTGGGGTCCCAATTGTCAAAACATCTGATAACGACAAAGTCAATATAGTCGTCGCAAGGGTGCAGTTCAAGCAGCTCGCATATGGCTCTTTTATCTATTTCAGATTCAAAAAAGTCGTGATCACAAATGATATTATAAAGAATGGGTGTGACGTTGAGATACGCCTGGTGCGAGCTGTCATTATGGCAAAGTGTGATGGCAGAGGATGGGGTCGTCAAGTCGAAATTCCAATTGTAGTTGTTTCGAGGATCCTTTTCACCATCATCATCATTCGGTAAACGGTATACCAAAGGCATTCTTTCCCAATTGATACATGAGGTGGCGAATGTTGGCAAGGCCGTCCCTACATAGGAGACCGTTTCGTTGCCCGACAAAAAGAGAAGAGTCAATCTGTCTTTGGTGGTCATGATCTTGAACAACTGCAATCGGACGGCGACACATGTCGTGATTTGCCCCCACTCCTGCATGTCCTTGATGTGATGTTTATACTTGTCCGATAGCGGCAGGATACTATAAAATCGATCTTCGTTCTTGCTGGCCTTGGATTTTAACATCATTTCCAGAAACGATTGCGTGGCGAGTTGCTTGGTCAGCATTTCTTGGAAGGAGAGATGGGCTGATTTGATGTTGTTTTCGACGGCAAATGGAAACCGATTCGGGTTCCGAATGAGAGGACCGTCATGTTGAAAGTCGAACTTGAAAGTCTTGAATGCCATTGCGTCGTCCGTAGTAACAGCGTCAGCATCAGCAGCATCAGCAGCATCAGCAGCTATGGCATTGCCGTCATGATGAAAGTCGAACTTGAAAGTCTCGAATGCCATTGCGTTGTCCGTAGTAACAGCGTCAGCATCAGCAGCATCAGCTATGGCATTGACGTCGAGTTGAATAAACCAATACCTAAAATTATTAATTTTCTTTTTTTTCGCAATGGTATATTCGCTGATTACCCAAACACGTGATGACCAATCTTGAATAAGATCTGTCAAAAATTCCATGGATTGTTTGATTGCCCTGTTTCTTTCATTGATCTGTTGACTCCATGAAGGCCCTTTCGTTGCATATTCCCAGTGTGTCTGTTGACCATTAAAATATTTAAAAGGGCAATACTCGCTATTGCAATGATGGGAATCTTTTCAAAAAAAAAAAAAAAAAAAGGTTTTAACGATAGCTTTTTTTTTAGAAGAAAAAAAAAAGAATCATTTTCTTACCATAATCAACCTTTTGAAAGCGCACCAATGGATGATACGTGTCCCTGGATGCTTGAAGATGATTGAACAACTCCTCAGCATTATGATTCAGATAAGATCCTTGGTTTTTGATAAAGCAACCGGTGAAATAATGGGAGATATTGACCACCAATTGCCTGTAGTCCTCACTATAATTACGATGGAGCAAGATCTCGTCAATAAAGGTCTTGTCCAATTGAAAGAGCGGTTCTATGTGGCCTTGAATCACATGATAAATGAATGCACTATGTTTCCATGTCATGTCGATGGTTTCCTTATTTTTGGTAGAAATGGCCTTCAAGTGCTGCAGGTGAAGATCAGGCACGGCCAAAATATAGGTGGCACGTTCATAAATATGGCTCATTTGATGGATGGTGGCTTTTCTTTGGGTGTGATTGGTTTGATTCACACAGATCGCATCCACCCACACATAGGGGATCGATCGGAGGTCGGTTTCCTGCGTCATCATGTGGCACAGTCGATAAAAGTCATTCACATCAAACGACGTGATCGAGGCTGCATAACCGAGTTTTGTATCTATCGTCATTTCTTGTAATTCACCCCAACGATAAGACAAGGCTACATATTGTAGGTTTTCTGCCAGTAAGGGTGTTTTAATGCACTTGATGTTTTTTTCCTTGGCGGTTTGTTTGATATCAATAAGGACAATATGAAATGGTTTTTGCTCTTGCTGTGAGGTCTCGTCACAGGATAATTCTTTTTTTTTTTAAAAAAAAAAATAAAAAAAAAAAAAGGAAAAAAGAAAGGAGTTAGGTCGCACTGGAGAGTAGTTGCTTTTTTTTTTTTTTTCTGAAATGGCATACCTTCAAAGGAAGTTGCCAATTGGTCATCTTGGGTCATGATGGTAAAATAGAAAGAAAATGAGAAAGAGAATGAGTGACAAACTTTGACAGGGAGAAAAAGATGCGAGGACCTCTATTTTCTTTTTTCTGTACTACATTTATGGCTTGTGCGATGGAACAGATGTTTCATTTGGTGTGTAACATGTTTGTTTTTTTTCGAGTCGTCATGGATGCTCATCCCAACCTTTGCCACTGAAGATAATGATGGGCTGAGACAGTAGTCGAGGGCGGGGGGGAGGGGAATCGTAGATAAAACAAGTAGCGCAAAAATATTATATAGCGGTGGCTACATGCGCAGCACGAATCTCGATTCATTTACATGATGAATCAAGCACAAAATATAGATATCTGTAACAATAAATTGATTTATGGCTGGTAAGCTATTAGAGAGACGGGAACTAGTCATAGTGGATGAACTAGAAAGCAAGTATTTTTTGGTAGGTAGAAAACTCACAAAAGGACTACAATAACAATATTGTTTACTCCGCTCTACAACATTGCACGGTGGGTCAGAGGACGGTTGATAAAAAGGCGTATATTTATTGAAGCATATAGGTAGGGTATAAAAATAAAGACAAAGGTATTCATTGAAACAATGAATATAATGGAAGGGATCTATTAGAGAAAGCATGAGAGACGCGGAACTGAGATTTGAAGAATGGTTAACGCTAATAATCTAACTGGACAATTGTAAAATGGGGGCTAATAGATTGTGCAAGGAAATGCGAAGGGCTAACACGGACATCTATGCTAGTGAAGTACAACAACGGTCACCACAAATTAAAAAGCATAGACGGTGATACTAAAAGAGTGATCTCTTGCACAAGACATGAGAGAGAAAGAGTGGTAAGACCACTTTTTCATTGAAACATGTAAAAAAGAGATATATTTTATTCAAAGATTGAATACAATATATGGATAAACTACCACTAAACTAAGCTAATGAAGACTCTTCAAAAAGCCACCTAACAAATGGTGGTTGTAGATCCTAGATCCAAAAAGACAGGGTTTCCCCATGCATCTTGTCATCCCTGGTCTGAAAACACTTCTAAACTAGTCCTGATTCTAATCCAAGTCTAACGTAACCTCAATGAAGAACAGAAAAAAAATGAAAGGAAAAGAGAAAAGAAAAAGGAGAAAATAAAAACAAGTGGGTGAGAAAATAAACTGCCACGTGGGCGGCATTTGAATGTTTGAGATGATCAAATAACAACAGTTCTCCGAACTACGAGGTTAAAAAATAAAAAAATAAAAAAGTAAATCAAATATCCCTACCATTTTCCATGAGACCCCTGTTTACACACCTTGTTGCTGAACTGCATTACATGATTTTTTCAAATTCTCTCCAGAAACCCTCCGCTGTCGTTGTTTATTTTATTGGCCGGCATCATCATGGTCGACTTGACTTCACTAGTTTTAATTTCGTTTTCCTTTAAAACAATACTAATAATGGTATAAGATATACATACTGACATACTTTTAAAGAATTGTACTATGTGGTCTCTTTTTGTCATGAGAATATTAAAAACAAACAAGGAACAACGTAGCACGAACGCAATGGTGCTTACCTGTGTTTGGAAGAAGAAAAAAAACAAGCCCAAACTGCATTCTTACGTTTCATCAGTCATTTTTTTTCCAACAAATATTACTTTATAATATAGTAGTAAGTGGATTGATGAAGAATAATTTACACAATAGTAATCTTTTCTTATTTCGAGTGATATCTGTCAAGCTTCTTGGGCTGAGCTTCGTTCCTGATTTTATTTTATTTTTGAGCCAGCGAGGTAAGGGCTCAGTTATTTACACTCCGCCTCCCATGATTTCCCATATTCTAAAAAAATTCAGGAACAAAATCCCTATCGAGGAGCATGACAGACACTGTTTGTGATATGGAACTTCACTTCTGTATAAAACTCGATTCATTTAATACTTTGATATTACATTAAAATATATTATCAAGTAATAGCCGTCAGATAATATATATATTCAGGCTTGTATTTATATTTAAAGCTGTGTGCCAATGAGATTGTGCTACATACAATGTTGTGTTACAGTATATTCAAAGCTCTCTCTCACTTTTTCTTTTATTTCTTTCTAATACCTCTTGCGTATCTCTCTTATTTATACCGTACAGAACGTATCGTAAGATGTTGAATTTTCGGATTTTCCACCGTCCTCTTTTCCTTTTTCTCTCCTTTTTTTACACCTCTTGCGTATCTTTCTTCTTTATATTGGTTTCTTGTTTTTTTCCATCCCACAGCCTCATAACAATAAACAAAATGAAACAGCACTTGGAGGGTATGTCGCTGTACATTTTGCAAATATATAAATAGAACCCTTTTTTGTGAGAAAAGCGAACAAGTAACAAACTAGATATTGATATGGCTTTTTTTTTTTTGTATAGCGTACTTTCAACAGCTGCTGCAGCCACAACAACAGAATAAGAAACCATTCCAAATTGTCCTTATCGACATTGAAAAGGCCGCTAATGATAAAGAAATACATTGTATTGAAAAACCGCTGGAGGACAACACAGAGACTATCGAATACGTGGCATTATCTTACCGTTGGGGCGAATTGCCGGAAATGTTAATCGATACTGGTGTTGGTTATACGGCATCCATCACATCGTTTAGTTTGAAGGATTTTTATTACCTTTGCCAAATGATGACGGTGGAATCTGATTTGAAATCTGTCAAATATGTGTGGGTGGATGCGATTTGTGTAGACCAAACCAACTATGAGCGACGGAAGGCCACCATTTATCAAATGACCAACATTTACGAACATGCCAAATATATTGTCGCTGTTCCTGATCTCCATGCGGCATACCTGAGACGGTTACATACAATGACTGATGATACCATCATTGGTTCCTGGCGTTATTGCAATGACATTTATCACCTTATTCACGGAAACTTTGACGAACTTGCGGCCATTGAAAAAAAATTCCTTGACGACGCCAAAGTACCAAACGATCCTGTTTTGAGACAACTACTGACAAAATATACCGATCATTTTATGGATGGCTTCATGAAATACAAAAAGCATGACATACACTATAATCATGTGGAAGCACTTGATCACATTTACGAAACGAGTCAATTGCCATGTACATCATCATCATCACCAGCAGCAATACATAGCCATCATTTGGGTAACAAGAATGACCGAAATTCTGAAATAGATCAAGCGGAGATGTTTGCTAAGGCACCTGACATTGACTCTTTTGAAGGTTTACATGACTGTGATAATACGGATTGTCCTTTGAGTTTATTTGGTAAAGGCTCCATGGAAGATCGTCCTACATTGCCTCATTACTTGAAGGAAATTGCCTCGTGTGGTCCATGGAAGCAATTGATATCTGATAGAAGCAAGAGCATCCGACAATCTATGGAATTATTGATAGACCTTATTGAGGATTGGTCCACTCGTGTTTGGGTGATTAGCGAATTCAACATTGCAAAAAAGAAAAACAACCTGAAATTTTGGTTTATTCAATTAGCGCCAAACGCAATCAATGAAATTGACAAGTTATCCACTTTTTTAAATTCGATTTTGACGACCACGCTTCTTCATTGTCTGCGATTCAAAACACCGAAAGCGCCGAACTCTTTTCTACCGTATACAACAGATTCACTACAAAAACGTTCTCGTCAAACCCAGTCCACCTAAAATTCCAATATACTTTGACCCGTCAACTCAATCAACAAACCTTTTTGGAAATGATACTGAATTCCAACGCCAGTAAAAATGGTAAATATACCTTCGTTTTTTTTTTTTTTTTGTTGGAAATCGGCAGTAAAGTATATACTTTTTTTTTTTCATAGAGGATCGATTTTACAGCATCCTACCCCTGTCGGAGTATAAAAACATTCTCCTTAGCGAAAATGAAGTGGATCAATGGAACATCAGTACCATGGTTTCGGTTAAAGTGAAACTTTTCGAGTTCATGGGTATTAAGGACAAGTTGAATCTTCTTTTTATGTCAGGCAGCGTATGCACATATAACATAGGAACGGTTCTACCAACGTTTGCAACATCAACTTTATCTTCAGCAGTTCACAGTGACTACGTGACTCTAGATAGCGCCAAATACCCATACAATTTTGACTTGGCCAACAAGTCCACCATTATGCTTCATTATCAGCCCACCAGCAGCAACAATAACAATAATAAGGGAAAATATGCCTCGCACCTGTACTACCTCAATATAAAACCAATGGAGTATTCTATGAAGGTGGACTCCAGAGATTGGTATTCTTCTACAACGCCTCTTAAGATAGCCTTACTCAAGCGCCTACTAATCGATGACCCCAATGCAACCATTGATGTAGTATATATTCCTGCTTATAGTGTAAAAAACACGAACACTTATCCTGACACCATAAGTTATCATTACGACGCTATTATTTTACTTGGAAATTTTAGAAAAAATAAATGGATATTAGATGAACTTGGGCTCCCTGATGATCTTCCAAACACTCATGACTGGGCACATTGTTTCAGTGTTGCCGATCATCCTGGTTTTAATATATATTAAGTATGAAATCAATCAATAAATAAGTCCACTTTTTATTTTATCTTTAGTGTTTCCAATCTCGATCTACCTGCACTCAATTTATTTAGTCAAAGGTTGTTTTTTTTTTCTGACGTATGAGAGAGATATTATGCGGCGATGTCTCGACTAGCTTAGTATTATGTTTAGTTATGATTAGGTTGGTGATTTAATCACCCCCCCCCTTTCCTCTTTTCGTAGTTTGTTTTCTATTATATAGTTATTCCCTCCCACCTCCCTAATACGCGTTCACACAATTCACACAATCAGATAAATAAATAACCCCCTCCCTCTAACACTGTACAATTAAACCATCACTCCTATTTTGCTCAAAACCATTTCACAGTATGAGACCTATGAACACACGTTTGAGTGAAAATTATGGGCAATGACCTGAGTCAAACTAACTGATAACGATGTTTCCTACATAAAAAAAACAGGAGAGAGAAAGACACAAACTCCAGAACAAACATTTAAATACAACACACTCACACACCCATTTTAGTTTGGATACATCATTCCATAAGTATTTATTAGTAAAATTCAAAAGGAAATATAACGAATGCATGTACAAGAAATAAGAGTGTACAAAAAAAAGGACGTACGTATATAATACTGTACGTACTGCACCGCAGAGTAAAAAGATAACCTAATTTAAGTGTATATGAGCATAAGAAATGGAAGTCGAGAAGGTGGAACAAGAAGAAAGTGTCGTCTAGACTAAATCTTTGCCAATATCCAAAGAAGGAGAGAACTTGTCAATAGGACGCTTCATGACACGCATTGGTGAGTTGGACCTATTGACCTTTTTCCTTTTTTATCACACACACACACACACACACATACACTAGCGCACGCACAGACCCACAGACATACCAGTTTTTTTTTTTTTTTTTTTTGTCTTTCTATATACGTGAGGTACCCACCCATTCTACATGACAAACGCAACGGACAAAAAAAAAAAAAGAGACTGATGTTGAAAAGATGACCACATTTTATTCATATATAGATTCAAACTATGGACAAACTAGCGCTAAACTAAGCTAATCAAGTCATCTAATGGTGATCCAAAATCCTAGAACCAAAATGGAAGAGTTTCCCCATGCATGTAGTCATCCCTTATCTGAAAATCCAGCTAAGCTAGTCCTAACACTCATCTAAGATCACTATAACCTCAACGACGTCGAATAGTGAACAAAAAGTAAAGGAAAGGAAAAAAAAAAAAAAAAAAAAAAAAAAAGAGAGAGAGAGAGAGAGAGCGAAAAAGTGAAAATGGGCGAATAGAAAAGAAATTTTTTGACGGAGTGTAAATATCAGCTGTACCGTATGGATGAATTGAACAAACACAGGGGGGTTTTATTTTAATCACGATAAATGGATTCACTATCCAGGAAGGAAGGGAAAAAAAAGTCTAACTAAACTGAAGAATAGCGAGGAACGTAGACGGCTTCTAAACTTTGGATTTCTTCATCGGTCAATTTGATGGCGAAGGCTTCAATGGCTTCAGTCAGATACTTTTCCTTGCTGATGCCAATAATGGGTGCCGTCACAAAGGGTTTGGAATAGGCCCATGCCAAAGCCACCTAGTTCCAGAGAAAAAGAAGATAAAAAAAAAAGGTCAATGATTATCTTTCAAAAAAAAAAAAAAAAAAAAGCACTGCTCCCTTCTCCTTACCTTTGCAGGCGAGATCCCGCGTTTTTCAGCCACAGCAATGACTTGATCCAGCACAATATTGTTATCTTCAGGGCGGACGGTTTTGACAATATAAGACATGAGAGCTTCGTTGTCGTCTTCCCGGGCAGTGCCTCTTTTCTTTCCTGTGAGCATACCGCCCGCAAGAGGGCTCCATGGAATGCCAGCGATGCCTTGGTCCAAACAGTAAGGAATCATTTCACGTTCTTCTTCACGGTACATCAAGTTGTAAAGGTTTTGCATCGACACAAATTGGGTCCAGCCATTCTTTTCGGCAATCGCATTGGCTTTTTGAAATTCGGTAGCTTTCATGGACGACGCACCAATGTATCGCACTTTACCACTCTTGACCAAATCATGTAAGGCTTCCATGGTTTCTTCCCAAGGGGTAAGGGGGTCGGCACGATGGATTTGATACTATTTTTTCGAAAACAAAAACAAGGCTGTGAGTTTATTGAAGTCTTGATTTTTTTTGTGGTTTTTTTTTTTTTTTTTTAACATACCAAATCAATATAATCCAAATCAAGGCGTTTCAAAGATGCATCGACGGCATCAAACAAATGTTTACGAGACAGACCAAATTCATTGACATCGGCAGGATTCTTCACAGGATAGAAATCAGTGTTGAATGCTTCATCTCGGGGTCGCACCTTGAAGAAGGCTTTGGTAGCCACCACAATCCGGCCGCGCGGCATGTTGAATTGCTTGATTGCCTTGCCCATGATTTCTTCACTGATGCCGTTAGAATACACATCGGCCGTATCAAAGAAGTTGATGCCTGCAGCATACGCCTTGCCAAGTAATTCCAACGATTCCTTTTCTTCCAAAGCCCAAGACATCCACTTGGGGCTGCCGAAGCCCATACATCCTACACAGATTTTCGAGACGCGAAGACCGGTTTTACCGAATCGTACATATTCCATGGCGGGTGTATCAGTCATTGTTGTTGTTAATGTTGTTGTTTTGTTGTTATAATAAAGTTGTATACAAAAAACCGAAAATCAAAGTTTCCCATTTTTTTTTTCTTTATATGTAAAAAAGGATTTTGACGGGGTCTGAATGAAATGAACATAACCTAACACTTTTTTTTTTTTCATACTTAAGATGATGTAGGCAGTCAACGTTTTGGGCCAAATGATATTTCTAAATAAGGATGCATGCTGACGTTTTAAAGGGTGTTGCATAAACGCAGATCGCGTTTTTATCTTGTTTTGGGTACCCTTTGACGAAAGCCATTGCCAATTTCGTCGAGTCTACAACGGTTTTTATTGGCTGAATAGAGCCATCCGGTGGTTTTACCGGAGAGGATTTTTTCACCTTCCCCTATTCTATACATACCGGCAAAATACAATCTGGCAGTTTCCCCGGATTACACTTCTTGTTTTTGTGAATCGACTGATTTTTAAAAAAAAGTATCATTCCAGTTGAAAAAAAAGGTATACTGATGTAATGACAGCAGACACATCAAGATGGCCCAAAGGTAAAATTGACAATAAGCAGAATGCATGGAATTCATTCGCCGCTTCGTCTGAATTCAACACCGATTTTTCAAGAACATGAGAGAAAAACGAGAATAATTGGTGTGTCGACGTGCAGCCATGTTCAATAGCATTCCATCAGATTTAGCAGGAATTCTTTAAACATAGCAAGCATAATAGGCGTCACAGGCGTTATAGGCAAAAAAAAACCCCCCCTCTCATACTGTACAATTAAATTATCACTCCTACTTTTCTCAAATTCATTTCACAGTATGAGACCTATGAACACATGTTTGAGTGAAAATTATGGACAATGACCCGATTCAAACTAACTGATAACGATGTTTCCTACATAAAATAAAAAAAAAAAGAGAGAGAAAGGCACAAACCTCAGAACAAACATTTAAATACAACACACTCACACACCCATTTTAGTTTGGATACATCATTCCATAAATATTTATTAGTAAAATTCAAAAGGAAATATAACGAATGCATGTACAAGAAATAATAGTGTACAAGAAAAAAGATGTAAGTATATAGTACTGTACGTACTGCACCGCAGAGTAAAAAGATAACCTAATCTAAGTGTATAAGAGCATAAGAAATGGAAGTCGAGAAGGTGGAACAAGAAGAAAGTGTCATCTAGACTAAATCTTTGCCAATATCCAAAGAAGAAGAGAACTTGCCAATAGGACGCTTCACGACACGCTTTGGTGAGATGGACCTATTGACCTTTTTCCGTTTTTATCACACACACACACACACACACACACACACACACACACACACACACACACACACACACACACACACACACACATATACACACACACACACACACAAGTGTACGCACAGATATTTTTAGTTTATTACATTTCTATCTTGAGCCCAGCTGGGCAAATTATGATTCTTCTATATACGTAAGCATTCGCCCCTTCGACATGACAAGCGCAACGTACGAAAAAAAAAAGAGATACTGATGTTGAGAGACATATTTTATTCATATATAGATTCAAACTATGGACAAACTAGCGCTAAACTAAGCTAAGTCATCTAATGGTGGTCCAAAATCCTAGAACCAAAATGGAAGAGTTTCCCCATGCATGTTGTCATCCCTTATCTGAAACCCTTTCTAAGCTAGTCCTAACACTCATCTAAGATCACTATAACCTCAACGACGTTGAATAGTGAACAAAAAAATAAAGGAAACAAAAAAAAAAAAAAAAGAGAGAGAGAGAAGAGAGAGCGAAAAAGTGAAAATGGGCGAATACCAAAGAAAATGGTTGACGGAGTGTAAATATGAGCCGTAGCGTATGGATGAATTGAACAAACACAAGGGGTTTTATTTTAATCACGATAAATGGATTCACTATCCAGGAAGGAAGGGGAAAAAAAAGTTTAACTACATTAAAGAATAGCGAGGAACATAGACGGCTTCTAAACTTTGGATTTCTTCATCGGTCAATTTGATGGCGAAGGCTTCAATGGCTTCAGTCAGATACTTTTCCTTACTGATGCCAATAATGGGTGCGGTCACAAAAGGTTTGGAATAGGCCCATGCCAAAGCCACCTAGTCCCAGAGAGAGAGAGAGAGAGAGAGCGAAAAAAAACGGTCAATGATTATCTTTCAAAAAAAAAAAAAAAAAAAGCCCTGTTCCCTTCTGCTTACCTTTGCAGGCGAGATCCCGCGTTTTTCAGCCACAGCAATGACTTGATCCATCACGGTATCGTTATCTTCAGGGCGGACGGTTCTGATCATATGAGACATGAAATCTTTGTTGACGTCTTCACGGGCAGTGCCTCTTTTCTTTCCTGTGAGCATACCGCCCGCAAGAGGGCTCCATGGAATGCCAGCGATGCCTTGGTCCAAACAGTAAGGAATCATTTCACGTTCTTCTTCACGGTACATCAAGTTGTAAAGGTTTTGCATCGAGACAAATTTGGTCCAGCCATTCTTTTCGGCAATCGCATTGGCTTTTTGGAATTCGGTAGCTTTCATGGACGACGCACCAATGTATCGCACTTTACCACTCTTGACCAAATCATGTAAGGCTTCCATGGTTTCTTCCCAAGGGGTAAGAGGATCAGCACGATGGATTTGATACTATTTTTTCGAAAAACAAAAACAAGGCTGTGAGTTTATTGAGGTCTTGCTTTTTTTTTTTTTTTTTTTTTTTTGCTTTGTTTTTTAACATACCAAATCAATATAATCCAGATCAAGGCGTTTCAATGAGGCATCGACGGCATCAAACAAATGTTTACGAGACAGACCAAATTCATTGACATCGCCAGGATTCTTCACAGGATAAAAATCAGTGTTGAATGCTTCATCTCGGGGTCGCACCTTGAAAAAGGCTTTGGTCGCCACGACAATCCGGCCGCGGGGCATGTTGAATTGCTTGATGGCCTTGCCCATGATTTCTTCACTGATGCCGTTAGAATACACATCGGCTGTATCAAAAAAGTTGATGCCGGCAGCATACGCCTTGCCAAGTAATTCCAACGATTCCTTTTCTTCCAAAACCCAAGGCATCCACTTGCGGTTGCCGAAGCCCATACATCCTACACAGATTTTCGAGACGCGAAGACCGGTTTTACCGAATCGTACATATTCCATGGCGGGTGTATCAGTCATTGTTGTTGTTAACGTTGTTGTTTGTTGTTATAATAAAGTTGTATACAAAAACCGAAAATCAAAATTCTCCCATTTTTTTTTCTTTATATGTAAAAAGGATTTTGACGGGGTCTGAATGAAATGAAAATAACCTAACACTTTTTTTTTCATACCAAGATGATGTAGGCAGTCAACGTTTTGGGCCAAATGATGTTTCTAATTAAGGATGCATGCTGACGTTTTAAGGATGTCGCACAAACGCAGATCGCGTTTTTATCTTGTTTTGGGTATCCGTTGACGAAAGCCATTGCCAATTTCGTCGAGTCTACAACGGTTTTTATTGGCCGGTGGTTTTACCGGGGAATGACTTTTTCACATTCCCCTATCTTATGCATTACCGACAAAATACAAACTGGGGTTTTCCCCGGATTACGCTTGTTGTTTTTTTTTTTTGCGAATCAACTGATTTCCAAAAAAATTATTATTCCAGTTAAAAAAAGGTATACTGACGTAATGACAACAGCCACATCAAGATCGCCCAAGGTAAAATCGACAATAAGCAGAATGCATGGAATTCATTCGCCGCTTCGTGTGAATTCAACTTTAATTTTTCAGGAACATGAGAGAGAAAAACAATAATCATTGGTGTGCCGACGTGCAGCCATGTTCAATGGCAATACATCAGATTTAGCGGGAGTTCTTTTTGTTTCGTTCCTGGAGGAATCACCACCTTCCCTCTTTTTTTTTTTTTTTTTTTTTTTTTTTTTTTTGTTTGCTGTGCAGCGTTATTTTTCAATGAATTTGAATAAACCTCATGATCACTATTTAATTAAATAAAACAGAAGAAAAATAATAGACATGTGGTTTATTTATTGAGTTCACTCGTTATATTTCATATCATCATTGATGGCTAATTCTAATAGATACAAAACCCTTCACCAAGATAATCACTGGAATCTGGATGTTTTTCCAGTCCATCAAACACAGCCAAATGAAACTGCGGACGAAACAGAATCCATTTGTTTTTCGCAAAATTACCGGCCACAATGATTATACATTCACCGAAACCGATTAAAAAAATAGTCATCATTCTTTTCCCTGTTGTCCCAATGGTCAAAACCTAGGATAGTGACAAAGTCAATATTATCGTCGTAAGGGTGCAGTTCAAGTAGCTCGCATACGGCTCTTTTATCCACTTCAAATGTAAAATGGCCGTAACCACACATGATATTATAAACAATGGGTGTGACTTTGAGATACGCGTGGTACGAGCTGTCATCATGGCAAAGTGTGATGGCAGAGGATGGGAGTCGTCAAGTCGAGTTCCAAATGTAGTTGTTTCGAGGATCCTTTTCATCATCATCATCATTCGGTAAACGGTATGCCAATGGCGCTCTTTTCCAATTGATACATGAGGTAAGGTATATATAGTACTGTACTGTACGTACTGCACCGCAGAGTAAAAAGGTAACCTAATCTAAGTGTATATGAGCATAAGAAATGGAAAACGAGAAGGTGGAACAAAAAGAAGTATTTAGTCTAGATGACAACTAAATCTTTGCCAATATTCAAAGAAGGTGAGAACTTGTCAATAGGACGCTTCATGAACACGCTTTCGTGAGATGGACCTATTGACCTTTTTACATTTTTGATCACGCACACACAAACACACACAAGCGCACGCACAGACTCACAGACTATACCAGATTTTTTTCTGGCTTTCTATGTACGTGACCACCCACCCATTCGACATGACAACCGCAACGGACAAAAATAAATAAATAAAAAAGAGACTAATGTCAAAAACACGAGACACATTTTATTCATGTATAGCCTTAAACTATGGAAAAACTAACACTAAACTATGCCATTATGAGATGAAGACAAAAGACCACTGATCGAATGATAGTCCTGGATTCCGCATCCAAAATGAAAGGGTTTGCCCATGCATGTTTGGATTGCCTTTTTCAAAACGTCCCTGATTCACTTTCTAACCTACTAAATCCAGCTTGGCCGTCATCTCATTGAAGATGAAAATGAAGAAAAAAATAAAAATAAAAAAACGAGTTACTGCACGCTGAGGGGGGGGGAACAACATTTGGACGGACCTTAAAAAAGAGTTGGCACATGAAAATTCTTTTATTTTTTTTTTGGTGGATCTTTTAAGTAGGAAAATAGACCTCTTCTAGACCACCATCATTGCCCATTTACCTCATGGTTTCCTATTATAATTGGTTTTTTTTTTTTTTTTTTGATCTTCATTTTTATCATATGATGGTGATGGCGGGGGGGGGAAGGGGATTCTAGATCATGTATTATAGTCATTTGATCAACTTTGTCCCCACCCAAAGGTTAAAAAAGCTAATTTTTTTTTCTAGAAAATTGTCATCTGAGTTTAGGCTTAGATTTCCAGTTTGGGGGACGGGGGAGGGTTGGGTTTTTTCAAAGGGAGAGTTAGTCTAACGGTTTCCAGATATATCACCTCTTTGAATCACAATGTTTCTGTGGATCTGAACAATAATAAAAAAAAAAAAAATGCGGGATTACTTTATCCGATCTATCCCGAAATCAAAGAAGTGTGTGCATTGTTCTCTCACAGATCTGTGATCTTCGCGGAGGAGAGAAGGCTGAGTATCATTCGGCACTCACCATTATGCAAGAAAGAACGTAACACCAACATCTTTTTTTTTTTTGTGCAGTTATTGAAATACAGTATAGCCTCTCCAGCGACAACTTTGCTGCCTACAATATATGCCAGCTCCTACAGCACTGTACTGTACTTTACTGTAGTTGTCTGTTTATAAATATTTATGTACACTGACAGGCCTCGGTGAAGCATCTTAAATTAAAAACGTTGGTGACTAAATGTTTATGAAGAGGTGCGCGGTAAAGATTGTCACACCCAGCCATTTCATTTCTTCTGATTCCCATGGTCCGGGTACGGAAATGGTTTTTTCTATTCTTTTTCCTTTTTTTTTTTTTTTTTGGCATAAATAGCACTTTCATTTTTTTTGGGCGGGGGGAAAGGATTTATCCATCTTTTTATTTCATTAAAAACACAAGCAAAAAACAAAAAATATGGTTGGTGTAGGTGATATTACAGCGGTGCCTGCATATATGACAACAAGAGTTCAAATTAAGCAATCGCAGATAGCAAGAATTGGCACTTTGGAAAAGGAACTGGATGACTTGAATGAAAGATGGGATGAATTTGCAATGAAAATTAAAGCTGAAGAAAAGAAAGGAAAAAATTATGATCAACAAGTACTGGAAGATTATAAGAAAAGAGCAAAGTTAACAGCCAACAAAATTAAGACGAAAAATGAACAAATCAAAGAGGCAAAGAAATATCGGGATGTCATAGACAAGGAATTGCCACCTGCAGAAAAGGCGATTGCTGGCTTGTCATTGAAAGACGCAACCGCTACGATCGACAAATTGATTAGTAAATCGAACAGAATATTGGCAAAATTGAAATGAACTATATATAATGAATTAGTTGTAATAAAAAAATAAAAAGACTGGCGTAAAGTGCCTGTCCATTGTTCTTTAAAATCAAATGAAGCGAAAAAAAGGTAGTTCTTTCTTTTTTTTTTTTTTTTTTTTTTTTTTTTGTTTATGTCATGGGTGCAAATAAGTAAATGGGGTATTCATAGTTTAATAGATATTAAACCCGGGGCTATGGTTGTCAGCTTTATGACGGGTCCAGGTTTGATGCTTTAAAAATTCAATAGGCGATCTCCTTTTATCTAATATCCACTTGTTCTTCAAAGCGTTTCCGATCAAATGGATACGATACTCGCCTATCAAGTCATGCGGACTAAAGAGTGTCTGGGTGTATTTACCAAAAGCTGGAATACATACCACTTTTAAAGCATCATCAATCCCAAGGCGATTGCATAACGTCTTTTTCTCCTCGGGAGATACGCAATGATTGACAACATCCAGCGTATAATATTCCTTTGGTTTCAAATGAAGATAGTGACAGTGCTCATGCAAGTCACCATAGTTATTATCAGCAGAGGTTCGATGTTGCAGGTAAAGCATAATGGTGGATGTGTCGCTCAAGTCAAAATTACATGGATATGTCCCATTATCCAGTGACGGATAATCTTTACTATGAGTAGCAGTTGAGGAGAGGGTCGAGGTTGCAAATGTGGGGAACACCAAACCGATATTTGACGAGGTGCTAGCACCCGACATAAAAAGAAGATTCAATTTGTCAACAGTCGTCATCCACTCGTACAGCTTTAATTTGACCGAGCAAAGGGTATGGATGTTCCATTGGTCCACTGGATGTTGGGTGGCGAGCTTGCTTTTATACTCCGACAGGGGCAGAATACTGTAAAATCGATCTTCTATGAAAAATAGATATTTAATTTTTATAAACCTCAATTTTCCAGTTAAAAAAATACCCCCCTTACCGTTTTTACTTGCTTTGGATAGCAGCATCATTTCCAGAAATGTTTGATGATCTAGTTGACGGCTCATCGTATGATGGAACCGAGCACACACTGGATTTAACCGGCCTACTTTTGCGTGAAGATGATCAACGTTGGATGCCATGACATAAGGAGCGTCATATCGACTAGCAGTCACCGACCCGTCAAAATTATATTCAAAAAACGTGAGTGGGTTCGCGTGACAAAAATACATGGGTGCAGGCATGAGTTGAATAAACCAATACTTCAATTTTTTTTCTTTCTTTTTGGCAATGTTGTATTCGCTAATCACCCAAACACGAGAAGACCAATCCACGATAAGGTCTGCCAAAAATTGCACCGATTTTTGGATGTCCGTGCTTCTTTCTTGTATTCTCTGCTTCCATTTGAATGTTTTCTCCAATGGTGGCGGCAATGACTTTTTCGTTTCTTGAGGAAAATAAGATGGGTGTTGATCCAATATACGATGGAGAGCGGCGACTTGATCATAGCGACGACCGTGCTTTGGAGGGTTGAGAAAGCCAGCGGCAAAGTAATCGCTTCTTTCTTTTAGCACCTGCCTTAATTCAGGAGGATGCTCGTCAGATGACAGGCCGATGGCGTCGAGAAATGCATTGTCCAGGTGATCGAGTTGATCTGTATTTTTGTGAAGAAGATGATAAATATATTCGCCATAACAACGTCCTATCTTTTCCATGATCTCTGCATTGTTTGTTATTGTTGTTTTCAAGTAGGTGGCATGAAGATCAGGCACGGCCAAAATACAGCTGGCGCCGTCGTAAATGTTGGACATTTGATAAATGGTATCCTTTCGTCGCTCGTAGTTGGCTTGATTGACACAAATGGCATCGATCCACACATACTTGATGGATTTCAAATCAACTTCCTGATGCATCATGAAGCAAAGCTCATAAAAATCATCCAAATCAAACGATGTGACAGACGCTGTATATCCCACTTGCGTATCGATCATCGTCTCATGTAACTCGCCCCAGCGATAAGACAATGCCACATACCCCACGTCTTTGGCCTTGTTTTCGAGTGGCATTTCAACACAATGAATGGTTTTATTGTAGGCAGCCTCTTCAATATCGACAAGTACAATTTTAAATGGTTTCTGCTGCTGCTGCTGCTGCTGCTGCGGACTGACGTCTATATAAATATACATAAATGGAAGGTGATAGAGCCATGTCAATGAATTGTTTGTTGTTGTTTTTTGGGGGGACTAATTATGAGTTTATTTTACAAAGGGGCACTGACATACCTTCTGCAAACTGTTCAATGTAGTCTTCTTTCGTCATGAGGATATCGAAAGGTAAAGAACAAAAAAAAAAAAAAAAAAAAAAAAAAAAAAAGAAACGAAGAATTTAAAGAAAAAAAGAGGAGTTGGGTTGCCGGAGAGTACAACGTAACACGAGTTCATTTGCGCCTAGATTCGTTTTGAAGAAAAGCACAAGACCAGTCTTTTTTTTTTTATTATTATTATATTATCTCTTCCTTTTTTTTTCCGGTGATAAATAGTTTATAATAAAGTGCTAGTGAGGAAATGGATGAATCTCATTTTATATGGTAGCAGAATTCTCTATTTCACGCAAATGACTCGCCTGCATTTTTTGAAAATCAATGCCGTAGATGTACTAAAGCAGACAGCATATTTTCAAAAAAGGAAAGCTTTTTTTTTTTTTTTTTTTTTTTTTTTTTGTAACCATCATTTATAAAAGTCAGCGATGTATATATATATATATATATATATATATATATATATTGAGTCTTTTATTGATTGATAAAGAATATAAAACATGATGACTAAACAAAGGGACTATAAACGATAATGGTACGAGCAAAATAAAGAACCAGTCATAAAGTATTCTTGGAGGAAGACCATCTTGAGTGTCGCTTGGCTTTTTTTTTCACGTTCAAAGTGTTTTTCTTCCCTTGTCGTAACACGCTGTCCAGACCATTTTTTCTAGATCCAATTCCATCCCTGAACTTTCGCACAAATTGTCGGTTCGGGGGGGTGGAGCATTGATCAATGTCATATTCAACTGGTGTCACGTCGGTTGCTTGTCGATCCCAGCTATTGGCGTTTTCATTTGGTTGGCAAATAGTATGATATCTTCAGCGTTATGTCTTTGTCCTTTTAATGGCTGTTGTGTCTGAACTGGCAGCCCTTATTCTTTTTTTTCGAATTGAAAGGTGGCGACATTGCAAAAAGACCTGACTTTTTTGGCTTGCATTTACAATTGAATAAAACATGTATTTTTTTTTTTTTTTTACTATATTTCAATGAAAAACGTCCTATTAGTCATTCTCATGCATAATACCGATAAAGTGTGATAGATCAATTTGAGCAAAACGTCCCTCTAATTTAGTTTAGTATTGACTATTCATCAGATCTCCTGTTAATGTCCTCCGTCATGTTTTCGTCATTAGATCCCTTGTTGCATTTAACCCCCCCCCGGCCCTGGTTCCATTATGTTAGTATTTACCCAGTGTACTTCAATAAAACATGTCTTTTTTTTTTTTTAATTAGCCATCCGATGGCTCATCAGATAGTGAGCAACGTGGGACATATTGTATGGTTGTCATCAGATCACCTGATTTCTAACTTTGTAGTACGAGTTCCCTAATACTAACTGTCTCTCTGTCTCTGTCTCATGCCTTGATAATGACCTCTTTTTAGCAGAACCTCTTTTATTCTTGCTTCAACGATTTATACAATAGTCTTTCTTTGTTAGCATTGCACCTTTTTTTACTAATATTGTATTCAACCATCATGCGTCAGTAAAATACACTGTATTTTTTTTTATTGTGGAAACAACATAATATAAGTGTAAGCTATTCTATATGAAAAGGGGGATGCGCTACTTTTTCCATTTGTGGGAGGGCAGCATATATTATTTTTAAAAGTAGAAGGGCTGAACTACACTACGGACAGTGGTAAATCATTCTTAGATGAGGGCAAGTGCAAAGCATCAGGAAAAGGAAACATCCACGCTATCATTGGCGAACGGTGGTGACTTCTGTAATCACACATACACAATCAGACTATAGTATATATTGAGGCAATCACTTTTATAAGGCATAGTAAGTAAATATGGCATTGATGTCAATCAGGCACACAAATAAAATAAAAACTAAATTGAATTCCCGCTACAATGCAAAGGGCTGAGATCTTGTGCGGCGTCATATCTTTAGTTGTTTTTTTTTACATGCCCATCCATTTTATTTTATACTATGTATGTCTATATATTTCATGCATGTATGTTTGAGGGTCAATTTTATAATGTGTTGTCACCGTCATTGTCAGAGAATAAAGACAAACTCTGTCAACAAAAATGAAGTGGATCAATGAGAATACCAGTATCCTAACAGCAGTCAAATTGAAACTATTCGAGATCATGATCATCCGGGACAAGATAAATCTTCTTTGTATGTCGGACAGTACGAAAGTGTCTAACAAATGAATGATGTTACCGATGTTCGATTACTTTAGAAACCAGAAAGTAATTTACCTGGCTTTAGAGGCAGGTCGACTTTCCATGTAATTTTTGATTTGTAACACCGATTCCACCATGAGGCCTCATCACTGCACCAACCATGGGCTCAGATCAGTTCGTTATAGCTATAAAACCTAGGGGAGTATTTTATGAAGAAGGGCGTTGTAGAGATTGGTTTTGTTCAATGTGACGTATTTAACATCGTATTTCTCCACACAGCACTAGGGCCTGGAAGACTTTTTAATGTGTTGGCTAAGAAAGCTCGATCAAGATCTACAGAAATATGAATAGAGATAATATGTACTATTCATTATAAAAAAAAAATGGAAAGAGAGTAGGCACACATAGCAAAGACTCCTACGCATTCATCTCTCTCCCATCACCAATTAAAGGTAAATTGATAGTTGTCGGATTTTGAAAAACCGAGTCATCCTTCATGCAAAAAAAAAAAAAAACATTTACTACCAGTATTCATATGCAAGTCAATGAAAGGTAAGTATCCCCTTAAATATCAACGTAACAGGAAAGTAATTTTCTTTTTCTTTTTATTACTATATTATACAAAGGGAGAGGGGAAGGGTGAAAGGAGAGCAAGGATGAAGAAGGGGGAGTGAGGGGGGCGTCAAGAAGGAAGAAAAAATAAATAAAGTAAAGGGGGGAGGGAAAGAAGATGTCAAGACAAAGAAAAAAAAAATAATAATACTATATACATACACATACCCATCAATGTTTTTTTTTTGTTAGTGATGGAGGGACGGTAATGCATCAAAACGAGATTGAAGTAAAAGCAGTCGTGGGGCCATGGTGGTGTACAAATGACTATGACTACATTCATTGGTCATCATGATCTCCAGTAAAGCTTGCGCGCAAGTATCCAAAGATTCCTTAGCACTGGCCACATCGCCTGCATAATACCGCGACCCGTGCGAGTCTTCAGCGTACGAAAGATCATCGAGTGCCGTTTGATACAATTGATCGAGTCGTTGTTGTTGTTGTTCATCCTTCTTGTCTTGTTCTTCTTCTTCAAATAAAATGCTGCTGCTGCTGTTTTGACCCGAGCTACCGCGGCGTCGATGATGTTTGAATCGTCCTAGCCATTTATCCCATGTCTTGCTATTGCTGGAGCTGGAGCTGCTGCTGCTGGTAGTAGATGAGACGGATTGGTCACTGCATTGCGACGGTCGTCGATACCCATTGGGATTGGTATGATGTGAATGTTTGGAAATCAAATGTGACCATTTAAATGAAAACGAATATTCAGAAGTGGATTTATGCATGATTGTTGAGTAAGAGAAAAGTTAAAGAAAAATGGGTCTGTTCTTTTATACGAAAAAAAAAAATTACATGTGAAAAGAAATATAAAAAAAAAAATAGGAGAGACGACGGAGGGAAGGGAGAGGAGGAGGAGAAGGGGTACCAAAAAGAAAGGAAAGAAAAAAAAAACCTGTCAATTCTATATAAAGATCTACTACCGCTTGGCTAATACATCATCTAATGGATATCTTTTGCATAAATTTCGTTGTCGCTTTTTTTTTTCTTCTTCTTTCCTCCTCGGTTTTGAAAAGCCGCTAGTGTATTTATTTTTCTTACTGTTTGCTTATGCATGCATGCTCATCTCTTTTTTTTTTTTTTTTGCATGAATTTCGTTGCCTCCTTCTATGGTAGATTCTTTTTGAACCACCGCTTGTGCTTAAAAAAAAAAAAAAAAATCTGCAGCATTCGAAAAATGGAAATCACCCAATTAAGAGAGTGTGGCAAGGGTAGGAGGGAGCAATCACTCCTATTTTCGACTCTCCCAAAATCCTTGACTTTGCCCATTGAAACTCCGTCTCGAGAAGTTGCAAAAGTGCCCTTCCTTTCCCCTTGTTTTTTCATAACAAAAAAGCACAAGCCTATTTCATTGACAAAAAAAGAAACAAGTTTTTTTATTGTCATTGTCTTATTAAGAAGAATTTGATCCGTGTCACAAAAAAAAAAAAAAGAGGTTTGGAGCTATTCTTTATTTTTCTTTTTTAAGACAAAACAGAAACAAATGTTCATGACATGAAAAATACAAATGAATGCATTTGTCATGACAGTAGACTCTCTAAAAAAAGAAAGAGACAGTGGCAAAAAGAATCAAGAGGAGAAAGTTTTTTATTTTTATTTTTTTTCTTATTCAAATCAATAAAAAGAAGGAGATTGGACCCCCTATGATAAAAAAAAAAAAAAAAGGATGTAACTATTGTACCAAAAAGAGACAAGTGGCAAAAAAAGAGATTTATTGATTCAATAAATGAAGTGACCTAAATAAAAAAAATATAACAGACTATATACTACAATAAGGGGATGAAGGGAGGACAGGGGAGGGAGGGAGGAGGAAAAGGATGTTTCAACTATATACTATAACAGGAAAAAAGAAAGAAGGAGCAGGGGCGAGGGGACCAGCACCGAACCAAAATAAGGATGCAAAGCCAAGGCAAACGATGTAGAGCCAGAAGACACCGCTGAACCAGTATTATTGCCACTACTACTACTGTTGCTATCAGCATCGTCATTACTCGAACTGACGCCATTGTCATTGATATCATCACACGAAGATCTAAACTTGGCGGAAGGGCTACCTGTGGCGACATAACTTGTATTTGTGAGTGCGGTGGAGTAACCCATGGTATCCAACATTCTCAGAATCCCAGGTCCAATCGGGGACGTATAATTCCGATGTTCCACTATGGAATGATTGCTGGTGATAATACTATACGTGATGGCGGAAGGTAAAGCTCCATACATTTCGTCTGTGAGTTGTTCCAGTGTTTGTCCCATCAAAAACCCCTTGGTCATCAAAAAATCCACGGTGCTGTTGTAATCGTCATCCACATGTGAAATCGCCGTCCCCGGTCTGGAGCTCGTTTGATCGAATTGTTCCAATTGTGTATCCAATACGGCACTGCCAGTCAATAACGTCATGTTGTGGTAGGTGGCGGCCAAATAGGCGTTGGTGAGAAAGGTACTGTTTGCAACGGCCGGCGTGGCAAAGTCAAAAAACAAGGTCTGGGGTGTGGCCATGGTATCAAATAAACTGACGGCATTGGTGTATTGGGGTGTGCCTTGGAAGCTGTTGATGAAATTGAGGATAAACGCCTGTGTATCTTGCTGACAAAACTCTTGCATATGAAACCCCAGTTGCGACATGTTGGCTAAGGAGGGTTGTGTGCTGACCAGAAACTTGTCAAAGATCAATGTCGATTGGAAGCCCGTAATAAACGTTGGCCCATAGTTTTCCAACACGGACCAATACATCCCCGGCGTCACCACCTTGAGTAAGGAATCATCCAGAGCGTTTTCCACTAGTTGGCGAAACGGCGACGTCGATGACCAAAAGTATGCCGCCCATGAACTCAAAAAGCCCAAACCGTGCATGAGTTCGTGTAATACCACGTACCGGAAATCCACCTGATCCTCGTTAATGTTGCTGGTAGGGTCGTCCTCTTCGCTGTTGATGTAAGATGTATCGTTCTATAGGAGGAAATAATGAGTGAGTGAGCGTTTTTTTATGGGGGGAGGTTTGGAATATAAAAAAAATTACCATGAACCAAAAACGGCCGGTAGGAGGGATCCCGGTACCATTCCAACCCAAGGATTCCGCCTTCCCATAATCCACTGATTGCATATAGGCGTCATGGTTGAGTTCAATCGTCACATCACTGGCCGCCCACACCGAACTGCTATCAAAGGAACGCACAAATTGTTTCGCCAGGGCTTGCGGGTACACATGATTCAGATCAGGTCCAGTATCAAAAGGTAAAATAAACTATAGATAATAGTGTATTTAGTATTTAATATACATGTGTGTGTATCCATCTCTAGACTCAAAATATTTACCTGTGATGAAGGAATACCGAATCCATAACTACTGTTGGAACAACCTTCGTCGCAAAAACTATGATAGGTGATATTGATACTTCAAAAAAAAAAAAAGAAAAAAGTTAGTTTTTTTGGCCCGAGCATTCTGCCGATATCATACTTACTTGATTTTTGTCTTGAGATCAATGACATGAGCGAATTCCAAGAGAGCCAGTCGGATCCCATTCTCTACTTTGGCGCAAAAGGGATCATCGTTCACTTTACAATTCAACTGGTAATCAACATTAAAGGCGGCTGTTCTATTGACGGTGGTTTGATTATAGTGAAAAATATGTGTTGAGTTGGAGGAGGAATGAGTGCCGGTAGGGTTGGTGGTATTGGATGTGCCGCTGCTGGTGGTGCTGCTGCTGGTGGTGGTATTATCGTCTCGAGGAAGAAGATGGTGGGAGGAGTCTAATGCAACGCTAGTAGTATTGATAATATGCGGGAGTAGTAATAAAGAGACGAATAATAGCAGTAAGACATGAATAGAGTGTAGAGATCGCTTCATGAAAAAAAAAAAAGGAAGATGAGGAGAGTTGAAGAAGAGATCAAGACGTTTTTTTAATATAAAAAAAAAATTAATCAAAAATGGACGACGGACATCGAAAAAATAAGAAACAATAGCCAAGCTGCTAAACCCGCCAATGAAAATCCTTGAGTGATTGAATCTATCATTCTTTTCATATTATTAACACTTTTTTTTTTGGCCTTGAATGAAATGTTGGAAAGAAAAGCGAGTGTGGTGTGGTATGGACTTTTTTTCGTTTCCCAAACCTCCGAACTCATGGCAAGTTTTTTTTTTCTTTTCTTTTACTTTTTTCTTTTTGATTGTCACACACAGACACACACAAAGGAATATGAAACCAGGTTGGTATAGTGCCAAGGAGACTCCAGTATGGATGAAAAGTGCCAGTGAAATTTGGCAATATATCTACGCGCCCTTATTCTGGTTCATGTATCTGGTATGGGAGTCGCAAAGAAACACACCTTCTGTCATGGCATTTTCAGACCATGAGGAAGAAAACCTTTATCATCATCATCCTGTCATCATGGTCACTGCTACACCAGCCAATAACTCCGATCATGCCAAGAAAAAAAGCTCACCAGTACCAGCATCGCTGACGATGATGATGGTTGGCTTTCGTTATAATAAATCGTATTTCAAACGTACCTTCAAAGCACATCTTAAATCCATTCAACAAAAGCATCAGGGCCTGAAACGCTCGTTATTACGTCGTGCTAGAAAAGTCACTCTCATCCATCCACATCCTCCGCCTCTACTGACAAGCAGGAGGAGGCTGTCATTATCACCGCCTCCTTTACCTCCACCTTTAAAAACACTCGCTCATCATCAAAAAATGACCCCTGAAATCGTCCGACTTCCCACCTCATTGGTTTTTTTTTGATTTCCTCCTCCCCCCTCCCCCTCCAAAAATAAATAAATAAAAATACGCTTTCGTGTATTTCATTTGGTTACTTGGTATACCTTAGAAAGAATAAAAGAAGTCGTTGAATGATAGGAGTTTTTTTTTTTTTTTGATAAGACAAATCCATTTCCGGTCATGTCGATCCCTATCACGTCGATCTCCCGTTCAGCCGATACTCTCGGTGACACAGGTGTCCATTGCACAACTGGCCTGACGACCGAGTGGACTCATCATCATCAACGAAATTGGATATACAGTTATTCCAGAGTTAGATGTTGTTGCACTTGTCGAAAAAGAGAAAAAAGAAAAAATGTACGCTGTATTTCGAGCTAGAATGTTGTGTTGCACATACTTAGCGTTAGAAAATGCCGCGATACTATGTGTGGCAGCAAAAAATCAATCTTATTCACAAAACCAACAAAGTGTAACTGTACAGTCCGTGGTTCCCTAGAATATAATTATAACATAAAAAATAAAATCGATTGAATCAATAATAAGATACTGTATAAACAATAGGTCGATTTCATGAAAATATATCGTTTATTTGAGTTCATGTAACAAAGAATTGTAAATAATCAACTACGGGAGGGGAATAAACTAGATGCTGTGAGAGAGGAGGGAGGTGCAATATAGTTAATGTGTAGAAGAGGTAGTCTAAGCAAGTGAGACAAAGTTATATTCTTTAATTGGTAAAATGATGAAAGGCTTTTATAATAAAAATAGGGAGAAACAGGTGTTGGAATAATAGATTTCTTTGACTATGGTATTATTAGGTAAGAAGCTACTTAGGAAAAAAAAAAGATTTTTTGCAAATGATGTACAATTAGGCTCTTGCCACTACAATTAGGAGGAGGAGGGGGTTTAATTTTGGGATTATGCTATTATTAACCTAAAAAGGCCCTCATTAGCCTAAATAACCCTGCAGTTCAATTTTCGACGAAGGATTCAACACAACTCGGGACACGACATCTTAACAGAAACATTGGGGTGTTTGTAGTCCGGTTTGCTTGTAGATGACGACCGACGTTTGCAAAGTGTCCGTTGTTTGAATCATCGTTAGAACCAACCCTGCAAAATGGACCTCACAAAACCAAACCAAAAAAAAAAAGTCTACCACTGATAAAATTTGGAGCAGGCAAGCACCGGTCGGGATTTAAAACAGTGGCAAATATCATGCAATATTTTGAACGAAGCTAAAAGGCACTTCCAAGTTTTTTTTTTTGATAAATCAGCATTTAATGATCACAGGTTCCATCAATAAGCACATTTTTGTTCTTAAAAAAACCCATTAGTCAATGTGTCATGCATGAATTCTTTGAAGGCTTTACCTTACATATACATCAGCTTCGCCAATGACGTTGTTGTTTTCTCCGCATATATGAAGGAGCACCTTAAACACGTAGACACAGTCATACAGAAATAAACAGAACCCAACCTAACCTTGACCCCAAAGAAAGGTCATTGGGTTCAAAACAGTAGTATATCAACTTCCGGTTTTTCCGTGTTTAATAATGGCTACGATGTTGATCCATGGAAGGTTTGCAACGCCCCATATCAGGGAAATGACGCTTTCTTTTTTCTTTTTCTTTTTTTTTTGGCACTAGTAACCAGAAGATGTGGCTCAGAAAAAAAAAAAAAGGAGCACTACCCGCATGATATGTACCACTTTAACCACATACTGTAAAAAAAAAAAAAAAAGAATGGGTTCCTTCCGTTTTCTTTTTTTGTAACTCTTAGGTAGTAATAGTATCAAAACTTCGTTTCAATAATAATAATAAAAAGTGATATGTTGTTTTATTTAAGACCGAGAAGAAAAAAAAAAAAGAAGACAAGCTGCTTTTAGATGAGATACAAGGCACCAACACATAAAATACCAAACACATAATAAGCGTGGGAAATGTTTCTAATGGGCGAGACGCCTGCTGATGTGGAAGGAGAAGCAGTGCTTGCTGAACCGCTACCACTGGCAGCACTCGATGCCCCTCCTGCTGATGCAGATGATGTTGCGGCACCAGAGGTGGCAGCAGCGGTGGAAGACGAACCGGAAGCAGCAGGACCACCACTGGCAGTGGCAGAGGAGGAGCAAACACCGATTTGTTTAGCGGGACAACATTTATCAGCTTCAAAATGACACGCGTCGGCGCACTCGGATGGACATTTGGGTTTACCACTGGGTTGTGTACATGCAATGGGAGGACATTTTTGACTACCCGAGGCTGAACCAGAGGCGGAAGGAGCAGCACTGCTATCACTGCTTTCGGTAGGTTCGGCGGCATGGCATGCTACGATGATCCATAAAAATGCAATCAAAATAGATAAATAAAAAGTGGGTTTATTCATGACAAGCATTATTGTTAAAAGAGATAAAGAAGAAGAGGAAAAAAAAAAAAAAAAAGAGTTGGTGAGAGTATTAACAAGAGGAGGGGGGTTATATATAACATCATCACCAAAAAAAAAAAAAACAATTAACCAGATGGAGTTTAGCTTTTTGTCAAAAAGAGGTGGGTAATTTACCCATATTAAGCCATTTATTCTAAAAAAGCGTCGTTTAGTACCACGTCTTGCTTTTTCATCTTAACCCATGTGTGCGACCCAAGTAATGGTTTGAAACCCGTATGTCGTACAATGACACATGTCGGCATTTTTCAATGTGGATATACTGTGCTTGCCAAGGATTTGAAAAAAACCCCCCCCATTGTAAAGTATATGGAGTATGTACCATTTGTTCGAGAGAGAGAGAGAGTTGCAACAATAAATGGAAATATTATATATATAACGTAAAATAGATGGTATATGCTATCATTTGCTAAATAGAATTTTTCCTAAAGGGTGTGAGCGAGCACGTACTTGTTGTAAAAGTCTATCCCTGGGCCGTCATCTTGTATTTTAACAAAAAAAAAAAAAATCATATGGTTTTGGGTGTCGATCCTACCTCAACCGTCCCCCTCTTTTTTTTTCTTTTGTTTTTGGACAACGCTGCGCTTTAGAATTGACGTAATGATTCGGTACACAGTAGTATATCTCTATTACTTATGACATCAAAGCCATCTTTCATTGAAGTCTATCAAAACGATCTATTGCACAAGACATGAGAGAGACTTGTGGGACATTTTTTATTAAAGTATGTAAAAAAGGAACATATTTTTATTCAAATGTAGATACAAACGAGGGGACAAATTAAACACTAAACTAAACTAATGAGTGATGGCCAACTACTGGTGCCTTCAGATCCTCGATTCAAAATGAAAGAGTTTCCCCATTCATGTTGTCATCCCTGAGCTGAAAACGCTTCTAAACTAGTCCTGATACTAATCCAAGTCCAAGATGACCCCATAGAAGTTGAATGGTGAAGGGAAAAAAAATGAAGGAAGGGAAAGAGAAAAGAAGAGCAGAGAAAAAAATTGAGTGCGTGAGAAAATAAACAGCCACGTGGACGGCGTTTGAAATATGCTCATCGTCTCTGTGAGTTGGTTTTTTTTTTTTTTTTTTTTCATCTATCGCTTATTACATACAAAAAAGAACTCCTCTCGACTCGTTTCTTTACCTCCATCGATGCCATGCCGCATCATTAACATTATAGCCCTCTTCTTATGACAGCAGCCTTCATTAATGGTGCATGGAAACTCCCTTTTCCTTTTGACAACATTTAAACATCGGCAGTACCATGGACTTGCCTTCCTTCTTGAGTCAACCAACGTCATTCCGGATTGATAGTATGGTTTTTCTCCTCTAATGATATTATTAGATTTATTATAAAGCGATTCGATTTACTTTAGTTTACTCCAAATTTACCGTAGAGTAGGCTACCCTCTCTTATTAGACTATATCATTATGTATCCTATACATACTAAATAAACTGAATGCTAGCACAATGACACAGCAATAATATAATACATTAATGAATGATTGACGAGCACACGAATAAAAAATGATAAATGGGAATACAGGATTTTGGTTTTAGTAGGTTTTGCATCAAACTGATTAATTGTATGATATGGACCCACATTCTTCATGGGAAAAAAAAAGTATGATATCGTATCTACATAGAGTATGTGGTAAAATAAGAACCGTAGGTCCTTTCACTTAGTTTTTTTATTGGTTCCTGAAGTTGTCAGTAGCTTTTGACCTCTATCAAGCGGAAACCACTCACAATTATTTATACAAAAAGAGACGTTTTTTTTTCTTTGCAGTATTGATACATAGTTTATTGAATAAAATAAGATATATCAAGATAAAAGAGAACAACTTTTTTCAATATGTTACAAAAAATTAAAATAATATATAATACACAATACATAATAATCTCGTAATATAGTACAGTACACCATCAACACCAGCGCCAGCACCACACATTTACATCACTCCACGTCTATCCACTGGTCGCAAAGTGGGGAGGCAACACCAGTAAACTCTCCCCCCACCGTGAAAAAGTCGATGTAGGCCTGGCGATCCACCACAACAAATGGGTCGGGGTTCGATCCTACCACAACAAAGTCTTCTGCCGGGTCCTTGGCACGACCAACCATGAACAAATTCTTGAACATGTCCCCACGCATGCCCTGGATGCTGACTATCCTTGGAGTATCTTCGGCTTTAGTCTTGCAAAAGGCTGGCTTGATGGATTGCTTGATAAAAGAGAACATTATAGAATACTTCAAAAAAAAAAAAAAATAAGAAAGATATATAAAGAAAACGAGAAAAATAATGATGGGAAATAAAAGAAGTAGAAGGAAGGATTTTTTTACACTATTGCATATTTTATATGTCTTGCACATTCTATGGAATGGGCATATGATATGTGTTCGGTGTAAACCCCTGCCGTTTTTGATGCGATATGATCATTTGCGTGTCATGATTTGTTTTTCTTTGATTTACTGTTGAAAAAAGAGTCTAATACTGTACTGTACAATTAAATCATTACTCCTATTTTTTTTTCAAAGACTGTATGAGACCTATGAACGCATGTTTGAGTAAAGATGATAGGTTGCTGACCCGAGTCAAACTGACTTATAACGATGTTTCCTAAAAAATAAAATGAAGGCACAAACCAGGAACCAACATCCAAAGACAACACATACACACAGAAACGTTTTTAATTTGGATAGTTCCATAAATATTTATCAGTGAAAAGTCAAGGACTATATAAGAAATGAAAGTGTACAAATGTATATATCATAGTACTGTATCACAAAGTAAAAAGATAACCTAAATCAAGTGTGAACGAGAATCAGAATGGAAGAGAAGGAGATATGTTTCATCTAGGGTACATAAATCTTTGCCAACATCCAAAGGGGGGAGGGGAGAACATGTTTAATAGGGCGGTTTCATGAGACGCTTTGGTGAGATAGACCTGTTCACCTTTTTCCTTTTGGGGCACGCACATACACACAAAGTCATACCAGTTCTTTTTTTTTCCATCTACTGTACTGTTCTATACAGTGTTTCCGGAATTACTTGTCGCGCATCGTGAAATCGATGTCGCTCGTGAAAACCGAGAGGTTTCCAATCATTTGACGGTTGCTCAAGAACTAATTGAGCTGTGAAAGAATGGTATACAAGTCAAAGATATCTGGCAGCAAATCAAAATGGTCTCTGCACGTACCCTTTTACTATTGGCATGTGTTGGGGGTTCGTCTGCACGACAAAAAAATGCACATCTCTCTGCACTCATGAGTTCTTCAAAGCACTTGTCATTACTACGCGTAGCCCAATCATGCAAACTCAGCAAGTGGGCTGAATTTGACGGATGTTGTTTATCCGCCATAGCAATTCTTTGATCCAACTTCCATCATAGTAATTTTTTGATCCTCCCATGACCCATAATAGTATCACCTCATTTGTAGTAATTCTTTGACTCCACACCATTGAACAATAATAATAATAATAATAATAAAAAGCAAGATTCCAAGTCACTTAATTGTATCCTGTAGAATCATGTATTCCAAAAAGAAGAAGAAAAAAAAATGAATGTGTATGCTGATAGAATTTCCACTACTCATATAATCTATTCTGAAAACGTATACACCATGCAATGATGGTTAGTTATTAAAAGCAGTTCTAACCTTTGGCAGTAGGAGAACATGTCTGTAATTTTTGCATTTTATTATTCTGCTTTATTCGTATGTACGCTCACGAATTATCATTCTGTAAATGGAAGGCAGGAATGTAAGCATTGTAAGTGAGTTGCAAGAAACTTCTTTTTTTTTTTGGCTACCGCAGAAAACCCTAAATTCAGGTTTTACCAAGCAAAATTTGGATTTCGGGTAAATACATCATAAAAAAATCCTTGGTTACCAAGTAATTTCCCCGGATGTAAAAGAAGGTAGTGACTACGGCATGATGGCGAGAAAAAATGTACAAAAGAAATTTGCATGAACCGTTGAAAACGAGCCGGAGCGGGATTTGAATGCTGCGGTAAAATTGGAACACAAGCCACCCTTAGAGTTAGTATAACTGAAAAGTGAGAAAAAGTGAGCCCCTCTCTTTTTTTTTTTTTTTTCATTAGTCTTTTTTTTTCAATTGTGCAATGAGTGAACCCGACCCATCTGCCATTACTACGACTGGTGATTTATCATGGCCAGACTTTATTAGATATAGACTTGTCGCCAACATCACATCATCCAAAGTATCCGATCGACTGGACTTTCTTCATCATTCTTTATTACTTCGTTTGAGAAGAAAAGGTAAATGAGGATTATTGAAGAACTGTTTTGTGGTGATATTCATTCTGTTTTTTTCGTTTGGCTACAGACTTACCTCAAGAAGCACTTCCTTCTTTACTGGGACTACTCAAACTGACGTATACACGATACCAAGACCGCGCGTCTCGTCAAGCCATCCTCGATGTTTACAAGGAACTCAACGCCTGGAACTCATCCTTGTTTCAAAAAACGCTGGTGCCTGTGCTTGCTCGTGAAGCTGAAAAAATTTGCAAACGATCGGCGTCTGGGTAAAGTAGCAAAAATAACTATCATGTGCATAAGAATACTACAACTAACTTTACGACGATAATATCTTTAGACAATGTGTGACACCGGCATCGGATCGATTTGTGCTTTTGACGTGGATGAATGCAATGACAACATTTATCTTGGAAGCAGCAACTTCAACCGAAGACGACAAAACCACTACAACACTTCTAGGACTTGCGGTCAACGGACAAGGATTATTGATCGATTCATTGGGTGACAACTCTACCAAACGATCACTCTGGCACAGCAGCGTTTCTCATGTCCGCCGCACCTTCCGTAACCAAGCAACACATATTCCTCGACTCTTCGACACGGCGCTTACTAATCCTTCCAATGCTGTGTTGGTTGGCATCCTCATTGACGTATCACTTCATTTGAAACACGCCGATGGCAAAGCACTGTATTTGACAACAAGCACTCGTGAACCCCAACTGATCGATTATTACTTGAAAAACATCATCTCGTCTCGCACACCTGTCCGCCATGCTGCCATGGTCGCCTTCAATGGTTTTATTCATGCTATCGTGGACGAAGCCAAATTCCGTGCTCAATTCTTACCCGTCTTGGAAAAAATGATGCTACGATCTCCCGAAATTGCTCTTCAAGGTACGTACTTCAAAAAAAAAAAAAAGGGGAGTGGCCAAGAAGGGGAGGAGCAATAGATATCCATGACTCACCTTTCTTTGTTTTTTTTAAATATATCTATATATATATATATATAGCTTTGGCCGCCATTGTTCCATCGTTCTCTTTTGATCCTTCCAGCTTATTTGCCAGTCACCTTGTCGACCCAGTCTCCAACCACTTGCGGTCTTCATCGGCAGCGGTCCGTCAGGGCGCCATGGCGTTATGGCGCGCATTGGCCACGGCGTCAGTTACCATTTCAGATTTGGTCAAGATCACGAAACATGTCACCACAGCGTTGAAGCAAGGCAAAATCTCGACACCCGAACATCGTATCTGTCTCTACCAAGCGCTTGCAGAACTTGCTCAACACAACGATGCACACCTCAGCGACTGTGTACTTACGGACGGCTACTTGACGGTACTTTTGGGCAACAAAAAGGAAGCGAACGAACAAGCCATGGTACAAGCGATTCAAGGTTGCGGCAAACATGTGGCTGTGGTACTTTACAACGATGCTTATTGTCAAGAACACGCTACGCTCATCAATGATGTCATCAAGGTCATGACGGATGGCTTGGTTTCTCCCAAAGCAACATTACGAACACAATGGGCCTATGTGGTGGGCACAACCTACTGGCAACATCAACAACCTACGGTGACATTGGCGGATCAAGCCCTCAAGTATTTGACCCCTCTCTTTGCCACGACAACCAAGATCCAAGCCAAACCCTTAGCATGGAAAGATGGACCTTTGGAAGGCTATGTTCTGGTAGCGCTCCTCTCAGGCCGTATTCAATCGACTTGGACATCCATTCCTACCGGTGTGGCGGAATTGATCAAGAAAAACAACTATCCTGTATCTTTGATCCCTTCCAATGGATCGGCCAATAGCTTTTTATTGATGGACCGTGTATATATGAAGGCTGTGTCGGAAGAAGAAGGTGTATGGTTTACACATGCCTTGATCAGTGTATTGATGCAATTGGACCTGTCTTCAGTTGAACAAGCGAATCAAGTGGGGCAAGCCTTGGTGTGGATGTTGACCTCCCATCCTGTGCATACCGTACGTCAATTGGTGTATCAAGGGGTGGCTGCTGCCAGTCAACTCCAACCCCAGAAATTGGCCAGTGTGATGCCGCGTGCTTTGACATGCTGGTTGATGGATTTGGGAAAGGAAACGCGAGGCTCGGTGGCTGTCGTGGCGGCTTCCAATGTCGCTGAATCGACGGATCCTTTGGTGTCCCATTACCGTTTAGCCTCAGTGCTCGGTGCCATGACCTCCTTTGCATCTCAAGTCAGTACCGAGATCAAGGAATCGATTTTGGTGGAATTGATTATTTTGGCTCATCATTCTCTCATTGGTAAAAAGCGGATCATAGAAAAAAAAGGGGGGAGGGGAAGAGAGAGAGAGAGAGAAGCGATTACTCATCATGGCTTTCTTTTTTATTAGTGTCGCCTACGGATAAATACAATTGGATCACATTGGTGCAACGCGCTGGATTGAATCCTGGTGCATTGGTGAAATCGCATGCTCCAAGATTAAAGGAACTAGTGACATCGACGCTCATGACCGACAGCAAAAATGTAAGTATCCTTCTTTTGTGTCAAAGAGGGTGGGGTGGGAGATCGCATAATGTGGCTCATACCTTTTTTTTTTTTTGTGACTAGTCCAAACTCTTTTACGAAGCTGCCCTTGCTGCTATCTCGACTTTGTCCTTCATTGATGCATCTTCATTTGCATCATTCGCTGATCACACGAACTTGTTGGATCCTTCGTTGATGACTGGCATTGGTGATTTAGAATACAATATCTGGCAAACACCTGAAGGCACGAATTTTGTGGATGGTAAGTCTCCTTAACAAAAAAAAAAAAAAACCTTGTTAGCAAACAACAGAAGGCCAAACCTCCTAATCTCTCATTCTCTCTCACTTGTATACTAGTATTGAAAAAGAAATCCGACCGTGTAGAAAGCCGAGGTCGTAAAACCAAGGATCAAGAATGGGAAGATGAATTACGTGCGGAACTGGCGGCCAAGAATAAGACCCAGCGCAAACTGACCAAGGAAGAACAAGTGGCGGTAGATGCACAACAAAGAAAGGAAGCCGATGTCCGTGCGAAGGTACAAGGTGTCTACGATCAAATCAATGTCGGCTTGGATATTTTGGGTGCGCTCTTTACGCAAAATGGCTCTCAACAAGAAAAGGAAGACAATGGTATGGTGTTAGAAGCCATGCAAGCATTATTGGCCATGGCCAAATCCAATGCCGGGATCTTGGTGCAAGATAAATTGGTCGATACGTATTTGGGCTTGGGTCGTACGCAAACAGAATTGGAAGGTGCATTGGCCGATGCCATTTGTTTGGCCACTTTACGATGCAATCAAGTCAAGGATATACCCGCTCGATGGTTGGATGAACCTTTGGTGGACTTGATGAACCGAATCTTGTACAAATTACGGTTCCTTACCGAATCCAGACCCCTTTCAGCATCGGCGTTTGCTTTCTGTTTCCCCGTCCTGTACCAAGTGATCAAGCAAGGTGGGATCCCCAAGACCTCGGACATGGCTATGGAACAAGTCGCCATGGCGTTGGATATTGTCGGTTTCCATACCTCGTTGGTCGGCTCCACCTGTTGGGTACCTCGTCAAGATCTCATTGAATGTTTGCTGTACAGTATTCGTGAATACCCCGGTCATGGTAAAGCTACCAAAGCCAGCTTGGTGGCTCTGTGCTCCGCCATGGATGGTACCACCATCTCTACCCAGGAATACGATGCCTTGTTCCATGGTCTGTTGTCTGATGACCCTGCTGTGCGACTTGCAGCTCTTCAAGGTTTAGAGGTAAGCTTTTTGTTGGTTTTTCTTGTTGGTTTTTTTTTTTTGACCAAGCTCACAGTTTTTTTTTTTTTTTTTTTTTTTTTTTTTTTTTTTTTTTGATCTGTGGGTAGATTCTCGATTTGACGGACATTGATTACTCTGCCGAACTCTGGCTCGCCTGTCATGACGACGACAGCCAAAGCAATGCTACATTAGCCAAGACATTATGGGAAGATAATGGTATGGATGTGGATGAAGACACGTATCGGGACCAACTCTTGACCTATGTGACATCAGACTCGACCTATGTACGCTCGGCTGCTAGTGGTGCGCTTGCTGAAGCCATGGCCATGTATCCCTCAACCGTCTCTGCCACAATGGCATCCGTTTACTCTCTTTACAAGGTGAAATCCGCATCGCTGGAACCTGAATACGACAAGTTCGGTATGGTGATCCCCTCGACCTTAGATAGACAAGATCCTTGGCAAGCACGCAGTGGCTTGGCCCTTACATTAAAAAAGAGTGCGCCTCACGTGGTGGATGCGGATGTGATTGGCGTGATTCAATTCATGATCAACGATTTGGCTTTGGGCGACCGGGATGAACTCGTACGAAAGCAAATGGTGGATGCTGGTTTGGCGGTGGTGAATGCGCATGGTAAAGACCCAACTATCCAACGTGAACTCTTGGCATGCTTTGAATCTTACATGGCCAACAATAGCACTAGCTCTGGTGGCGCGGTGGTGGTGGACCAAGAAACCCAGGATCATGTGCGCCAATCGGTGGTGATTCTTTATGGTGGTGCTGCTGGGTTCTTGCCAGTAGGTGACCCCAAGATTCGTGTGGCTGTTGATAACTTGATTGAAACTTTGGCAACGCCCTCCGAAGTCGTGCAAAGCGCTGTAGCTGACTGTCTCCCCCCGCTTATCAAGATGATCAAGGACGATGTGCCCAGTATTGTAGAAGGTTTACTCAAGACGTTATTTGGTGGTGAAAAATATGCCCATCGTCGAGGTGCGGCGTATGGTTTGGCTGGTGTGGTGAAGGGCCGTGGTATCACTGCACTCAAGGAATGTGCCATTATGCAAACACTCAAGGATGCCGTCGACAACAAACGCAACTATCAGTACCGCCAGGGTGCACTCTTTGCCTTTGAAACCTTATCAGCAACACTTGGCCGCCTGTTTGAACCCTACATTGTGCAAATTATTCCACTTCTTTTGGTGTGCTTCAGTGATGCTAACATGGATGTGCGTGAAGCCAGTAGCGATGCGGCGCGTGTGATTATGAGCAAGATCAGTGGCCACTGTGTGAAATTGATTCTCCCATCCATCTTGGAAGGTCTGGATGAACGTCAATGGCGTACCAAAAAGGCATCTGTGGAACTCCTTGGTGCCATGGCTTACTGTGCTCCCAAACAACTGTCGGTGTCATTGCCCAATATCATTCCTCAAATCACCCAAGTTCTTGCTGATACTCATGCTCAAGTCCAAGCCGCTGCCAACCGGTCCTTACAAATGTTTGGTGAAGTCATTAGCAATCCTGAAATCCAACAATTGGTCCCTCAACTCTTACAAGCACTCAGTGACCCCAACCAAAAGACCATGGTCGCGCTCAAGAGTTTGTTGCAAACTTCGTTTGTCCATTACATCGATTCTCCCTCATTGGCTATTGTCATGCCTATCCTGGAACGTGGCTTGCGTGAACGTGGTACGGAAATCAAGACCAAATCGGCTCAAATTGTCGGTAACATGGCGTCATTGACCGATCAAAAGGATTTGATTCCTTACTTGACTGTGTTATTACCCCGTGTCAAGGAAGTGTTATTGGATCCTGTCCCCGAAGCCCGTGGTACTGCTGCAAAGGCCCTGGGTGGTCTGGTGGAAAAACTGGGTGAAGAAAACTTCCCTGGTTTGGTGATTGAATTATTGGATACATTGAAAACTGATGCTGGAGGTGTGGATCGTCAAGGTGCTGCCCAAGGTCTTGCTGAAGTGCTTGCAGGTCTTGGCTTGGATCGTCTGGATGCTCTTTTACCTGAAATCATTGCCAATGCCGATAGTCCTCGTCCCTATGTCCGTGAAGGGTTCATTTCATTGTTGGTGTATTTGCCCGCTACTTACGGTCCTCGCTTCCAACCTTACATTGGCCGTATTATTCCTCCTATTCTCATGGGTCTTGCCGATGAATCCGAATACGTCCGTGATGCTTCGTTACGTGCTGGTCGTATGATTGTTACCAACTATGCCACCAAGGCTGTCGATTTGTTGCTTCCTGAATTAGAAAAGGGCTTGTTTGACATGAATTGGCGTATCCGTCAAAGTTCCGTACAATTGGTTGGCGATCTCCTGTTCCGTATCACTGGCATGCATAACCCCAACAAGACCGATCAAGCTATGGGCAATATGGATGAACTCGATGATGAAGATGCCGATGAAGATGACAACACTGCTGATGCCAGTGGTGCTGGTCGTAAACAATTGCGTGATGTCCTGGGTAAAGACCGTGGCGATCGTATTTTGTCTGCTTTGTATATTGTGCGTCGTGATTCCTCCGGTATGGTGCGTCAAGCGTCATTACAAGTCTGGAAGGCTCTTGTTACCAACACTCCTCGTACGTTACGTGATATCTTGCCTACAATGATGTCGATGATCATTCAACTCCTTGCACAACAAGATTCCGACAATTATGAACAACGTGCCGTGGCCGCTCGTACTTTATGTGATCTGGTGTCCAAGCTGGGTGAACGTGTGATGGCTGATATGCTGCCAATTTTGCAAGATAATATGCAATCCGACGATGCCGCGATCCGCCAAGGTGTCATGGTGGCCTACAGTGAAATCATGGCGTCCGCGGAACGTGTACAAATCCTCGACTTTGCTGACCAAATCGTCCCAGTCATTCGTCAAGCCTTATGTGACCCATCGACACAAGTCCGTGAAGCTGCTGCTCAAGGTAAACTAATATATTTTTTTAGATAAGGGGAAATGAAATCACTCATCTTTTTTTTTTATGATAGCCTTTGATACATTACATCAAAACATGGGTGCACGTGCTATTGACGACATTTTGCCATACTTGTTGAACCAACTGCAAGCCAAGAATGAAGCATCGACATATGCATTATCAGCACTCAAGGAAATCATGGCGGTACGTGCAAATGTGGTGTTCCCAGTTTTGATCCCCACGTTGATCACAGTGCCTATCAATGCATTCAATGCTGGTGCGTTGGCATCCCTAGTGACTGTGGCAGGCCCAACCTTGAACCGTCGTTTGGATGTGATTTTGGATGCTCTTATCAGCTCTCGTGTATTGACGGCAGCCGACGACGAAGATACGCAAACGCAACTGTTACAAGCCATTGAAGCATTGACGCTCTCGATCGATGACGAAGATGGTGTGGAAACCTTGATGGCGACCCTGCATGAACAGGTACGCAGCGATGACCCTGCACGACGTGCCGTGGCATGTGATGTGGTGACAACCTTCTTTACCGAAAACGATAATCTGGAAGATGAACTGGAAGTGGATACGGTTGGGGACTGGATCTCAGCACTCGTGATGTTATTGAACGATCATACCATGGCGGTGGTCCAATCTGCCTGGCAAGCTGTGTCTGCCGTGGTCAAATCAGTACCCAAGGATCAATACGAACACTTGGTGACCACTACACGTCGTGCCATTGACATCATGTCCTCTCCAGGTACCGATGTGCGTGGGTTCTGCCTTGTACCCAAGGGTCTTGGTGCGCTCCTGCCCATCTTTTTGCAAGGTTTGATGTATGGTGCTACCGAAGTGCGTGAACAATCGGCATTGGCTTTGGGCGATTTGATCGAACGTACTACCCCTGATGCTCTCAAACCATTCGTTACTCAAATGACCGGTCCTCTTATCCGTATTGTTGGTGACCGGTACCCTGCGCAAGTCAAGGCGGCGATTCTTCAAACATTAAGGTAATTGAATTATTATTATTATTATTATTTCTATGCCCAAACTGACTTTTTTTTTTTTTAATAAAAATAGTCTGTTGCTGACCAAGGTGCCTATGCATGTGAAACCTTTCTTGCCTCAATTGCAACGTACATTCATCAAATCGTTACAAGAACAAGACCAAGAAATCCGTGAACCTGCAGCAGCGGCGTTCCGTGTTTTGATTCCTTTACAATTACGTGTCGACCCCTTGGTGACGGAATTGGTATCAGGTATTCGTACCGCCACTGCGTTGGATGTCAAACTGGCGTTGATGGACTCGCTCAATGATGTGGTGACCGCTGTTGGCCCCAAAATCAATGATGTATCCAAAAAGGGTATTGCGGCTGTAATCAATGATGGTGAACAAGAATCAGACTCGACAGATATTCAAGCCTCTGCTGCTCGTCTCAGTGCCTCGCTCGCCTCACTCTAGGTTACATTTTTCTTTTGATTTTAATTAGTTTATTTAGTTGTATTATTTTTTTTAGGTGGTGTGTGTTTGTTGTGTTTGTGTCTCTCTATATTATTTTTTTTGATAATAAAAATGAAAAACGGAACGTTTGTTTGAATATAGAGTGGTTGGTTTTTTTGGTGGGTGGTCAATGCAGAGGCTTTCGGGGCACCCTTGGTGCGGAATTTGAATTGCGGTGACAGTGACCATTTTCTGAACAAACAAAAATAAAAAATAAAAAAAATAAATTTTTTATTCTTGTTTTCTTTCTCCATTCCATATTTATTTTTTATATCATGTCATTACAATCTATGATGGGCACACTCACCCAACGGTTCCGTAGTAATGCGGTTCCTTCGCTCATGTGGATGCGTTCCATGTCCACCTCGTCGAACAACGCCGCCAACAACAAAACCACATCTTCATCAGCCTCCGCTTCACCCACATTACCCAGCATCTTGGCCAACAGTTTCCAGGAACCCAAGGAATTGTCCACGTCGTTGGATGCGTATGCCGGACGATCGATTGGTAATGTGTCCAATGTCAATTCTGCATACCGTCGACTCAGTATCATTCTTGCGCAAAACAATGTCCGTCGTGAGATCCGTGCCAACATGAATTACGAAAAACCCAACGTTGCCCGACGACGCAAAAATATCGAACGTAACCGTAAATTGTTTGGTGCCATGGTGCGCAAGAAGGTCGCTTTAATCATGCAAATGAAGCAACGGTAAGAAAGAAAAAAAAAACTCTCTGTGTTAGCTTGTAGCATTGGACTTTAACTTTTCTTTTTTTTCTGTACTATAGTGGTATGTAAAAGCGTCACACTTTCCGTCGATGACCTCTACCTTCTCGTTTGGATATCTTTTTTTTTTCTCTACCTATCCCCTCCATTATTATTGTTATTACTCTGTATAGTCTCTCCTCACAACCACCTACTTTTTTAGAATACACGTCTTATGATTCACTTTTTGACCAAAATAAACATTCTGCATTTTGATTCTTCGCATTTGTCCTATATTTTTGTTGCTATCACTCTGCATAGTCTCTCCCCACAACCACCCCTTTTAGAACACACGACTTATGAGTCCCTTTTTTTTTTTTTTTTTTGACCAAAATAAAAACATTCTGCATTTTGATTCTTTATATATATGACCCGTCTTTTATTTACGTCTTTCTGATTTGACTGATACAATGTATGGACAACAAAAGAGAAATGGCTGTTTTATTTTTATTTTTTTGAAGGAGGGGGGGGGGAATAATCCATGGATGTTTTTGATATGTACAATTAAATTAAACTAAAAAAAAACTAAACTAAACTAAACTACAAGAGTCGATCCACCACATTCAATGCCACAAACACCACCAGAGTGACCAAGGGCACACATACCACGCCGTAGCTCCAGAACAACATACTTAGCATCTCGTGCTCAAACATACCATTGACCTGGGCAATTTGAATCAAGTTGATGGCCGTGGGCGTGCAACCAAGCACGAGCATCATGACAATAAATACTGGGTCGGTTGCTAATATCGAGTAAGCACTACCATATTGCACAAACAGGATCACTAACGGGAATACAAAAAGAGGTGCCACCAACATTCGCATCACCACCGCCAAAGTGACGCATGAAGTCATTGTAGTAGCAGTAGCAGTATCATCATGGCCACCATGTTCCTCCGTTGCCTCCCCTGTCATGCTGGCCAGTTGTGCTCCCAGACATGATAAAATAATCGGCACCGCCGCCTTGCCGCACATTTCAATGGCTTTGGTGAACGATGGGTAGAGGAAGGAGTGTGGATTGTACAGGACTTGTTGGAGCGGACTCAGGCCGACTACCAGGGCGAGGAGTGCTGCGTACAGGGGCGGGGTCATGATTTGTTGGATACGTAGGGTGAGACGTTGCATTATAGCGTTGTTGCTGCTGCTGCTGCTGCTGCTGTTATTGCTATTTGGTGGTTTGGGTAAGAGAGCCGATGTTTCGTTTACTGCTTGATGCCGGTCCAATGATGAGGATGTTGAAGGTGCATGCCATTGTTGTTGTTGTTCGGTATCATGATACCCTTGATAAATGTTGTTGGCGTTGATCTTGCTACTGTCATCGTCATCAGTAACAACCACATCATCATTATGAGTTTGTAGTAATCGGTAGCCATAAGACCATCGGAGCAGGTTACCAAAGATGGCAAAGAAGAGTGTATACGAAATCCCCCTAGAATTAAGAGAGAAATTGATAAATAAATAAAAATAAAAAATAAAAAAGGATTGAGGGAGATTTTTTTATTTTATTTCTTTTTTTTTTTTTACCTTGCAGCCACTTCATCGGGTGTATCATCGGCATGCCAAAAAAGGAGCGAAGCAGCTTCACTGACAGCCAGACTGGAAATGATAGCCAATGGTAAGGAGTTTGTATTTTGGAACATGACACATGCCAAAACAAAGCGACGCTGTTGTCTGGGTAAGCCTCCCAGCCTTGTGGCGAGTTGTGTGATGGCATAAAAGACCAACGAGTAGGTATAATAAAATACTGGGATCGGCCAATAGGCAAGGAGTTTGTCAAATGAGATGATGGACGCTACATTGGAAAACAGTAGGCAGGGTGTAAAATACATCAGATTGAGTTTTGACAGCCACTACCATAAAAAGTGAGAATAAGTGACACTGGGAGATTTTCGTTGCTTTTATATAGCAATATATACTTTTTGTTTGTCCATAGGGAAATACCCTGCTTTGGCAAAAATAAGTCCACATATCACCACAGTCATGACTTGAAGTATGGCCTGGACAGAAGCAATGATGAGTTGAAGCATGACACAATCTATTAACGAGAGAGAGAAAAAAAAATCCGGAAATGGATTGAAACTTTTTTTTTAAAAAAAAGTGCGGTGCTTCAACTGCTTTTTTTTTTTTCCTGCTTGCATCACATTCCCCCCCCCAAAATAGATGACAATGTCCTGTTCTCGTGACATACCCTAAACCCGGCAATTTTCTTCTATGCACTTCCTTTACAAAAATCAACATGCTAGTATCCTGTATGACTTGTTCTAATTTATCATTGTCTTTACTTGAAGTGAATCCAATATAACGTGTGTGTATGATACAGCATTATAGTATAACTGTATCATAGAGCAGTAGTATACCGTATAGACTTTATTTTTACCTCCTATTTTTACAACTTTCTTCGGCCCCATTTTTGGGGAAGGAACAAATTTTCATGGTTGTTTGGTGGATGGATGTATTGTAATATAGTTTATAATATGTCGTAGTTTATCTAGCCAATTCAAATAAAATATAGCCTAAAATTTAGTCGAATAGTTAGCCAAAAAGGCTGCCGAGAAAGTTATCCAAAAAGTTACATACCAACCGAAATTGCCGCTGGAGAGCCTAAGTTACTTTACTGATGATGGCCCAAGATTGCAGCTCACACTACCCTGCTTCGTACCCATTCTGTATACTACATTACGATATAGTTAAGAACTGTACCAAATAAAAACACCTCCCCATTACAAATAATGCATCCAAATGTCACATAATTCATCTCATCGTCACCATTTCTCTCAAGGCATGCTCATAAATACTGTAATTAATGCAGTAGCCGGTGGCGAAAAAAAAATACAAGCAAACAAGATAAAAGGCAAAAAATGATATTGTGATAAAAACAATGGAAGGGATAACAATGTATATTCAATAAAGCCAAAGGTAAAAACAGCATTAAAAATAATATATATAGGATATTTATTTCAGAAAAAATAGGAGGGGAGGGGACATTTGACATACTAACTACAGAAAGATATCGATATTGTACTATGCACCACTTCTACAATACATAGACACACACACACACACACACACACAAAAGATATACTGTATTGGGCCAAAATAGTCAAGTCGCCATCCAAAACAGAAATCGCTTTTGCGACACAATCAGTTAGTTATACAAATGGCAGTGCATTTTATATAATAATCAAAGACACCAACTATCAACAATTCTAATACTACAAATAACTTTTCCCATTATTTCCTAGCATCAATCCATCTAAATCCGCGTGTATTTTTTGAAAAAAAGTTCCTTTAGCATCACCCAGATGCCACCACGAGGAGGTAGAACTTGATTGACATCCATATAAAAATAAAAGAAATTAAGGAGTTTCTCTGGGACATAGAGCACGGTAAAAAAAAAAAAAAAAAAAAAAGTTCATTGACTGAGCATAAGATCAAAAAAGACTAAATTTTACAGATGGAAAAACTAGCAGCGGAATTAACCTTTGAATACCAAGGCCACTCAATGATTCTTGATCCGGAAGATCGGACGTGGCTGAAATATTTTACGGCTTCTGAACTCGAGGAAATAAAGACGACGCACCCAAAACATCATTTTATGGTTCCGCCAAAATTTGCACAATTTCTCGAAGGCATTGAAAAGACAAGAAGACGAATTCGTGATATTTTTTATTTTTTGCTATTTTATGGCACTGAAACTGTTAATTCATAATTTGCCCTGCTGGGTTCAAAATAGAATCCTAGGGGTAAGGAATAAAAAAGGGAAGGTAGATATGTATGAAGAAGGAGGACTGATTGCGGTGGTACAATGGATAAAAATAAAGTGATAAATAGAAATAAAATAAATAAAAAAATAAAATAAAAAAATAAAAAAATAAAAAATAATAATAATAACAAACGAGTGTACTAACGGGCTACACCAGGTGAGCGGAGGGAGGAAGCGAGGAGGGGTGGGTCTAAGGTGAGCATGTCGGTCGATCAACGCCAAAGAAACTGCCAAGTTCGCACAACACCAGGACTTCGATGATGACGACGAATGCAATTGGGCCCAATTTGCTGTCCTATCAGCGGCGAGACCTTTTAGAAAATCCAGCACCTACGGCTTCATCAACATGTCGGAAACGGATCTTTTGCTAGGACCATGGCACCTCCTTTCTCTTGCTGTGACAAGTCCATGGTGAATGTGCACATTGGAGAGAAAGTAAGCGTAGCTAGCGCCAACAGCAAGAACAGTAACAGATGCATCAACACGATCAATGAAAGAGACAGGTTTCTCATTGGCAGCAAGGTAGATGGACTCTTTGACGGCGCCTCTCACGAAGTAGGATGTTTGGAAGCAGGTCGATCACACCATAACTACTCCACCAAAGAACTGAACGACCGACGACTCAAGATGCCTAAGACGATGAAGGATATGCTGTATCAACTAGCAAAAGAAAAATCCGAACGTGCAAAGGGATTTGGTGACTGTGGGTTTCATGATTTTGATGGAAGATGGGGCACCAATTCATCGAAGTGCTGGTACTAGACGTTGGCGTGAAAACAAGGGGATTGTGAAAATTGGTTTGGCCGGCGATGTCCCCAAATTTGAATCCGATTGAAAATTTTTGGTACAAGATGAAAATCAAAGTGCACAAGCAATCATCACCATACATGAACATTGAACAATATGAAAATGCCATAATCAATTGCTGGATAATGGGACCAAAGGCGCAAATCGTCGAAATGGATTGCCCTGCTGGGTATGTGGCTCGCATCAGTTGGTCGGATTGGTTTCATTTACCCCCATGCTACCTCCCCATTTGCCAGGAATTTTGCGGCGGTGATCAAGAAGGTGTGGCTCGACTGAAAAAGAATGGAACGCACTCTGGACCTCGTCCTCAAGGATAAAACTAGTATACCAGTGAAAAGGTTTCCAGCTCTCGAACAACAACAACAATCTCATTCTTCCCTCTTTCCATCCAATCACATCGGCGACCGACAAAAAGCGAAAAACCAGTGATAATGACAAGTTGCCATAATCTGTTTTATTCTATTTAGTTTGTATACCTTCTGTTTTGTATCATATTTGTTTGTCTGTATATCTTTTGTTTTTATATCCCCGTTTTATAAATTCTGTTTTTATATCTCTACTTTATATTCTTATTTTAATATATCTTCTATGTCGCAATAAATACCACTACTGATTTCTTTTATTTTATCTTCTTTTTTTTTCCTTCTCTGTTCTTTTTCTTTCTTTATTCCTCATTGTAGCCTTATCGAGGTTATGGTGATTTTAGGTTAATATCAGGGCTAGTTTTAGAAGGGTTTTCAGATTACAAACATACATAGGGAAACTGACCTGTGGTCTTTTTTTTTAGAATAAGATTTTATACTTTTTTGCCCCCCCCCCTCCAAATTATATGACACGCTTTGAACTGTTTTGATATAACGGTAATTAGCTCTGTTTCTTTTCTTTTGTTTTATTTATTTTGCTTATATTTTATTTATTTGAATAAACGCTCTAGCGCTCCGCTGGAGCTTTTGGAAATCATTTAATTTCTTGAGTGTCACAGTTTTTGTTAAAGTATGGGTTTTGATGGGATAGAATTGAAGCCTCCGCCACTTCGCACTTTGGTGGGCAGCGCCTTGGGGCCCAACGGTCGTTGCTCAGGGCTCGGTCTGAAAAAGTGAGTCGGAGGGACAAAAAAGCAAAATTAAAGTTACTTCGCTGGGTTTCCTTACGGTCCATTTTCTTTTTAATATATAAAAATCAGGTTCTTTTTGAATCTATAATTGTCTACGTTTACAAGAAATCCTTTTCTTTTGAATCTAGAATTTATGACTACTATTAAATGACTCTTTGTGATCTTCGCTAGCTTGGTTTCGTGTTTAGTCTAGCCCATACTTTATATCTAAATCTTAATATAAAGAAGACCTCTTTTTAGTTGATTCAATGAAAAATATACAGCATTGTTCCAGATACGGTATTTTCCCGTGCAGCACGCTATCTCGGTAAATTAATAGGGTAAGTGGAATTGTTCCATCTTGACCGCAAAAGTATCAATAAAAGGGAACAAACATGCTCGCAATGATGAATGGTGGTGATTACTTTTATGTATATAGTAAAAAAGTCACCATTTCGCCACTGTTATATGATGTTGATTGTCGTAAAAAAAAAAAGGATTTCCTTTTTTGTATTCATCAAAAGACAACCCCCATCTAAAATCCCGCCAGGTGAGGATTTATTCTCACTCAATTTTTTTTTTTTATTCCTTATTGTAACTTACTTTGAATTTAAAGTGAACTTAGATAGTGCTGGGTCTAGTTTAGAAGGGATCTCAAATTAGGGATAATGACAAGATGCATGAAGTAACCCTGTCATTTTGGACCTAAGCCCTGACCTGGCTGGAATACCTGACCTAGATGGGTCTCATGCTACATATGATGATTTGGCAAAACGAGGATGTCAAAGCATATTGGCGTATGTCTGACATTAGTTCATTCCTATCTGTGGACATATATGTCTTACCGAAGATACAAATAATCGAAATACATGTGTTCACGATTCCCGATGGTGCAAAGTAAAAAAAAAAAAAAAAAAAAAAAAAAAACCAACAACAACAACTTATATTAAACGTATTTTACATTAGACAATCTGGTGATCCGCTTTATCAAACTCGGTCGTTTCTCGAATCATTCAATTTGAACCTGGCTGAAAGTATGAAACCTGGATAAGTATCTTTGCATTGACGAGTCCATGTTTCAATGGTTGGGGAGATTTATGCCCAGTCTTAAACATGTTCCAAGAAAACCACACCCTGTAGGTCAAGAATACAAAGCACTTGCTGATGCGGATACGTGTTGTATTCTTCAATCGGATTTCGTTTCGGACAAATTCAAGAAAAAGTACGATGATACTGACAGAAATTTGGTTGCAACGATGAAACGATTGTCAGAGCCTTGGTTCCAAACTGGTCGAACTCTGATTGCTGACTCTTGGTTTGGTTCTCTTGAAATGACGACGAAGATGCACTCATTGGGACTCTATACCATTATGCAGGTTTGCAACAAACGGTATTGACCTCGTGGTATGCCAGAAACTGATCTGGTCACCAGTCTTGATCCTGAATATGGCAGTAGCCTATCACTTACATCCGTCGATATATCCAATGGATGTACCCTGTTGACATGCTCTTATCGCGATAAAAAAGTAAAAGCACTTGTTTCCAGCTGTGGGACAACGAACATGGAGGGAAGCAGACAATTCAGAGACCAAGCAGGAGTGGTAGTGAGGATTGAACGACCTTCAGTATTTGAAGAATACGAAACGAATAAAAGTAAGCCTTTACGCATTATGCAAAAGAAGATCTGCATGATTAATTATTTTTTTTTAGGTGCGATTGATATCGCCAATAACCGTCGTGATAACCTCAACAACTTTCATGATATTATAAAAAGTTATCGTTGGGAAATACGAACGTTTGCTTTCTTTCTGGGTATTGCAGAGGTGAACACATTCAGTGCATATAAAAAGTTCAATCGCCATGGAGCCTCTCTCAAGCACAATGCTTTCAAGTACAAGTTTGCCGAGGGCATATTGAAATTTGTGACGGATCAGGGGGGAGTAGAGCGCCAACTGCAGCAATCAAGGATGAGGACACGTGCAATGAACTTCCACAAGTCGGTCAAGTTGGGTAAATTGGCCAGTGGTAACAATATTCGTCGAAAGTGTTCAACATGCTCAACCAAAACAGAGTTCGCGTGCATATGTCGCACCGATAGTCCCCTTTGTGTTGAGTGCTGGCAAATTCATTTCGAAAAAGCATGGTCCGAAAAAAATATTCCGTATTAATTTAGATGATCGAAGTACTATGTTTTTAAAAACAAAATAAATTTATCTTTTGTGTTGCAGTTTTTATGTCATGTTTTATGAGCGGACATTTGTGTCCGCATTCCAAATAAGGAAAACGACCCCTTTTTAAACTTTTTTTATTTTTTCTTCTTAGTCTTAACAAAACTCCAAATTAATTCCACATAATTTACTAAACTAAAACAATTGATTCATGAAATTTCGTGAATGGGTGTTGCTTTATTGTCAAGATATTTTATTCTAAAGATCGGACATTAATGTCCGCTGAGTTATATACCACTAAATTATTATTTTTTATATATGAAAAAGAAAATGGACCGCAAGGAAACTCAACGACCGTTGGGCCCCAAGGCGCTGCCCACCATAGGAGCCGTGCATCCTTTTTTTTTCTCAATCGCTGCCCATCCATAGCGCCAAATCACAGAGTCGCCCATCCCATAAAAGCCCACACTTCAGAAACCCCATGCTACCCAGTAGCTACATAATTAATACTATTCTCAACTTTGCTCTTCAATATACCCCATCACAATAAAATACACTGCTATAGCTGTTTTTTCACACAAACACATCCCTGTATTCTTTTCTACGCACAAACTCATAGACTTGATAGAAGAAGTCTCCATAATACCCAATCCGTTCCTTTTTCATATATATATATATATAGACACACTCTTTTTTTATCCATATGTAATAGACATTCGATGAAGCTAATATTGTAAACATACAACAGAGAAACCAATTATAATAAAAAGAACATATTTATTCAGACGTAGATACAAACGATGACAAACTATTACTAAATTAATGAGTGCTAATCTACTGACGTTCCCAAATCCTACATCCAAAATGAAAGCGTTACCCCATGATGTTTGTTTTGCGTTTTTTAAAACGCCCCTAATTCAAGTTCTAACACTAATCCTAAATCACCAGTACCCCAATGAGCCATGCCATCATATCATTCAGACTATCATGAAGGAAAAAAATAAAAAAGAAAGAAAGAGTGAAAAAAAATGGGGCCAAAAAAATAGAAAGCAAAATTGCGGAGCCTGAATCATCCAGCCTTTTTTTATGTCAAAAAATCAGGGAAGGGACAATCGCCATAATTATGTAATGCATAATTCGTTTTAACTCTGACGCCTTTCAAGTAAGCTATTATTTCAGCACACAAAAAAAACCCATTGACGACGGGCTGAGCACGACGGTTGGGCCCCAAGGGGCTGCCTACCAAAGTGCGAAATGGCGGAGGCTTTAATTCTATCCTATCGAAACCCACACTTTAATAAAAAACTGTGACACCCAGTAAATCGAAAGATTTCCAAAAGCTCCAGCGGAGCGCCAGAGCGTTTATTAAGAATAAAACAAGTGACAATGGAAGATGTGAAGCGGCGATTTTTGATTCTTACCAATGAGCTACCTTATCAGGACTGGTGATTGCTAAAAGTCTTTCTATCAAAGGATGAATATAGGACGCCGTAAGATGAATTTCAGAGGCACGCTCTAGATCGAGATCCTTCATCGTTGGGAGTCTAAAAGAGACATTACCAGTAACACAGATTCACTCGTTTCAAAAACAATATTATACTTACGAAGCTTCGAGGGCAAGGACAACGTTTCGTTCTGTGCTTATCGATTTCTTGGTAAGCACAATCAACGCAAACCTGGCATCCAAGGTATCTATTTCGCCATATCGATAATCCTAAAACAAACAAAAAAAGCAGAAAAAAAAAAAGGTGAGTTTTTGAGGCACCCTTTTGTAAAGACCCCTTATCTAAAGGATATATTTGATTGTTGTTGAACTCTCATGCCACATCCTTTTCTTGATTGCCTGTCCCCGTATGAGATCAGAGTAAACATTTCCCAGAAGACTTGGTGACCAGTATTCCGTTCGTATACTTTGGTATTGGTTCCTTTGATGTATAACTAGCCCGATGACATTGCCTTGACAAAAAAAAAAAAAAAAAAAAAAAAAAAAACCCCCCAGCCAACAAGAGAAGCGAAGAGAATGAAATAACACGAGTACTTACAGGATTTGATCGAATAAGCAATCAATATCAACACACCAATCAGCCATGGCGCAAGAAACTATTGGTGGAGCCTCTTGATCCAGAAACCACCACGTAGACATATCAACACAGATACTATGAATCCCGGATGGTGCAAAATATGCAACAAACAAGTAGAGGACGCGCAACACATGATCATCGAATGTCCCCTCAAAAAGTCATATTGGAACACGGCATATGCTATCCGTCGTTTCCGTAAACAATTATGGAACAAATCATGACTAGGAAGTAACAATAATATATGAAGAATATCTTGCCAATCAGACTGATCACAATCGATCCGAGTATGGTAGAATAGAAATTGATTTTAGTTTCTCCGTTTAATTTTCCCTTTTATAGTTATGCCTTTGGCAAATCACGACTGAAGCCCGCCTCGGGGCCTTCAATTTAATAAAAGCCTATTAAAACAAAAACAAAAAAAAGATTCAATATCAACATACTCGTTGCTGTTTTGAATGCAATGATCCTGAAATTTTCGGAAGTTCATTGACACATTCGCTATATGTAGATAGGTGGATAAATGTGTTGGTAAACGACGCTTGCCACTGTATTTTCAAATTAACGATACTGTATTATTCTTAACCAGGTAAGAGTGGACAATGTAAAATAAATATTCGTAGTTTGAAATGAATATTTCGTGTTGCTTTGCTTGATTCATCTGCAAAAATTAGGGAGTAGCCAAGGAAAGAAAGACTTTACTTCCCGATGAGGATATCCTTCTCTTTCTTTTTTCATCGTTTATATCATAAAAATGGTAAGTTATGAACGAATTGAAAACAATTGACGCTATCAGATTGCACTAGATGAATAGATGGATGGATGGATGGATGAATGGATGTGATGGATGTGATAGACCGATCAAACGAAAATGTATTATACCTCCTCGACGATATATCATTTAAAAAACGATTTCCACCTTTGTCTTATCATCCACGCCCGTCCACAGCTTTTCCAACGTCAAACTATTTTTCTTTCAATTCACGACGAAGATATTAATATTATTATTATTATTATCATGATAGGCTAAGAAGGACGTAGCTGCCAAACCCTCATCTTCCTCTGGTGGAAAGAAGGCCAAGAAGAAGTGGTCTGCTAAGAAGGTCAAGGATAAGGCCAACAACATGGTGGTGTTGGATAAGCCTACATACGAACGTCTCTTTAAGGAAGTTCCTACCTACAAGCTCATCAGTCAATCGGTGTTGGTGGATCGCCTCAAGTTGAACGGCTCCCTTGCTCGTGTTGCCCTCAAGGAGCTTACTGCTCAAGGTCTTATCAAGCCTTTGACTATTCATCACGCTCAAGTTATCTACAGTAAGTCAGTGAGCTGATTTGAAAACAATATCATAATTTAATTATAATTTTTTTTTGCGAATAGCTCGTGTTGGTGGTGACGAAAAGGCTTCTGCCAAGCAAACTGCTTCCGAAGAATAAACCACATTCATTGTCTCTCTCTTTTAATATTAGTCGAAACATATATCAAAACCAATAAAAATCAAATATCTTTTTATTTTAGCAAAATGGTTTTTGGGGGAAGCTATTGATCTGTGTACTTATTTTTTTAAGGGACCTGGTATGCCAATCTCTCATGTCAGTACGACTTGCCCAATTTTATTCAAAAAGAGGAAAAGCTTTTTTTTTTTTTTTAAAGGGGAACCCAGCCACCGTATTTTTAATTATCCGCAATTCAAATAAAACCACGCTGTGTTTTTTCTTTTGTTTATTTTTTATTTTTGACATCTTTTTTTCCCTTTCGTTAAACATCAACAGTATATATCATGACAACACCATTTCGACAAGGTTTAAGTAAGTTATTAAAATAAGACAACAACCACACTGATAAAATGATCTTTATTGGTTTTCTACAACATGTATAAACTACGTATACTCAACTACTGGTGACTTTTTATTATTATTACTATAGACAAGGTGTATCTTCCCAATATTATCTTCAAAATGGTTCGTGCACCTAACCTTCAACCCAATCAAGTAGCTTTCCGTGTGCCTCCCAAATGCAACAAATTCGATATTCATTCCTATCTTACCAACATTTACGGCGTGAACGTACAGGAAGTGCGAACAATGAACTATGGCACCGTGCACAAAAAGGGACGCAACAGCAAAACTGAAGTGATATCATCAGCATATAAAAAGGCTATTGTAACATTGGATACCGAATTCGTATGGCCCAAGGCACCTGAATGGTGCGAACTGGACAATGAACAACAACGTTTAGGCACCAAGGCAGCAGGAAGAAAACTCAAAGGCTGGCGATTCCGGGGTACTCCTTCTGAACGTGACGATCTGAAGCAAGTCAACGATCAACTGCATGCTCGTATGGAAGCTGAACAAAAATCAAAATAGAATAGATATTTTTCGTTCTTGTTGTTTATTATCTTTAGTTGTATTATTTTTCTTTTTATTTTTTTACATACACTTACGTTCCCTCCATGTCACAACCATCCCCCGCCTCCACATTGTCTTTTTACACAAAATATATTTATACAGCATCGTTTTTTTTTTTTTTTTAGTACTATATTTTGTTACCCGAATGTGAAATAAAGTCAAGCATGTCACTATATATATATGCATATATTATCTGTCTTTGTTTTACACCTTGTTTTTTTTATGCCTGTGTGTTTATTTTCATGATTGCGACTTTAAAAAAAAAAGGCGCTATTATGACCAAAGATTATGTAAGGCTACAGTGCTGGTCAAAAATGCGATATACTTCACTGTATAAAGGATCTTCACTGTCACTTTTCCAAAAAAGGCAATTTAAAGAAACAAAAAATCGACTTCACAAACTTGAATTTATTCATTATCATTACCAATAAACATATCATTGTAAAGCATATTCATAGGTACTCTACCTTGATATGCTAGAAAAAAAAAAAAAAAAAAAAAAGGGGGGGGAGAGAAAGAGTACACAAAACAAAATAGTGAGCAATCCGTTTCCGATCGAGGATTTACTTTTGTACATCTTTCCAGGTAAAATAAAAAAGATTGAGTTGGCGTACGCTAGCTAAAAATGACATTGATCACCTTTAGTTACCTCAACTACTTTCCATCATATAATAACCCATATATAAGTTATTGTCGATGTTAAAGTTTGCATTTCTTGTCCCATCCCATCTCAAACCTAAGGTCAATAAACTATTCAAGGACAGTAAGCTATAACTATTGATTTATTAGATGATAATAGATATAGAATAACAAAACTAAATAAAACCATGATCCATCAAATCAAGATATTATCACCGTTCAAGAATCACGCAGAGCAAATAGTGGGTTGACCCTAGCCATTCATGTAAAAAAAAGCCAGTAATAATAGATCATTCAGATGTATCTTTGACGCACATCAGATATAGCCAAGTTCACTACGAGATGCTTACTTATCTTGTAATAGGTCACTTGATTCGATAAAGAAGAGGCATCAATAGTCGATGGTAATTTGATGTCGATTGCTTTGTCTTTCGTAACCCCGTGTAAGATCAGGTGAGAACTGCTGATTTCAGTTTTCCAAGTCGCTGGTGACTAAAACGTAAAATAAAGATAAATAGTTTATTCCAATACTATCATACCAACTACGTAAAAAAAAAGAAAAAAAGAATACATACCCCTGATGATGGCATTTGCAGCACAACCGTCAAGATGCCATTTTCTTGTTGAAACGAAGGAGAGAAGGACCAGGCTGGCTGAGTTTTCGTGATAGGTGTGATAGATCCAGACGTCTGATAATGATTTTCATCCACCTTTGAAGAGATAAATGCATCGAAAGACCCGGGAGCCTTTGGCACGTGAATAATCCGTGTTGGTATAGGCATACCTTTGGCAGGCAGTCTTAGTATGCTGAACTCCCGACTCAAGTTGACACCGAGAGCGTCTTCTGCATGCTCCAAGGCAAGTTCTAGTACGTAGAGGCGGAAGTCAAGATCATGTTCTGAACGAACAAATGGCTGCGTATGAATGCAAGCATCCATGATCACACCTTCGCATGAACTGCCATCATCTTTCACTTGCCGAGGGAGTCCCAAACTTAATGGTATCCGGTACGTCGCATCGGGGGCTGCTACCATTGCTGCTTGAATCTCAGCGTCTGTGGCAAGTGCAGGAGCAGGCATACGATCGGAATGGCAAACGTTGATGTATACCGTTGATGCTGATGCATAGCTTGATTGTTTGACTGGTATCCGGCGACTTTCAATACGAGTTTTACAAGCGTAGCCGGGTTGAGGCTGGATGGTAATGGCATTTTCAGCATTTTTAGGGGCAGGGTTTAAGTATTGAGTCATCGCAGAAGAAGGCGTCGCTGCTCTCTTTGTAAGGTTGTTTTTTTTTTTTTTTTTTTTTTTTTTTTTTTTTTTTTTTTTTTTCAGAATTGCTCCAGCGGCAATAAAATATCTTCTCGTCGGCAATAAATTATCTCTTCAGAAGATAAAATATCTTCTCGTCGGCACTAAATTATCTCTTCAGAAGATAAAATATCTTCTCAGACAATAAAAACCAGAATTGCTCCAGCGGCAATAAAATATCTTCTCGCCGGCAATAAATTATCTCCTCAGAAGGTAAATTATCTCTTCAGAAGATAAAATATCTTAGGCATTAAAAATTAGATTGAATGTACTTTTAGGGAAATAAAACTGCGTGGCGCTATTACGCTCCAGCAGCAAAACTGATAAATGACATCTGTTAAATAAATAAAAAAATCTTCATCAACAACAATTTTCATTATCAACAACATGATCAGCCAAATATTTCTTGGACAAAAGTACACTGATAGAGATGGCGCGGGATGCGCTGTCATCAGCTAAAGATAAAAAGCCGTTGAAGATCAGACTTGTAGTGGCAAAACCAAAGTGAAAAATAACAAAAAAGCAAATGTCTAGTCCCTACTTGGTTCCTAGTATGATAGTTCTTTTTTATTTTATTTTTATTTTTATTTTTTGTAAAAATAGTTTTCTTTTTTTTTTTAAAAAATATAATAATGCTATATTTGTTTGTATTCATGCAAAATGATATAATAAAAAAACACTCACAAAACATCTATTAGAAGATATTTTATTGCCGCTAGAGCAATTCTGTTAGTTGATTGACAAAATGTCAAGTCTTTTTATGAGAAAATGAAGATATTTGTGGCAGTGGATGGGAGCTTGATAACGGTATATTTGAGACTACGGATAATTGAGGCTGTGTGCAATCTGATGTGTTAAATGACAAGTGTGAGATTAAGTGGGGGATTCAGGGGTAAAAGTAGAATGAAGTGATGAGGCGGATATACAAATGATGATGGTATAGACGCTTTGATATAAATATTGCTTACCAGAAACCAGGAATACGACAGTGGATCCATCCTTGGCGACATCCATGGCAAGTAAATCATGTTCGTTTTGACGTGAATCACATAGCAGTTGTAAAATTTGATAAAATAGAAGACGTTATAAAAAATAAGTGATATAACAGATATGGTTTTTATCAGAATTGCTCCAGCGGCAATAAAATATCTTCTCAGACAATAAAAATTAGATTGAATGTACTTTTAGGGAATAAAACTGCGTGGCGCTATTACGCTCCAGGAGCAAACTTGATAAATGACAACTGTTAAATAAAAAAAATGCTTCCTTTTATCGAAAAATCTTCATCAACAACATGATCAGCCAAATATTTCTTGGACAAAAGTACACTGATAGAGATGGCATGGAACGCGCTATCGTCAGGTAAAGATAAAAAGCCGTTGAAGATCAGACTTATAGTGGCAAAACCAAAGTGAAAAAGAACAAAAAGCAAGAAAATCCCTTTTAAAAAAAAGCTAATGTCCAGTCCCTACTTAGGTCCTAGTATGATAGTTCTTTTTTATTTTATTTTTATTTTTATTTTTTGTATAAATAGTTTTCTTTTTTTTAAAAAAAAATATATAATAATACTATATTTGTTTGTGTTCATTCAAAATAAATAAAATAAAAGAACACCCACAAAAAATCTATTAGAAGATATTTTTATTGTCTGAGAAGATATTTTATCTCCAGAAGATTTTTTTTTTTTTTTTTTTGTATTGGGATGCCACAGTGCCGTCTTCTTCCCATTCTCTTTTTTGAAAAGAAATGTATCGGACGTTTTTGAAAGCCGCCAACAAAGCAGTACCTAGCACTCTTCAACGCCAATGTTATTTGCGCCAAAGAATTAGGCGACAATTTGAGGCCTTTAAAGGTGAAAAGGATCCAGTCAAAATATATGAATGGGAACTTCGAGGTAACGTTGAAAAAAACGTCATGACAATGTCAAATTGATATTCGAACTGTTTTCTATTTTATTTTATGTATTCCAGCGAAAAACACACTTTCCTTCATGGAAACTGCTTCCCAAAGAAGGGGAATAGAGAACGATATTATCAAAAACCTTGTGGAAACCGAGTACTACCGAGCAAGATTCAATAAAAAGTAAACGCTTCAACGCAGTTACTAAGCGAGAAACTGACTTTTTTTTTTTTTTTCGTCGCTTAGATCACCGTTCGGCAACCACAAGCTGAAGCCTGAAGTCCGTAAATTACATAATCAAGCTGACCAAGATTTAGAACTAGTAATAGGTTTACTCAATAAAGAATTGAATCTTTGTCTTTGAATACTAGCCATCCGTGATTTAGTAATCGCCAGGCACGAAACCCCTTCCCACAAATACCTTTTGCCCTCCAATACTAATTTATTATTCATCCCGCAATAAATAAAAGAAAAAAGTTAAATAAAAAAATTCAAATTACATAGTTTATCAATGGTAAAAGAATGGGTATTTTATTAAATTAATTCATAATGTTAGCTACTAGTTGTTGATCTATTTTTCTACAGTATGTATATGTGTTTATTTGACATCAGAAGACACTTTTGTCGCAGTAATCCAACCACTTTCAATAAAGAAATCGTATATCCGACTTGTTTTATTGACGTCAATCTTGATCAAAGCACGGGTTGCACGGCGTTTTAAGAAGCCCTGTTTGGCATACTCTTTGAGAATTGTATCCTTGATAACAAGATAAGGTCGTGGCAAAAGGCGCAAGGTAGAGCAAAGAACCTGTTCCTCGGGAGTTAATAAATCCACACCATCAGTGTTAGATATGTCAAGCGGATTTGCAGGCTTTCGTCCAGTGGGTGGCGGCGGTTTTGATTTTGATTTTGATGGTACATTTTGAAGTGGCCGACTTGACATCAATGTGGCCAGGGTAGGATGTACTGGTGGTGGTGCTGCAGTCGAAGATGATAGTGGTGCTGAGATCGAACCGGCGATCTTTGATTCCTGTTCTTGTTCTTGTAGTTGCTTCACACGTTGTAGCTCCAAGCGCCGCAAGGTGGTCGTAGAACCAATGCCCCCGATACCATTTCCCATATCATTACTATTAGCACAGATACCTGGCACAGTCGCATGGAATTGAAGCTGATCATGAGCAGCCTCCAAAGACGCTTTCAAGTATTCTACTCGATCAACTTTATCCTGTTCATATTGCTCGCCTTGCTGGAAAGTTGTCACCCCTCCTTGGCGCCAGTGTTGCAGTTGGGCAATCCGTTCACGTAGCTCATGTTCACGCACGAGTCCCTTGATAAACTGGTCATAATCTTCAGCCGTTTGTAGCCGACAAAACACCCTTGTATCGCTGATAAGTTTCCGTGTTCGCTTTCGTTCTGCCAGTCTTTGTGCACGAAAATCAAGCCAATGTCGTTCAAATATAAAATGTTTGCTTTCCGCACGCCGGTCTAACTTGTTATTATAGATACCGAGCATAATCAACTTCAGCCGAATATCTTGTTCAGTATCGTCACCATAAAACGATAAATCCTTGATCACTTGTTCTGCGTCGTTGTCATATTCTACTTCGAATTCTTTTCTTTTAGGCATATAACCTTGTATTTCATGATAAGCTGGACCACTTGCAAACGCTTTGTTGGCTTTTGTCATATTCTTGCTGCTTGCTGTTCAAGTGGTGGCGAAAAAAAGAAAAAAAAAACTTTTATGTATAATAGTACTGGATTCGGGGGGCGATTCCGGAGTTTAATGACTTTTTTTTCTCGATCAATAAACCGGTAATGACAATTGCGCCTAGATTTTTTTCTTTCCCTTTACTTAAATCAATTACTTGGTAAATATGATCATATATTTTAATGACATTATAACAACAAAAGAGAATAGAATGTGATTGATGATATGGATCAATGGATGGATGGATGACTGGATGAATGGATGGATGAATGAATGAGATATTTACTAAAATATTGTTCTATTATTTTTATAGGAACTATGAAGTATCTTGCTGCTTACCTTCTCCTCACCACTGGTGGTAAGGCTAACCCTACCGCTGAAGATGTCAAGAACATCTTGAAGACTGTTGGTGCTGAAATTGATGAAGAACGTGTTTCTTCTTTGATCGCTGCTCTCGTCGAAAAGGACATTGCTCAACTTTTGGAAGAAGGCAAAGAAAAGATGTCTTCAGTCCCCACTGGTGGCGCTGCTGCTGCTGCTGGTGCCGGTGCTGCTGCTGGTGGCGCTGCTGAAGCCGCCCCTGAACAAGCCAAGGAAGAAGAAAAGGAAGAATCTGACGACGTAAGTTGAAAGTTGAAAGTTTTGATGATTAATACTAGGTATTCACACACTTTTTTTTAAAAAAAAATCAGGATATGGGCTTCGGTCTCTTCGATTAAACTTAATATGTAGTTTATTTAGCTTCCATCATAATTTTTGTCTATTCAATAAACACTCTGGTCTTCGTTGGAGTTATTGAAAATCAAATTCATGCCTTTTTTTTTTTTTAAAAAAAAGAAAACTTTGTATGTTGCTTTCAAAGAAGAGTGCACCAATGATCAATTGTCTGCATTAAAATGTAGCGTTGGATGTGTTTCTTATGTATAAAAAGCATTGGAGATGTTGCTGGGAGAGAATGGATATCTATCTGGGAAGATATTGCAAATATATCCCACCGCTGGCTGACTCGGGCGAAAAACCTGGGTAATCTGATTTTTGTGGTACAAAATTCTAACAATGGAAGAGCTGTGACTACACAAGGAATCAGAGAAACCGGATAAATATTTATGACGAGTTGTAGGATAGTAGATGCAGAACACATTACATTTCTTTACTACTTGTTCACACTTTAATTTTTTTTAAAAAATCACTGTTTTTTATGAGTAACTCTCCAAAAGCAACTTCCTTGTCGGAACTACGTCGCCGAGCAGCGGTCGACAAGACAGATACTGCAAAATACGCCATGAGACGTTGGGTTACTTCGGTCAACCGTTTGTATGAAGAGGTACGTACGTGTACCTTTATGGTATAACTGGTCATATAATTTTTTATGCTTAAACTTGCTGTTTTTCAGGGTGATAGTGCGCTAAGACTTGGTGATATGGAAAAGGCGTTCGTCCACTATATGAAAGGCTGCAGGTATACTCATGAAAACAAACTACTTCTCAAAGATGGTGTTTCATTACCTTCTACTATAAAATTCTTATGTATATAAATACTTTTTTTTTCCTTTTATCGATAGCATCATGCTGGAAATCATTAGCCGCCATCCAGAATATTCAGCAACCCAAAAGGATCCATTTTATATACAACTTCGCAAGGTAATATGACACTAGCAGTTTTTTTTTTTTTTTTTTTTTTTTTTTTTTCAAAACTCCCAAAACTTCTTGGCATACAAGTTTGTCGCTTGCACCACTTATGATAGGCGCCACGTTATGATAACTAAATATGGCCTTTCATTTCCTTTTTTAGCGGACCAATAACGAAATAATGACTACACTGGAAGATATAGGTGAAAAGATACAACTTCAATATATTGGACAAGATGACCAAGAGGTTCCTTCAGCAGATACCGTGAACAAGGAACCGGACCTTCAACGTGCCCTTGATAAATACCCTTCTATATCTTCGCCTAGGATATCCGCCTTGGATAATCTCCCACCTGTACCTGCCCATATACCAACTTCCTCAAAAGATAAAGTGACGACAAGTGATAAAACCACAGCTTCATCAAAATATAGTCAGGTGACACATGCATCAGACAATGTCAGCATCAGCACAACACAAACATCATCCACTAAAGATTCAGCAATGTCAACTTCAGCAATATCAAATCAGCCTTCAGCTGGAATTCCTTTACCAGCTCGCAGCAATAATGTTTTCCCGCAAACACCTCAAGTGGAACCTCGTGAACTCGCAAAATGGATTACACGGAAGGACAACCCTGCTAGCATTTTGCTTTTGGATGTTCGACCTCGCGATATGTTTCGCCAAGCTTGTATCAAGCATAAATGGATGGTACAGATTGAACCACTGGTATTACGTAAAGAGTAAGCCAAAAAAAAAAAAAAAAAAAAAAAAAAAAAAAAAAAAAAGAAAACACAGGAGAGATAGGGCACGGGCGTCTCATATTACAAATAAACATATTTCATTTAGCGTGTCTTCGCACAAAATACAGGATTCATTGGTTCTAAACCCGGCAGCAGAACAACAGCTTTTTGAACAACGAAATATGTTTGATCTGGTGGTGCTTTACGATCAAACTTCTCCATCGGCTACTCAAATGAACCTGCCTCTCAAATATTTGAAGGATGCTATTTATGAGTTGGAATTTACAAAGTATTTAAACCATGCGCCAATGATGTTAGCTGGTGGATTTGATGCTTGGATGGCTACCATTGGCCCACGTGGAGTGTACTGCTTTGACGATAACAAAGGCTTCGTAAAAGAAAAGATGGGTCATCCGAGACAGGGACAAGTAAAGAATCCAGAGACGTATAACGAAAAAACGGAAATGCCACCGGTAAACCACAACATCTATGATTATGTAAGTGAATATAAGGCAACTTGGAGGAAAAAAGAAAGAGCATTGATTATTTATTGTTATGTTTAGTTCAACCACAAGCAGCGCAGCGGGAATTTAGAGTCAATGAGCCGATCAAATCAAACTTCACAATATCATTATCAACAGCAGTCCACCTTGCAACAACCATATCAATATCAATATAGAAACATGCCCATACCTATGCCAATGCCAAGCAGCAATTACACAACGAACACCGATCCAATACACGATGACGGCGATGTTATAAAATTTTCTTCCCGGTACCCTGATATTCAACCTAACAAATCAGCTGCCACCAATTCAGGACTACAGCGCCATAATACGTTCATCGACAATCCGTTTCATGGATTTACAGCAACATCCAATAAAATGTACGACATCCCACCGACACCCGCAAAGCCAACCCGGCCTCTACCTCCTCCCCCGTCAACCGCTTCGGCTTATGATCCGTCAGCTTCACATCGTCCGTCGTCTGCTGGTCCAACAGCGACGTCTACTATGCCTCGTCCTAATATCCCACCCAAGATCCCTATCATACCCAACCTCAGCAATCCTCATGCCACTGTTGATACAAATTCCAGAGTTGCCCCAGTTTCTGACAGTTCGTTCTCCCAATTGGGTATGGTCTTAATTGGTACAACTGGACTGAAAAATTTAGGGAATACTTGTTACATGAACTCCATCATACAATGTTTGAGCGGAACTATTCCCTTTGCACGCTATTTTATCTGTATGTATGCTATCTTGGTTTTTTACCAAAAAAAAAAAAAAAAAAAAAAAAAAAAACCATACCAACGTCAACGTCAACAGCGGATACTTAATGCTATTTTTTTTTCTACCTCTTTTAGCGGGGATGTTTAAGCAACATATCAACAAACAAAACCCTTTAGGTACCGGAGGTATTCTAGCAGAAAGATTCGCAGAACTTCTTCGCGTCATGTGGAGCGAAAACTACAATTTCATTTCACCAGTGACATTTCGGGTAAGGTTAACGATAGAAACAAAAAATAGCTAGCACTTTATTACTTATCACTCTTGTGTTATGTTTACACACACCAGGAAGCGTTAGTCAGATTTGCTCCCCAATACTCTGGTACTGAACAACAGGACTCTCAAGAATTTCTCAATTTTTTGTTGGATGGCATACACGAGGATCTAAATGCAATTCGACAGAAACCGACACCTGTCGCTTCTGACGACCCTACAGAAGAAGCAAGATTTGAACAACTACCAGATTATCAAGCCAGTAATCTCGCATGGGATAAATACATGTCTCGCAACGCTAGTGTTATTGTCAGTTTGTTTCAAGGCCAATACCGGAGTCGCTTAACCTGCCTTTCTTGTAAGACAACCTCTACCACATACAATACATTCATGTCGCTATCTTTACCCATCCCATCCAAGCGATCCAAGTTGGCGGGTGGTGTTACGTTATACCAGTGCCTGGATTATTTTGTCAAAGAAGAAATATTAGAAAAAGCGGAAGCCTGGTAAGTATTTTTTTTTTTTTGATTCTGGAAGATTATCACTGAATTACTGCACAATCATGAGATTAAGCTAAATATTCTTTAATTTGACACCCATCCTATTAGGCGATGTCCAAAATGTCAGAAGTTAAGAAAGGCAAGCAAGGTCTTGACTTTATCTCGCCTTCCAGATGTTTTGCTTATTCATTTAAAGCGCTTCTCCTTTGACGGTCCATTCCGCAATAAGCTAGAAACAAATGTCGACTTTCCAACAAAGTACTGTAAAAAAAAAAAAGCAAATGGATATGTAATAACAATGCTTTTATTCATTATTAGAAACCTTGACTTGACTCGCTATGTTCCCAAAACAATGACCCCACAAAATGCTTGCCCACCAATACTCAACTATGATTTATACGCTGTCTCGGTAATTCTGTTAACTTTGCCCTTAATGCTCATACTCACTAAATGGTTTTCACGATATTTAATTCTTTTTTAGAACCATTATGGCTCACTGACTGGTGGTCATTGTAAGGCTTTTTGTTCTTGACGAAAGGACTAACTATGTTAATGCGCGCTTGTCTCATTTCTTCTTTTTGCAATAGATACTGCCTGTGTGAGAAATGGCTACCGTGGAGAATGGCATAACTTTGATGATACACGATTTTCCGTTTGCGACGAATCTAAAGTGAAGGTAAGGAAAGGAGAACCAGCGAATAAATGCTGAATAGTGTTCTAATTCAATTGATTTTTTTATAGAGTCACGCTGCATATAATTTATTTTATGTTCGATCTACTGTCAAATAGCCTTATTACAAGTAACCGCTGATTTACCAAAAATATATTCCTTCAAAATTCTCTAATAAATATATCAGTCATCAGTACTTTTTCTCAAAAGAATGTATATGTTTTATTATATATTAAAAAGAAAATGGACCGTAAGGAAACTCAGCTAACTAACTTTAACTTCCGCTCTTTTGTCCCTCTGCCTTTCTTTTTTTTCTGACCCACCGCTAACGCCCTGCCCACCATAGGAGTCATCCATCCTTTTTTTCTCAATCGCTGCCCACCCAAACACAGACTCTTCCATCAAAACCCACACTTCATAAACCCCTGCCACACAGTAGCTACATAATGAATACTATTCTTAACTTTGCTTTTCAACATACCACACCACAATAAAATACACTGTAATAGCTGTTTTTTCACACAAACACATCCCTGTTTTTTTTTTGTTTTTTTTTTTTTTTCTATGCATATGTAATACACATTCAATGAAGCTCATAATGTAAACGTACAACAGAGATACTAAATATAATAAAAAGAACATATTTATTCAGTCGTAGATATATACAATGACAAACTATTACTAAACTACTGAATGCTAATCTACTGTCGTTCCCAAATCCTTCATCCAAAATGAAAGCGTTTCCCCATGATGTTTGTTTTGCGTTTTTTAAAACGCCCCTAATTCAAGTTCTAACACTAGTCCTAGATCACCAGTTCCCCAATGAGCCTTGCCATCATATCATTCAGACTATCATGAAAGAAAAAAATAGAAAAGAAAGAAAAAGAGAGGGAAAAAAAAGGGACCAAAAAAAAATAGAAAGCAAAATGCGGAGCCTGAATCATCCACTTTTTTTTCATGTCAAAAAATCATGGAACTGCAAATAAAATTAAATAAACGGGCAATCGCCATAATTACCATAGCGCATACTTCGTTTTATCTTCCAGTGGAAAGGCAGTTGCAACCACTGCATAATCAAACTCTAATTTCTCCGACGCACTTCAAGTAAGCTATCATTTCAGCACACAAAAACCCATTGACGACGCGCTGAGCACGACGGTTGGGCCCCAAGGGGCTGCCCACCAAAGTGCGAAATGGCGGAGGCTCTTATCCCTTCACTACATTTTTCTTTTCAGCATACAAAAACAGAACCCATTGACGACGCGCTGAGCACGACGGTCGGGCCCCAAGGGGCTGCCCACCAAAGTGCGAAATGGCGGAGGCCCTAATCCCTTCCCTGTTTTTTTTTTTAGCACACATAAAAAACCCATTGCCGATGCGCTGAGCACGACGGTTGGGCCCCAAGGGGCCGCCCACCATAGTGCGAAATGTCGGAGGCTCTAATCCCTTCACTATTTTTTTTTTCAGCTCACATAAAAAACCCATTGACGACGCGCTGAGCACGACGGTTGGGCCCCAAGGGGCCGCCCACCATAGTGCGAAATGGCGGAGGCTCTAATCCCTTCACTATTTTTTTTTTTTTTTCAGCACACAAAAAAGAACCCATTGACGACGCGCTGAGCACGACGGTTGGCCCCAAGGGGCCGCCCACCATAGTGCGAAATGGCGGAGGCTTTAATCCTAAAAACTGTAACACCCAGTAAATCGAAAGATTTCCAAAAGCTCCAGCGGAGCGCCAGAGCGTTTATTTTGTTATAAAAAAAAAACCAAAATAATCAACCATTTCCTTCATCTCCGAATAAAGCAGCAGCCGCTTTAGCCACAGCTACTTGAGCCACAGCCTGTGCAGATGCATAATTGGTGGCTAATATTGCATCCATTGCAGCTAATATGTCGGCTTCCCACCACCCCATTTCATAATCAACAAGGCCGTACCGTTCCAGCTTGTCCGCCCAAGTCACAACTCGCTCCCGTAAATGACATAGTTGTTGATCAGTCATTTTCTCTTCATCACTGCTCGGATCGTGCCGTTGTGCTAGAGCATAAAGCCAGCAGTTGTTTAAACCGGCCCAGAATTGTTCTCTGTCAATGGCATTGTATGGATGGTCATCAGAAGTGAGACCTACATAGTGAAAAAAGAAAATCTGTTGTGTCGATAATAATAATTCAAAGCACAAAAAAAAGTGAAGTATGCTTACCTAGCTGCTCACAATGTTCTACTACAGCACTTGTTGCATTGCTTAGCGTTCGGAAGCCGCTAACCATGTGTCGTTGTTCGATATGATCGAGTGTTTTTTTCAATTGATTCTGAATTTCTTCAAAATTGGTAGTCGAGTTCGAGGAAGTAGCTTGCAAGTTATCTGTAATATTTGTCTCCAGTAGAGATTGTGTAGCATTCGAAGGTTCTTGTGTCAAGGTACTATCCTCAATACTGTCCGTCTTAAGCGGCGGAGAAGCCTGCGCATGGGTAGCACCTGTTGTGTTGATGGTTGATGTAGTGTCCTCGATATCAGTGTTTACATTGCTGCCATTTTCATTCTTGCTGACGTTAGGGGGGTCATAATTTTTATCTTCACCAGCTTCATTTTTCGCCATTGCGCTGTCTTCAGCCTTAACAGTAGTAATGTCGATCAACTCTTGCTCGTCATGATTTGGAGATTTTGATTCTGACAACCTCTGAGAAAACTCGACTGCTGAAACAACCGAGATGGACGATGGAGACTGAAGGGAAGGGGAAGATACTTCAGTTTTGATAACGTCTTCCACCTCTGACATTATGTCGTATACTGGAAGATATTTTTTTTTCCAACTGACTTTTTTTTCCTTTCAACTGAGATTCGCAATTATGAGTTTCTCGCAGTCTCGACTACACGGATACATTATTTTCCGATATCACCATGCGGAGTCGTTAGGCGCCAAGTGAATTATTACTGTGAACATAACTACATTTATGTCATCCCTAATCAGTATAGGGATACTACAGTGTTTCCGGAATTACTTTGTTTTTATCTGTAGAAAGAGATTTTAATGAGGTTTGTGACTCTTGAGCCACGACATTTTTTTTTTTTTTTTTTTTGTTGAATCCACTATGTTTACGAAGCCAAATTTAGCACGCAACGCCTGCCGGATAAACAAAGAACCGGTACCAGGGGCGGTTTTTTTTGCTTCCGGCATCAGGGACAATTAAAAGCTCACCATAGACACGTGATTTAAGGGAACCAACGATTTCAAGTGATCACGTGACGTTTAAATCTAAATTACATAAAATTACGTATAAATAATATATAGTAGTTTTATATATCTTATTTTAATTCTTTTACAAAATTAAAAAATTAAATATAACATTTTGTATTTCCTGTTTTGTTATTTTGCCCAACTGTGTTACGTCCAGAAAAGGTAAGTTCAGATTCTGAAATTACTACATAGCGTAATTGCATTAAAAGAGAGAGCTAAATAAGGAATCATGAAATACTCTAATTACTATATTAGTACATTACACCATAAAGCAAAAAAACACAATTAGCAATTAAAACTAAAAAATTATAATAAATGTTAAAAATTAACGTTTTATAATATAATTACAATATTATTTTATTAACGTTAGCAAATTATTTAAAAATAAAAAAGTAAAATAATTTTTTGGTGATTATAAGTTGTTTTTTTTGAACACGTGATTATTTAGAAAATATATTCGAAGACTGGTGGTTGACTTTTTTTTTTTTATAAACTGGTGGTTCACCTTGATCTGCCGGGTGTTTATTTAGCCGACTTTCTTGAAACTATAAAAGTTGTCTGCGGAGAACGAAATATGAAATGAATACTCTCTGGGTAAAGTTTGCGGTTTTGTCAGCTTTTTCTTCCTCAAAAATATGGATCCAGTATCAAGGCGGTTAATGAAAGAGTTGGTTGATTTTGAGAAAGAAGCTACTAATCATCCAGAAATTCTCTCACTATATCCAGTCGATGACGATGACCTCCTTACCTGGAAAGCTCAAATAGTGGGTTTAGCTGACACACCTTATCAAGGTAAAGAATAAGTTAGAAAATTTTACAAGATTACTCTACTAACAGTTTGCCAACCTTTATATTAGACGGTATCTTTGATCTTTTAATCAAAATACCCATCAATTACCCTATGCAGCCACCAAATATTACTTTTATGACCACTTTATGCCATCCTAACGTTCACATCAAGGTATTGAAATTGGGAGAGAGGGATTGATGGCAGAATTTTCTATCTTCTTCCTTTAACTTTTTCTTGGTTCTATATGTAGACGGGCGAAATTTGCTTGGATATTCTGAAAACAGCTTGGTCTCCAGCTTGGACACTGAAGTCTACTGTACTGGCCATCTCTTTGCTACTATACAATCCTGAACCTTCCTCCCCTTTGAATTGCGATGCTGCTAATCTTCTACGGTGCGATGATATTATGGGGTATAATAGCTTAGTGCGTTTGTATACCCAGCTTTATGGTATTCAATAAAATACAAAAATTTAAAAACAGTCAGCTATGAAAGTAGGTGGGTGATCCATGCCGGTGTATTTGATGGCACTATGATCGTGAGTGGCCTCATATGACCCTACTGTATCAAACTTCGTACAATATAAAGTTTTGTCTCCGTATTTTATTTTTGTTTGCACTTTTACGCTTGAACTTTGCGGTAGACCTTGTATACTTGAAATGTGATATAAAGGTTCATTTTTTCTGTGAAGTGAACAACCTAAAAGTCCAAATGGGCGGAGTTCTATCCTTACCAATCATGTCACCGCATACATTTTTTTTTTTTTTTTTTTTTTGGTATGGCATCCAATTTATTGTTTTTATTTTTGTTTTCCTTTTCTTATCCTCCAGTTTTTTCTTTGGATGAAGACCTGTGGTGATTCGACTTTACACACTTGCTCTTCTTATAGTGATTCCTTAAATATCTCCTCTGACGCCAATTCCAGTATGATCAGGATACATGGAAACAACAGTAATAATAACACAACAACTGGAATACCAATAGCACCACCACCTTATTCCTCCATTGAAAACAATGATTTATTGGATGATTATTCTGCTTCGGCCTTTTCTTCTCATACACTGTCAGCACCGCCTCCTTCTCCGCAAGATACCTCTCCTCTCGATAGTCTATTTGCACAGCATTTAACATCTAAACTTCAACAAACATTTATCTTGACTAGAACATCTGCAACGTCGCCACCTGCTTCGATGTACCCTGGTGGAGCTGGTAAAAACGATATGGACATATCTTCACCATCCTCTCCAATATGCGCCACAAAGTCACCCTCTACTGCTACTACATTGAAGACAGGTCAACCTTCACCGGTCGTGATGCCTGGTGCTCTGCCATTAACTTGTACAACTACTTATCATCATCAACCGACAAAACTGACAACAAAGCATCATGGCGTGGACCCTCATCATTTAGACTATCTTTTACGTCGTGTTAGCAGAAACCATCATCGTCATTCCGCTCATGGTCAACCGAGGTCGTACCGTCCACCAACAACGAAACGCATTGGTGCCTTCCACAAAAGACCATCCAGAATCCCATTGTATACGAAACGACTTGCCAAGCCCAGTGACCACAAAGACAGACAGATAATGGATTGTGGTAACGATGGAATGAACTCAGCAAGAACGATAAATACTACTACGTCATGGAAACAAAGTGCCTCGAGACAAAAGACCTTGGCTATTACAACAGCTGTGGAAAAATGGAAACAACTGAAGCATTATGAACAAGACGACAAGAATATGACAAAATCACATGAAGAAGTGGATCGTATTGTACATGATTTGAAAGAAATGGGTTTATAAACCTTCTTCTTTATCTCTTTCCATGGGTTTGGTTTGGTTTGGTCTGGCGTATGTAGTGTATATTATATCATTTATCATTTTTTTATCTTTTTTAGTTTACACTGATTGTTATTGTAAATAGTATTTTTAGCATCCCCCTCATTTTATCATTATATTATATATCAATAAACCCTTTTTATTTGCCCTTGAATTTTTTTTAAAAATAATTTGGTCTTGAACTTGATCTTCATATATTTGACTTTTTACGCTGCTGGTGAGATAGATTGTTGGTAATAGCGGTGGGGTTCTGGATCCTTCAATGTCTCACTGCCATTTTGGCTGGCCTGTATACAAGGAACATGATGGATGCTAAAGTATTAATATAAAAAACCGATCACTCTTAGTCAATTCACTTCTTTAAATATATATATATATATAGTATATATTTGTAATGCAAGTCAAGGAAATTGCATGTAGTTTTATTGATATCAATTGAATTCGTTGTCAATCTTAATCATATTTAGGGCGTTTCTCATTGTCACTGAAGCTGGCATTTCTTCGTGATTTTTCATTATGATGATGGTTGCGATCATCATCATCATCATCATAACGATGCCGCTTTCTGTCACTAGAACTTCCTTTGTGGTGATGATGGTGCTGTTTACGGTCTTTGCTGCTACTTTTCTTCTTTTTTTTCTCCTTCATTTTCTTTTTTTGGAAATAGGCAGCCATGGGGTCTTCTTCATCAACTACCGTCCTTTTATCTGCTTCAGGTTCATCTTTTGCTAAAAGTGGTAATTTTTAAGAAAATAGTTAGATGAACATGTTTTCCCATTTATAAAATAAATATTATATTATAGGTCAAATCGTGAACTGAACTTACCATCCAATATAGGAGGCGCCACGTTGTATACTGGCGCAGAATAGGTTTCTTCGTCTTCATCTTCTGCTCTTTTTTTCTTTTTTGGCCCATACGAATGATCCACTCGAAGTGTCCTTGATAAAACCTACAAATAAACGAAATGCGGTGTTTAGACCATTTTCGCATCGAAAAAATGACACTTCTTACTTACACTGCTGCCATTCATGTTATCTACTGCCAAAATCGAACTTTTTTGGTTTTCGTATTGGAGAAACGCAAAACCCATTGATTTTCCTGTTTTCTGGTCCCGAGCCATTTCAATGTTAAGCGGCTCCCCATATCTAGAAAATGGAAAATACCAATAGAATAGTAAGAAAATATATTATTATTCTTATTTTTCTATGAACTTACTGAGAAAAAATACAGACAACATCACCTTCCGTCAGATCATAATCGAGATTGGCAACAAAAATCCAAGAGGTATCCTTGTATTGATTGTGCCATGATCGACTATCATCCCATCCTTCTGTTGTTCCCAGCTCCCGTTGATTGATACGTTGAATCTCTTTAACAACACTGTATAAAAGGGTTTCAAAGGAAAGATGAGTTTGCAAAAGTTTGTATAAAAAAAGAATAACTGTACTTACTTCATTTTTTCGCTGGGTGAGAGTGGTGTATATTGAAAAAGTTTTTGGCATTCAATACAGTGTTTCCGGCAACCTGTCGCCAAATCAGCGTCGGGGTAATCCTAACGAAAAAAGCAGTCAGAAATATTTCTTTTTTTGATTGTATAAATAATGACTTTTTATTTATTTGACATTAAAGTGATTAAAGGAGGATATACATGACACTTTTTTCGAATGGACCAAGTCTATAAACATGACAGTTATTATATTTATATTTAACATATATTTATGAAGTGATGACAGAGGAAGTAGAGGTCGGCGAGAGAATATATGACTTGTACTACACCAGACAAATTTGGACTTGCAGACAAGAGAGGGGGGAGTCAAACGCCGATTTTTTGAACCAGAGGATTTTAAACCTGGAAACTATTTTGATAGAGGCCATTCAACCCACAAGTATCGGACTAGAATCTTGAAACCAGAACATACAAAAAGGAGGTGGTTTAAGCCATTACAGCCACACTCCACAATAGATGTTTTTTTTTATACAATCATTCCGGAGTTAAATGTCACACTTATGCGGTATTAACTGGATGCACATCTCGTGTCAAAACCAGAAAATTCATGATAAAAAGGGGAAAATTTATGCAATGATTATACAGTAGTCACTGGACAAATATCGAAATTTGTTTTATATAGTGATACTGTAACGTCTCATCACTCCCCTCCCCCTTAAAAAGTCCCCTTTTTTCCAGGTCATGGATATAGTTGGTTTTTTTATGTATATAAGATAATGAATATAGTATGCTTTATTTCAGTTTGATAATAACGCACAACAGTGCGTAACAAAAAAAAAATTGTAAAAAACTAAGATGACACTTAAACTATTTGACTCTTGTATTCATCATTGGCTACCAAAAAATCAGCGTGGTTCTTTTTTGCTTGTTGTTCGTAGGTCTATTATAATGTAAAGAAAAGGAAAGGTCAGCGACCACTCATACATGTTGCCGAACTATTTCTTTTATTTACCTCTTTTTCATGTGCAGATAATAACTTGAATGATTTAGAGCCTTCATGGGCTTGTTGAGAAGCAGATAATTGCTTGAATTCGGCACTGCCGGTTTTGCGTAAATGGTTCAGATATATCATATAACTATTTAAAGGGCGCTTGGGTTGTTTCGGATCCTTCAATAATGTCATATTGTATTTTCTTCGCAAGATATTTTCATCGTGTATCTGTTGAGGAGTCGCGTCTGTAAGGGCTTTTTTGACAGCATCATCGTGTAACTTAGCTTCTTTTTGATACTTTTCGATATAACTCTGCCAGTATATTTGTGTTAGCAATAATGTAAAATAATTATGATAGCGTCCTTTTCTTCATACCTGCTTCTGGGAGTCATTCAATCCTTTCCATTGTTCACTTAGACGTTGAGTAGCGGTTGCAGTACGAGTCTTACCATCCGGGCTTTTGAATTCTGAGAGATGATCACGCATATACACCTGCCAGCCAGACCGTGGCCGAGAAGGGGCAACTGACAAGACTGTTTGTTACATAAAGTTAGTAGGTATGACTTTGTGGCCTTGATCGCAGAAAAAAAAATAGGACTAAAAACTTACTACTTTTAAACTTTTTGGGATAAAGCATCTTGTTCGACAAAAATCGACATTGTTGCAGTACAATAGGATTAGAGAAGGTGGTTGATATTTTACCAGACAACATTGTTTTGAAATGTAAACGGGAAACACGGCACACAAAGAAGTCGAAAAATAAATAAATAAAAAAATCTCCTATACAAATGACGTACCACATGTTCAATTGCACTTTAAAAAATCGCGGTTTGAAAAGTAGGAATGTTGGTAGGTTTATAGTGTATGATATATCTTTCTTATGAATAATACTGACAATAAATTCTATACATAAAAAAAAAAAAAAAACTGACAATAAATATCGAAAACGTGCAAAGCGCAGAATGAAAAGTGGTGTGTTAAGGCACATATCCAAATGCCCCCGTTGTTGTTTCAAACATACGAAGCATTGGCGCTCCATTCACATACGATATGTGAGGAATAGCGTCCCTAAGTCACGTGAATGAAGGAATGGCATTAATGATGGTGATGATGGGAAGTCATCGAAGCTCAGCTTGTGTAATCCTTCACTTGTTGTTGAGCCAAACCATTAGCTTTTTTTTTCATTTGAACAGGGGACTTCAACCCACAACGTATCGAACTAGGACCTTTTAAAACCAGAACATACAAAAGGGAGGTGGTTCAAACCATTACGGCAACACTCCACCCCCAGCCAAACCATTAGCTATTGGTATTGAGTTCCAAAATTTTAGACGGTGTGTCATTTTTTACAGGGCTGACAAAAAAAAAAAAAATAAATCTTCTCTTGAAGCCATGGCCACTGTACAGAAGTGTTTTATCCCCCCTCGCCTAATACAAACACAATTTTTGCAAGGAAAATTATTCCGAACAATACTACGGCGTTCGTTTTCTGTATCGCGTAAGTATAATAGACTGTTTTACTTGACCTGGGTGAACTGATACCTATTGTCTTTCTTATATAAAAAAATAATAATAAACAGAAACTAAAGCAGTAAAAAGCCATGATCCAGCGTTAGCCTCGCGAACAATAAACTATCCAAGATGGACACCTCTACCGAGTCATGGACGATATATATCTGGCAAAGATATTAAATCTTCGGAATACTTGTTCAAAGATGGTGAAAAGGCGAACGAGGTGGTCACTCTAACAGGTCGCATCCTTTCAAAACGTGAATCAAGTGCAAAACTTATATTTTATGATATAGTTCATAACGGCGACCCAGTTCAAGTGGTAGCTTCCCGTAACCGGTTCCATCGATCCGAGCACTTTGTAGAAATAAATCGCGGCGCTTCTCGTGGAGATATATTTGGTAAAAAAAATATCAGCTCTCGAAATTGAACATGCAAACGCTCGCACACTCTTTTGCTGACGTTTGGACTTACATAGCTTTCACGGGTGTTTTGGGAAAAACGAACCATGGTCAAGTCAGTGTTTTTGCAAGCGAACTTGAACTACTCACACCTTGTTTACATGATCTTCCTAAGACTGGAGTGAAGGATCCTGTAAGCTATTCTTTCACAGATTTGCTCCCTCCCTTCACATATTGACGGTTTTTATTTTTAGGAAAAACGCTTCCGTCAACGATATCTCGATATGCTGGTGAATCCTGAACCTTTGACTATTCTACGAACACGATCTAAGGTAAAATTATTCTGTTTTTTCGTTCTTTGACTTTCTAAAGTCATCGTTCCTTTTTTTTTTCTTTTTAGATTGTTCGATTTATTAGGCAATTTTTGGATGAGCGGGACTTTTTAGAAGTGGAGACACCAGTTTTGGCTTCTAAAGCTGGTGGCGCATCTGCAAGGCCTTTTGTTACTCGAGCAAATGCATTAGATATGTCTATGCAACTGAGAATTGCGCCCGAACTGTATCTAAAGGTAATAAGTATCCCCACTTTTCAGTTGCGCCTACTGATCATCTTTAAAAACAAATAGCAATTGGTCATTGGTGGAATAGAACGAGTGTATGAAATTGGCAAGCAGTTTCGCAATGAGGGTATTGACGCTGATCACAATCCGGAATTCACCACTTGCGAATTTTACCAGGCATATGGCAATTTAGATAGTTTAATGGCTGACACCGAAACGATGTTATCAGGTAAATTGAGAAAAAAGAGAATCAAGTTATAGGCATCTTATGATCTATATTCCTTTTGGGGCTGGATAGAAATGGTACAATATATAAATGGAAGCAAAGTCATCACTAAAAACGGACAGCATCTTCATTTTGATCGACCTTTCGCGAAAATCAATGTCGTGGATTATTTGGATACCAAACTTGAACTCGTCGGAAAATCCATTGCAAAAATGGATGCAACTGAATTACGTGACTTATGCCAACAACATAACATCCCAGTCCAAGCGCCTTTTACTGAATCACGAATTTTGGATAAACTCATTTCCCATATCATTGAACCCGAATGTATTCAGCCCACATTTCTGTACAACCATCCACTTGCGCTCAGTCCGTTAGCAAAGGACATGACTTACGGGACCAAGGGACGAGTAGCAGCACGATTTGAATTGTTCGTCGCCAAAAAGGAAATTGTCAATGCCTATGAAGAATTGAATGATCCCAAGGAACAGCGTCTTCGTTTTGAGCAGCAAGTCAAAGATCGACAACTGGGTGATATTGAGGCGCCTATTCCTGATGTAGCATTTTGTGAAGCACTGGAGTATGGGCTACCTCCTACAGCTGGTTGGGGCATGGGTGTCGATCGCGTGGTACAGCTGCTGACAGGCGCCCATCACATTCGTGAAGTCATTGCGTTTCCAGTAGTCCGTTCATCACCCTCTCATGAAACATAGAGCTTGTTACATTACTTGTATATTTGCACAACTAATAGATGATTTATTTATTTTTGGTTTTGAAACACAATTAATAAATAAAAATTACTTTTTTTTTAATATGGGGGGTTGGAAGTACGGTAGATCTCGTAGAAATATTGAAAAAGGGTACCTGAAAATATAGTCATGCATGAACTGGAATTCCTATTTTAGCAATCTTTTTAGGATAGTTTAAGTGAATCGTATCTTATACTTGATGGTTTTTTTGGGGGGGGGGGTTTGTAGGAACCAGTCAAGGATTCCATCCACACTATTGGTGAGCCGGCCAAAAATTATAAAAAGTCAAAGCGGCATCATCAGAAACGCAGATACTCAGAGGGTACCCGTCAAACTCGCCCAGCTCAGAAATTTCTCGCGATCAGAATAGTGGGTATCTGTCATTTCATAAATCATAACTACCCTTAAAGCTATGGTTGGTATCCTGCCGTCAGTCGTTTTGATGATTGTCTTTAAAAAAAAACTAACGTAGCTACTGTATATCCCATTTACCACGTCCCCTTTAGTTACATACTTATTAATTATTTTTGTGTTATTGTTTTCTAAATATGATTATAGACTCAGGGTGTTTATAATGGATTTCCAGTCAGTTTATCATTTGCCACATGTTTAACTCGCCGCAACAATTTCGAACATCACATAATGCGATGTTCTACCGGTCTTCATTAACGATTTTGATCGGCTTCCCCTAGAACATACTATTTTTTCCGTTTCTTTCCTTCCTGCCCCTTCTTGATCCTTCTCCCACCTCCATCTAGTCTTATCCATTGCTAAGATAGGGCCCTTGCTGGCTACTTATTTTTATTTCACCCGTTAGACTGAGCGAAATCCACACTTCGAAAAGGGGAAGGCTTCAACGGAGAGCCAGAGCATTTAATTACAAATAAAACTGCAGTCAAGAATAAGCAATTTGTATACAATGATTTGAATTTATTAAACAGTAACAGTATTATTATATATCAAGTAACTTAATCTTGCGTTTTTGTCCCTCCGACTCTCTTTTTCAGACAGAGCCCTGAGCAACGATCGTTGGGTCCGAAGGCGCTGCCCACCCAGTAGCTACATAATTAATATTATTCTCAACTTTGCTCTTCAGTATACTCCACCACAACAAAATACACTGTAATAGCTGCTTTTTCACACAAATACATCCCCTGTTTTCTTTTCTACGCACAAAATTATAGACTTGGTGGAAGAAGTCTCCATAATACAGTACCTAATCCGTTCCTTTCTCATATATATATATATATATAGACACACTTTTTTCTCTATGCATATGCAATACACATTCGATGAAGCTCATCATGTAAATGTACAACAGAGAAACTAATTATAAGAAAAAGGACATATTTATTCAGACGTAGATACAAACAATGACAAACTATTACTAAACTAATGAGTGCTAATCTACTGTCGTTCCTAAATCCTACATCCAAAATGACAGGGTTTCCCCATGTTTGTTTTGCGTTTTTTAAAACGCCCCTAATTCAAGATCTAACACTAATTCTAGATCACCAGTTTCCCAATGAGCCTTGCCATCATATCATTCAGACTATCAAGGAAAAAAGATAAAAAAGAAAGAAAAAGAGAGGAAAAAAAAAGGGGACCAAAAAAAATAGAAAGCAAAATGCGGAGCCTGAATCATCCGGCTTTTTTTTTTTATGTCAAAAAATCAGGGAAGGGGCAATCGCTATAGTGCATAATTCGTTTTATCTTCCAGTGGAAAGGCAGTTGCAACCCCTACATAATCAAGCTCTAATCTCTCTGACGCCTTTCAAGTAAGCTATTATTTCAGCACACACAAAGATCACATTGACGACGCGCTGAGCACGACGGTTGGGCCGCAAGGGGCTGCCCACCAAAGTGCGAAATGGCGGAGGCTTTAATCCTATCCCATCAAAACCCACACTTCAATAAAAAACTGTGACACCCAATAAAGCGAAAGATTTCCAAAAACCCAGAGCGTTTATTTTTTTATAAAGAAGAAAGAGATCAGATAAATGGGAGAAAAAGGGTATAGGGGATTACTAATTAATAACATGATAACGGGATATAACTAAAGATGGCAACTAGGATGGGGCAAAATACCATTCTTGCTTGACCTTAATCATGTTGTTAAATGGCCAAATGATCAACTACAATATTGTTTCCATATAAAAAAAGAATATTAGCAATTTACTTTCGTGAAACGTGTTTTTACAACATTACCATAGAACGTTTTCCAAATCTTTGATAAACCCGCGTAACCAAGGGGCGGGTGATATAATCAAATAAAAGATCAATCGCCATTCTTGGAGCGTTCAGGTACACTGATAGGTGATAAGGTGGGCGATTGAAAAGGGCTTGGAGCAGATTTAACTTCGTGATCTGTGTAAGTCTGATAATTGCGTCGGACTGGCTTTGATTTCAGTATGATTTGCAGCGATCTTGTCGACGACATCAACCGTGTCATTGATGAGTTGCTATAAAATAAAATATTCGTTAATGAATGGAATAGCCTAAATAATATTCACATCACTGGACACACACCATTGGCTGCCTTAATTTTCCAAAAGAATTGTAGGAGGCAGTTCGTAAACCTCCATCATATGTAAACGCCAGGCGCCATAAATGCAGTTGATTTCCTACAGCTGATAAATAAAAAACATTTTTAGATAAATATATACAGTGATTGATTGTCAAGTCATATTTATTTACCAGGAGCTTGAATAAAAAAGACCACAAGTTTTTTCAAATAGATAAACCGCAGGTGTAAGTGTATCTGTCCGCATTCGAAAGTGAGGAAGAAGTGAAAGGAGGGTGTTCTAAAACAATATAATATACATTCTGGGGACACTGTCATTTTTCATACTCCGAGGACACTGTCGAAAAAACAGACACTTTCGGCAGCCGCAACTATTTTCTTTTTACGCACATTATCACCACCATAAAGCATGGTAGAAACCAATGTATTTTTCGGTACAGCATTCCCTCAACAGACCGAAAGGGACAAAAGACTGGGTGCAACGGACTCTGGACAATTTTTACCTGCATGGAAGCAAGAAGCTCGTGACGAACAAGGTCGACGTCGATTCCATGGTGCATTTACTGGTGGATTCTCAGCAGGATACTTCAATACTGTAGGATCAAAAGAAGGTAATAAATAGTTTCATATATGTTATTTAACGTGTTGGAAAATAGAACTAATTTATTCATTGTGTGTCTGTTTTTCGTGTGAACAGGCTGGACACCGAGTCAATATGTGTCTTCAAGATCATCTCGTGGGGAACAAAAGGCGGCACGGGTGGAAGATTTCATGGATGAAGAAGATTTACAGGTAAGTGTTTCTTTTTAATGTTTGCATACTGGCTATTTACTGGAGAATCCTATTCACCCCTCTCTATCCTTTTTTTTTTTTGATTTTTAGGCACTGGCCAGTACGAAGCGACTTGTGACAACTGACGAATTTGATGGACTCGCTGGGACAGAAAAGGAAATCGAAAAACGACGACATCAGCTTGACGAGGACGTCAAACGAGGTGGAGGGGATATGTCTTTTTTGACGTCTAGTTTGATGAATTTGGTTGCTCCAACTCAGGATTCGACGGGTATGCGACTATTACGGAAAATGGGGTGGAGACCTGGTCAGGGTGTTGGACCTCGTACTGCGTTTGTGAACGATGACACCGACAACGACTCTACCAGCTTTCAGCAACAAATGACATTGGCACCCAAGGATACACCTATTGTGGATTATCAGCCGAAAACAAACACCTTTGGACTGGGTTATGATTTAGTGCAAAATGTGCCACAGGTGGCGGAAATGAGACGATTCCAGCAACAGCAACAGGATCAGCTTCAGCATCAGAACAAACAAAGGCCGGGGGCGTCAGCAGCAGGTTTTGGGATTGGTGTATTTGACGATGATGATGACGATGTTATGCTTTATGACGATGAACCTGGATCTTCCCGAAAATATCATCACACTCTCTACGACGACCATGAATACAACAAGGAGGCATTCATATCAAGGGAAGCCAATAAACGAAAACATTCTTCGTCGGATGATCGCAATGCCAAAAAAGCACGTTGCTCCGATGGGCATCTACCACTCAAAGGATTTCATTTATCAACGCAACCCCAAGAATTAGGCAAATGGTAATTTAGAAAGCGACTTTACGTGTGAAAAATACATAATTCATACTAACCTTTTTATTTTTTCTACATGAATTATTCAAGGTATCCACCACCAACTGTACCAGTTAGTTTTGATGAAATGCATACACAAACGACGAAGGGAAAAGGCGGCATCAAAAAGATATCGGGGCAAGAACAATCATCATCTTCTATCACAATCGACGCTCGCGGGGCCATGTTGGGTGAGAAGCCGATCGAGGCCAGATCTGTTTTTGATTACATGTCATCGAAGACCAAGGAAAGATTAGCTCAGGCGACTTCAGCAGCATCCGAACCGGTGATAGAGGTGGATAAAACACGGCTACAAGTGACTTTGATACCCAAAGACGTGGCACAATTGGCTTTACGCGGTTTCATTCCGTTTGGCGACACACCTGGAAAACAGGAGCGATATCGACATTTTTTGGAAGCAGCAATTGCACATCATACAAACCATAATGAATCAACGGCACCTACAACCAATACTACTACTTTTGATATTCCTGCTGGTATGACCCATGAGTCTGGAATGAAAGAATTGGACGAATTCACCAAAGCCGCTCGTATATTCCGCCCCATTAGCAGCATGATGAGTGGTAGATTCACAACATCTTCTTCTTTATCCTCCGCTGGCCCGCCTGGCAGTACGAATCTCGAACATATGTCCTTTGAAGGTGGATTGAAAACGGAGGAACAATGGAAAAAAGAAAAGGAAATACGGGAAAAGCAAGTGTTGGATGAACCCAAGCCAAAGGTTTGTTTTTTTTTTTTTTTTTTTTATCAATTTGTCTTTTTCCCACTTAAATTGTCTGACCAATTCATTACTATTATTATAGTTATCTCAAGAAGCTGAGGCTGCAGCCATGGATATGTTTGGTCAAATGACAAGAACCCAACACGCATTTTACCCCAATCGACTTTTATGTAAACGGTTTAACGTGCGCAACCCACATCCTGATCACGTTCCACAAGGGCCCGGTCATAGGACACAGGCGGGATCTACTTCAGCCTTGGGTGAGAAAGCTATGGCGGCTATGCTCACACCTCACCATTCATCGTCACCTTCCACCACGACAACTCCACCAAAACCAGCTCTTGCCGACACACAACAAGATGACCCTGCGTTACGTGCCATTATTGCGAAACCATCGAGTCGTGCTGATGATAGCAACCCTACATTGATAGCAGCAGCAAAAACAGCAACAGAAGAAAATGAGAATGCCGACAAAGATTTGGATTACGAAAGACCTGCCATGGATATTTTCAAAGCCATATTTGAAAACTCGGATGATGATGATGATGATGATGACGATGATGGTAGCAATGCTGCTGCCGCTATCCCTACCAAAAACAACAGCGAAGCATTGTCTGTACATAGCACAACAAAAAAGACACAACCAACGACAGTTGCATCTGTAGCGATCACACACCAAGGTGGCGGTGATGATGATGATTTCATTGGCCCTCCAATACCAGCACCAGCAGCACCAACAAGCCCTCCCTCAATGACTGAGATGGAAAAGCCGTTCCGACCAATGTTTACCAAACGCGAATCTCAAGATACCAAGGTGCATTCTGAAAAAATCATTGTGACGCCGTTCCAACCTCGACTCTCCTCCTCCAGCAAAAAACGAACACATCAACGACGTCGTGTATCTGTATCATCTGACGGTGGATCATCATCAATGTCATCATCGGAGGAAAATGATAGCGACGTAGAAAAGAAAAAACGTCGACGAAAGTCCACCACCAGCAAGAAGAAAAAGAAAACGAGTGATGACAAAAAACGAAGGAAACATCATAGTAGCAGTCGCCATCGGCATCACCATCGTACCAACGAGACGGACGACAACGACGACAAAGATCGACGCCATCGTCATCGACGCTCAAAAACGGACGATCATGATAATGAAAAGAAATCCAGCAGCAGCAACAGTAGCAGCAGAAGAAAACAAGAGGATGATCTGTCACTTTGGGTAGAAAAAAAACCGGCGGCAAAACGAGGTCGTGCCCGAGCTGAAGATTTATGGTAGTTCGTTATAGTTTTTGATAGTTGTTTAGTTAGCTCCTGTTTACATAGATAAATAAATAAAAAACTTTGAAGGGGTACAAATTAAATTACCAGAATATGTCAAGCATAGAACTGCATGAAAAACAACATTTTTTAGACTCTTCTCAATTTTTTCTGGGGGGTGGGGAGAGGTGATGGTGTAGGGTGGAAATACTAAAGATAGTAATTTTAGGGGGGGAGGAAAGATCACATGATTGTTGCTACAAACAGAAAAAAAAATTGAGTTTACTGAATGTCCGGAGAGTTATCAAACAACATGATTGGTACACTTCAATTCATGGCATTTTCCTTTTTTTTACTGCATTGTTTTTCCCTTTATATATAATCTTCATTCTTTTGTATTCATTCCCTTCTTCTCTGTTTTTACTTTTTTTTTTTTGGTCGTTCTAAAATAATAATAATAATGTCTTCTCTTTACTCCAAAAAGCAAACACCTACCGTTCCAATTCCTATCCCTATTGTGTAAGTTTTTATTCAAAAAAAAAGAGAATAAAATGGCGGGGGGGATGAAACTCACACACATACATCTTCGTGATACTAGACAAAACAATGGGAACTTTACACAAGAAAATAAACAGATGGTTCATGGTGTAGAAACCACTATTCAACACTGGCAGCTTCGTAACTTGGTATCTAGTCCTTCTTCTCATGTGGTAGTTTTACCTCACCATAACTCTTTACAATTCGTAAGATCACTCCAAAAAAAAAAAAAAATCAGAGGGCGGCGGAGTAAAAAAAAAAAACTAGCGAGTGTCAAGAAACTCATTCCGTTTTTATTTTTATTTTTAGTACAATACGAAATTAAAATCAGTGATCAGGACGGTGGACTTACCGTTTGCACCCATGTCTGTCGATACCAAGTAAGGATTGTGTAAGGAAAAAGGAAAAAAGAGAACAGAACAACTCACGAAAGGCTTTGTTTTCCAGGTATGGCTATGTTGCAGTGGCAGGTCCAAGAGGCTTGACGTTGGTACGAGCTTTGGATAATGATTGGTAAAATAAATTAGAGTAGGATCATCAGCTGCATGGGAAAAAACAACAATAATTTGGGGGTGGTTTGTTTTTTGACTTTTTTTGTGTATTTATTTACTTTAGGTCTTCTGATGTATTCAATGTTGGGCCAGGAATGAACAATACCATCGGTTTATCGAAAATCGGTCAAGATATTCGAGTGACTGTTTGCAATAATAATCACACCATTCATACTTATTCGGTTCCATCTATGGAGCGCATCTCTTATTTGGAATTACCTTCAGCCGTCAATCACAGTAAGTTGAATATTATTTTTAAGGGAAGAGTGTATGCTTTCACGAGATTTTGTATATGCATCTAATAATTATTCATTTTTTTCCCATTTAGCCTCTGTCAGTGCCGATGGAAAGCAAATGTTGGCGACAAGCGATACGGGTGATGTTTATCGCTTTTCTATTCAAGGTGATACATATAATCTTGAAACGACATATAAAGGTAAGACTGATTTTTTTAAAAAAAAAAAAAAAAGGAACTTCGGGTCGGAGATCTAATTCACAATTTTCATTGGTTGATCTTTTTTAAATAGTTTCGAGCGAAGCCTGTTTAGGTTGCGCATGGCACCCTTCATCGACCATGTTTGCTGTCACAAGTCAGGACGGACAAGTCAACGTATATAATGCTGTGACCCAAGAAAAATTGTGTCAACTAGTGTCATCGGAGGTAAATATTATAAAAAAAGGTTAAGTCCATCAAAATACTACATGAATCAACACTAATTTTTATTTTTTATTTTTTTAGACCCGAAAAACAAGAAAAGCAGCAAGATGTGTCGCCTTTAGTAAAGGACCTTTAGACTTGTTGGTTTATAGTGAGCACGTGTCTCAAGTCAATATCGTTGACACTAGGACATTTGATCGGCGACAAATTATTCGACTAGCACCACACGATATGGATGCTCATATTGCTGGTATTACCTTTTCCCCTGATAATCAATCTCTCTTTGTGGCCATGGAAGATAATCTGACTGAACTGGTATTGGATTTAGCTTGTCGTCGACAATTCCCTGGTGCTACTCCATTGCCCTTTTAAATAAGGACAAAGGAGCACTGCCCTTATATGTATGCATTTTTTATATCACTTTCATTTTCTCATTCACTTCATATCTTATGTCATTATTATCATTTCCCCAAGAAAAAATCACTTCATGTTTTTTATTTTTATTCATATCCTTTTAAATAAATAAACAAAAACTAGTTTATCATTTCAATATTCCGTCCCTCCATGTATCATGTTCAAATATCCACAATATGGATGATTGAAACAGACAGACTGCAAAAATGAAGTAAAAAGACGAAGTTACTAAGTAAAATGCGAGAGCATAACTTTTATTGATAATGGTTTTTTTGAATTGTAATATATAAAAGTATGGTATAAAAGATTCATGATGATGGAGTGCTATATGTAGAAGGAAAGATGTATCTAAGGAGGTATGTAGCATGTGAATGGGGAATTCAGGAAAATAAATGAAATGCAGAAAGTGGTATGTAGTACCAACAATCATTCAAACTGGCGAGCTTAAAGGTGATGACGGTCCCTGGTAGCGTCAATCATGGAGTAAAGAGCACGATGAGTAGGGCATCGCTTCGGTTTCCAATAGCCTTCATCAGCCAAAGGTCGGCACAAACTGCAAAAGATTTCCGATACCAACAACAAGAGACTCATGCTCTTCAAACAACAAGGTAGCCAATTCTTCCAAGAAATGTGAGAGCGTGAGCTGGCTAATTTCTTACATAACATACATGCCATCAGGACATAGGCGTATCAAAAGCAGTATAAACCTCATTGATTTGGAAAGCCAACGCAGCTTCAAGCCTGTTCTTGTCAACCGTATCCTTGGCAAAACTTTGTTTTTGCCATTATATATTATTATTCTGTAAAATACAGAGTGTTTTGTATTAGTTGCCTCTGCCATTTTGGATTTTGGTGAGTTATATATAGTAGCAATGGTCGGAACAGTATTATATCTTTAAAGTATGTATGTACTCTATGGTACAGTTAATTCTCAACTAAATTCTAGCGAAATACAAACGGTAGATGCGTTGTCGACCGTATTTCGTCAACTGTATCAGGGGCCAATGCATTCCCTGAAAAAATAAAACAAAACAAAAAACAGGTAAACGTATTGCAAAAAGAAGTGGGATGACCGTCAATGCGTTAACGGTTCAAAATATTGCAAAAGAACCAGTCGTACTTGCTCAAAAAAGCGCTCAGAAAAAAGCAAATTAAATATTTACATAAAAAAGCTGTTTTTTATTTTTTGTATCATATAAACTTGTCTGAACCATAGCCAAAGACAACAACGTTTCCAACAAAGGCAATTTGTTCAAGGTTGAAGAACGGACATCAATAAAAGTCCGCGAAGTGTGTGTAAAAAATGAACAGCGTTCAAATAGTGTCCACGGATTGTGAAAAAAGGGCAGTGATGTCCATAAGTGTGAAAAAAGAGGACAATGATTTCCTTTCCATTTCTTCTTTTTTGTATAATGCTATCATTTTGAGGGAACAAGCAGTGTGTATATTTTACTGCCAAGTCTATAACGAGCTTACGATAAGGATCACATAAATGAAAGATGTTGATATCTGTTTTTCTAAGAACCCACCGAAACAATTTTGGTTTTGATCTTGGCTATGAAGCCTTACCCTTCAAAAGAATGGCGATATCTCATTGTTCTCATCGAAAAGAATAAGAAAAAAAGAGAGGAAAGGCATAGCTTTTTATAGGAAGGGTCTTATGAATTAATGGAGTTATCATCATACCAATTTACGTTCCTATAATATAATCTATTTCTATTTAAATGTATTGTTTTATTTATACTAGTGAATTAGTATGTGGGTATGTCAAAGTAAGGAAGGATGAATATGGTAGGGAATTCGTGTAAAGAGTGAATCGGGACCTGAATTACGGATCACATATGCATGAATAGGCGTATAGATGACAATATATATCTATATATATATGAAAAAATAGGTATATAGATAGATGGATAATATACGGGTAGGCAGGTGCTAGGTGGGTGCATGTGCTCGTATACAGCAGATGGGCTGAAGATGGGTTGTGAATGAGCTGAAGATGGGTTGTGTTTTGCAGGTTACCATCGGTCATATTAGAACGCCGACGGGCAAATTAAAAAAAAAATCTTTCGTTTTCCTTTTCACCTTCTTTTTTCTTCATCATTAAACTTTTTTGAGATTATGGTGAACTTAGATTAGTGTCAGGATTAGTTTAGAAGGGTTTTCAGCTCAGGGATGACAACATTCATGAGGAAACCCTTTCATTTTGGATCTAGGATCTGAAGACCATCATTAGTTGACTTCATTAGCTTACTATACAGTAGTTTAGTGTTTGTTTCTTTTGAATATAGTTTATATCTATCTCCGAATAAAATATGCTTATTTTCCGCGATTCAATGAAAAATGCCACATCAGTCATTCTCATGTCTTGTTCAAGAGATCCCTGTGCACCATCGCCCCGTTAGATCAGACTTGACACTTTGTGCGTCAAAAACATCTTCAATAATGGATATAACTTTGGCGCTTCGTGTGCCTGATACTCATATTAGTCCCATATCATATTTTGTCTTTTTATATCAGTGCACCCATTAAAAGTAATAAAGCCGTAAAGAATGGATTGTCACGCCAATGTTTTTGCTAGCATAAGCTAAACAAATCGAAATGGTATTTGCACTCACCATTTTAGTATTTGGTATGTGTTGAGGGCTTTTGTTCGCACGCCAAAAATATCTGTATCTCCCTGTCTATTGAAAACAAGTCGAATCTCTCAACTCGGCGGGCATTGTGAGAGTACTCGGAGTTTTGTGCCCATAATCAGCCTGACACGTAACTGGAAAGTTGAGGCTACATACGTGCCTGAATATTGGATAGTTGAGGGTGTGTGTACTTATCCTTATAGGAATTAAAACAAGTGAAAAAGCGACAAATACGACATATGAAGGAGGCTCTAATCTCTTACCTCTTTTTTTTTTTTTTTATGTCGCACCTCCACCCTCTTCGACATCATTTTAGTGATAGTACCCACCCACTTACCTAAGTCTATTATTGTTTATTTATTATCTTATATTCAATAAAATGAAGAAACTAAGCGATATCTTCAAATTTTATTATCATGATATGCTGGGTATGTAAATTGTAAAGAGACATATTTGTTTTGATTAGGGACTCTATGTACCTCTGTTAAAAAAATTCCTATCATATCCCCTAAAGTGTATTGTAAAAGGAAAAAAAAAATATGCTTTATTCAATTTCATCGTCCAGTTCTCCAGCAAAACTACTTAATGATGATGATGAAGACGACGATGAATCGTTATCATCGCCATTGCCATTATTGGAACTAGTAGGATCATTCATATTCACCATGGTAGAGAGCCTTGAAGGACCTCTTTCGGCCGTTTTTGCACGTCGTATAGCAAGTGGCGATGAGACGACCTGTCCTCCATTGGCTGTAGGTGTAGTATTTCTTTTCCTTTTCCTTGATCCTGTTGGCGTTTGTCCTTTCCCATCCGGTACAGGACTATGTCACAAAAAAAAAAAAAAAAAAAAAAAAGATGGGAACAGAGTTAGTGATCAGGCAGTGGGTGGGTCATCTTGCATCTTTTTTTTTTTTTCACCTATCAGGACCTGATGAATAATTATCATCAGTACCGCTTTCATTCATATAGTCATTGACTTCCTTATCAGCCTCATCCCAATCAATATGATCAATATCATGGACTTCCTCTTCTTCATCTAATGCTTGTTCGTTGTATGTTGACTGATCCCCCTCCTCCAGTGGTTCGAACCGATCATCATCATCATCATCATCATCACCATCATGATTATCGTTACCATTGATATGGTTTTTCTTCTTTCTCTTTCTGGCAGCTTCCTGTTGTTCCAAAAGTAATAACAACTCGTCCTCATTTCCGAGTGGTGTGGTGACTGGTGTGACGACAGTTGATGCTGGTAATGAGGAGATAAGTGGATACAGTTCTTCCTCTTGACGATGGCCTCGTGATACTGAATCTAAAAGCCATGCTACTGCCACGCTGTGAATTCGTTGCTGATAATGTTTGGCCTTGTTGACTTTGGCGGTTCCTGTGCGAGAGGCGATCAAATGTGTCACTTTGCCTGTCAGTTCTAAAGAGCAGTGCGCGCCATAGGTCGATGCGAGTTTCCAAAAACGGCACATGAGTGGGTCCTGGTCGCTAGGGATCAGTCCTGAAAATGTGCATGTCACACCATCCAGTACCTTTTGTTTCCATTCTTTGGTGATGAGCCCAATGTCGATATCTTCTTCCTTTGATTCGCGATATTGCTGATGTATTAATGATAATGCCTGATGATGTCAAAAATACATATAGATGAGTTTCCCTAGTATTATTTTTTTCTGGTTTACTTACCGTAGCCAAATCGTCCAGATCTTGTTGATGTGTAGTAGTGTGGGTATGATTGGTGTCTATGGAATTAATTAATGAATGAGATTTCTATTTCACTGAACAATGAAAATTTTGTTTTGCTTTTACCGATCTTCGAAGGGGCATCATTTGTGTCGGCCACTGTTATAGAAAATAGGTTACACATAATGGTATTAAAAGAAAAAGTAATGTGTGGTAACTTACATGACCGAATATATAAAAAATTATCCATGCTCAAATGATCGTCATCAAGTTCTTGTCCTAAATGGATGGTTTTTGTTGAAGGTGTGGTGAGTTGAGATCCATCTAAATATATAAATACATAAAAGAAAAAAGAGGTGTCAACTACGTGTCACCCCATCGGATAATGAATTTTTTTTTTTACATGGTTCAAAATATTTTTCATCGGGATCTATTAAGGTTAAAATAGATTTTACAGTGACTTTGTCGTCTTCGCTCGAGGTGTTGACATAAAGTTGGTATTTTGAAACTAAGGCGTCGAAAAATCGATTCAGCGTAGTTCTGGAAAAAACAAAGACATAAGTAGTGTGTCCAAATAAAAATAAAAAACTAATTCACCTTGACCGAGTCAATGAAGCTATACTGTTGCCATTATAACTGGCACTTGAGGGGGTCATTGGGAATAATGAAGGGAGATGAAGACACAGTGATAGTTTCCGAAACTTATGAGTGTCGTTAGCGTTTTCCTGGGTAGACTACACAAAAAAAAAAAAAAAAAAAAAAATGAGTGGTGTATCTACAGCTAGTAAAAGCTCAAAAGAGCAAATACATATTTTAACGCTCACCATATATACTTGGTATGCGTTTTGTTTTTTGTAATTTTTTTTAAAGAGGAGGGTAGTTTATGTTGTTTACTTGGTGTGTCGAAAAACGGTGGGAAGTTTTTTTTTTTTTTTTTTTCCAGAGTGAGCGGGGATTTTAAATTATTGCATGGTTGCAATTGTCTTTGGTTGTGTGTCACTTTCCGATTGTGTGTTGTTTGTTTTGACTTTGTTTGCACTTGGCCACTAGCATGAGCTTTCTTCCCCCAATAACCCTACAGAAGTCGAAAAATAGAAATAGCGAATTTATTTGAGAGTATCCCCGCTTTGGGATTAGTTTTTCAATTTTCAATTGAGACGAAGGTTTAGTTTTTTTTATATTACACACTACGCACACGACACATCCACATATATATATATTACAATAATATCAATCAAAAAGATTAGACGTTTTTTTTTATTGAATAAGATACAATAGTAATAACCATCATGTATGAATAAATCAATACTATGGCTTCCACGATTGTGATTGAGCCAGTTAACTCTGGTCATAAGGCCGGTCCTAAACACCACCTATTTTTGTTATTCAAACCGTATAAAAGTATAATGTTGTTGTGAGATTTCAAAGTTCTTATTTATTCCATCGATGATTCTATTCCGCATACTAATTAAGAATGGGTATCTTTCCTTGGCTTACTCTGAAAACACTATAGTCGGCCGTCGCGTCATCAATAATATGGGATTGCGGAGTTTTATCTTTTTGAAATTCCCTTCAGCTATCCTTGATATTAGGTAGTGTAGATCAACGCTTTGTCAACCTTGAGAACACGAACGCTGTACACTGTCATTTTGTTGGAAACAAATTATAGCATATATTATTGATAGAGTACGGAAGCGCCTGTGGTAGCGATCAAAACCAAGGAAACCATTGCTAAGTGCGAATTATTTCCAATTTTGCCCGCCTTCCTTTCCAATTGCGACAAAAACGTTTTACTGCGACGGTCGAATGTGTCATAGTAATAAGTGATAAAGCTAGGAAGGCGAGGCCTGATGCTACTACTGTTTTTTATTTAAAAGATTTGCGCAATTTTCCAGCATTTACCTTATAAAATGATTCATATTTGAAAGACGTACAAATCGCATTTAAAGTAGGACAAGGATAACCATCCTGGAAATATTATTTGTCGTCGTCTTCTTGACGGAGATGAGGGCACGTTGTCATCATGAGTGCATCGCCTTGGTAATAGCACCACGGCGTGTAAACTTTTTAGGGACCACACCATCATTTCGTAGGCCACGCAAGATGTACAGTACAACGTATTCAAAGTAGCAGCCAAATCCCAATTCCACAGTCAATATCCATCAGCAAATCCCATATCATCCATGGCTTGAGCACTGATTTGATATCAATGTGGCGTTTGTGAATGTTATGATAAAAATAGATTTAAAAAATTGGTTCCTGAGCGGAATCTCAATTGCATACATCAATCATAAGCTGGGTATTTGGTTCAGATGTAATATCTCTGGAAAACCTTTAATATTAAAATGCCTGCGTTGGTGGACTGCTATTCTTTCTCTAAAATCAGCTTCCAATTTAAATAAGTCAAGCGGTCGCTTGTGATTTTTTTTTTTCGCAAGGACGAGCTGTCGCTCATGATTTTGGATCTGTTTTGATAACGTTTGGTTTTGATTAATGTTATCAAAACGGCCTTGCTCAAAATCAAAGCTCACAAAACTAATCTTTTCAAGAGCCCTATTAGTCTTGGGAGTATTTTTTTTTTTGTTTTTTTTTCTTTCTTCTTTTTTCTGCTTTTTTCTTCCTTACTTTAACTTAGTTATGGCAGCCAACAGTTACTTCCCACTCCCCTCGACACAAACCCTACCCCACTCTCATTTTAATCATCACCATTACCTGTGCCAACATCAGCTCTGACACTTTAATGTCTGCCATATTGGTACCATTAGCGCCAACATCACTTCCGACATCATCAACCGTAGCATTACCTCCTTCATCATTATCAGTAGCACCACCTCATTCACCATCAGCGAAGGATAAAAAACCGTTGAAGATCAGACGTACAGCAAAGAGAAACAGAACAGAAAAGCAAGAAAAACCCTTAAAAAAAAGCTTATGTCTTGCCCCTATTTAGTTCCTAGTATGGTAGTTTTTTTTAAAAAAAGTTATAATAAATATATTTGTTTATATTCATCCAAAATAAATAAATAAAAAAATGCTCAAAAAAATCTATTGGAAGATATTTTAGTCACAACCCTCTTTCTATACATAAAAAAAGAAAATTGGAGACTATTCTACTGCCGCTGGAGCAATTCTGTAAAAGAAATGGAAAAACCGGCAAAAACAGCAAATCGTGTGGCGTCGGAATCTGAAACATATCACTTCATTTGATTTGACACACAAAAATAATAAAGAAAAAAAAAACCCAAAATCAAATGTACTGCAGACATGCACGATTCAATGAACTATACTATCATCTAAATCGCTTTTGCAACGCCCAATAAATAATCCATTACATTTTATAAACTCTTGGTGGTGCGTAATCAACATGAAAAAAAAGTCTATTCTCTGAGTTATTCAAATGCAATTACTATACAAAACGTTTCATGAGCAGCCCTGATACAAAAGTTTATCTTTAATCAATGTCAATGTTTTAGTATCGCAATGGGTATAGAGCGTACTCAAGATCTCCAGTCATCGCATGGATGAATGAGGAAAGAAATACACCCCCCCCCTCCGAAAAAAAAATAAAAAAATAAAATAAAAAAATAGCTGAATCGAGAAACATGACAGAGTACTTGAATTACAGTAAGGGCATTTTCCTATTATATAAAACGACATTCGTACATTACTGAACTATTACTGTTTCATAATGTAGTAGCTATTGATGAAAGGTAAAAACCTAATGGATTCATGTTTTCATTTAAAACAAAGCTGTTCGAGATTGAGTTTGTGTTACATGCTCTTTGAACTGTTCAACGTTGAGGTCCCAGATCTTCAACGTCAATATATATGTAATCCCCCTTTTTTCTATTCCTTTTTCCATTATAACTCTTGCATTTTTTCTACGTTTTTTTTTCCGTTCAGAATTATCATGACCAAGGACAATGAAGTAGAACTGCTCATTGAAGGTATATCAGTATTAATTTTTTAAAGAAAAAAAAAGAAAAAAAAAACGTTAATTATTGACATAGCCCACCTTTTCTCCTTAAAAAATAAATAAATCAACAGACAACACTCAGCAACCGCAAAAGGAAAAGCCATTTCAAATTGTTCTTGTCGACATCGAAGAGGCGGCCAAGAATCACCAAATCCATTGTGTCGAAGCGCCACTGGAAGCATCATCATCAGAAGAAGACGGCGAACCATTGGAATATGTGGCATTGTCATACCGGTGGGGCGAATTACACGAGACGACCATCGATACACAACTTGATTACACGGCATCTATCACATCGTTTGATTTGAAAGATTTCTACAAGCTTTGCAACATGATGACTCATGAAACGGATTTGAAATCAATCAAGTATGTGTGGGTGGATGCGATTTGCGTGGATCAAGTCAACTATGAACGACGAAAAGCGACGATTTATCAAATGACCAACATTTACGAACGAGCCAGCTATATTGTGGCTGTACCTGATCTTCACGCGGCCCATTTGCGAAATACCTTGGTAAAGGTCGATGATATCATGAATGGCACATCGCGTTATTGCAATGATATTTATTACCTTATTCATGGCAACTCCGACCAACTGGCGATCATCGAAGAAAAATTCCTTGACGATGCCAGAGTACCCAACGATCCTGCATTAAGACAATGGCTGAAAACATATACCGATCATTTTATGGATAGCTTTATGAAATACAAGGAACATTACGTAGACTACAATCCCGTAGAAGCACTTGATCATCTTTACGAAGCAAATCATCTCCGCTCAGCATCTTTACCAACCTTTAGTCACGCTAGATGTACCGATAATGATGATGATGATGATAATGATCATGGTAATGGTAATGCCGATGAAAACTCTTTTAAAGGTTTGAATCATTGTGATAAAGTGGATTGCCCCTTGGTCTTTTTCGATGACGATCAAGAGATACGGAATTTCTTCCGAACTAATATGTGGTCGGGAAGAAACAATAGCGCGTGGAAGCAATTAATATGTGAAAGAAGCGACAGTATCCGACAATCGATGGAATTTTTTGTGGATCTCATTAGGGATTGGTCGTCCCGTGTCTGGGTGATCAGCGAATTCAGTATTGCGAAAAAGAAAAATAACCTCAAGTATTGGTTTATTCACATGGTGCCAGATTACAGGTTAACCATACAGAAAGGGTTCTCCTTTTTCAAATTCGACTTTGACGACCTTTCCCATTCTACTAATAACGATTCGTTATTTGCAACCACAACTGACACAGCAAAAACTAGAACGTTCTCGTCAAATCCTGTGTATCTGAAACTCCATTACACTATGACTCGTCAACTCAACCAACAAACCTTTCTCGACATGATCCTAAAATCCAAGGCCAGCAAAAATGGTATGCCTCCTTTTTTTTTTTTTTTGAAAATGTATTTGAAATTGGCAGTAAAGTTTATATATTGAATATGTATTTTCACAGAGGACCGATTTTACAGTATCCTGCCGGTGTCGGAGTATAAAGACAAGCTCGTCAGCAAAAATGAGGTGCATCAATGGAACATCAGCACCCTAGTGTCAGTCAAATTAAAACTATTTGAATGGATGAATACCAAGGACAAACTGAATCTTCTTTTTTGGGCGGGTGATACTGGATCATCAAATATAGGAACGACTTTACCAACGTTCGCAACGTCGACCCTATCGTTAACATTTCCTGGGGACTGTCTGCTTACTGACGATCGTTTTGACGTGAGTGACAAGTCCATCGTTACGCTTCACCAAACAACCAACAATAAGAAGATGGATGAACCCATGTTCTACCTTCATTTGGAAACAAATGGCTATTCGACGATGGATGATCCAGAATTGTGGTTTGCCTTTAATGGAGATTTCGAGATAAAAAGAAGGCTATTCGAACGACGCTTTGGAATCGATGACCCCATTGACAGCCTAGACGTTGTATGCATTACTACAGGTTATACGCGTGTGGTTGATAATGGTTCTGGTGTTATCTTTTTGATAGGAAGTATTGCAAAAAACATATGGATACTAGATGGACGACGTTCTGTTGGATTCAGTTATAGCAGCGGTTGGTCCGATCATAAAAATGAAAATGGTTGTACTGGTTTTGATATCTATTAAGTTTCCCATATGATAGAGGACCTGTATTTTTAATAAATCTTTACTTTTTTATACTATGATATATTTGGTTTTATTAAGAAGCATTGGTATAATGGGTTGAGTCGTCGCTCTTCATCCTCTGAATAGACACACCTTTTTCTTATTATTTTTCTATCAATCAACAAATTGGTTGTGGGAGATGACACGTACAACAAAGCCGTCAAAATGAAGATGTCATTTGCGAACATGCTGCAATGCTGGATGCAAATGATAACATAGCAGCCCAAAGATTTCTTTCTTTTAGTACACACCAATCAGAAGGGGCAGACTATTCTTCTCAGAGCGATGAAACGCCTATTCATGCGACAAGGACATTGGTCATGCTCAGGATTTAATTTAATTTTTTCTTATTTCTGTTATTTACGCAGCTCTTTTTTTACAAACGCCTTCATTTATATTTTATATCTTGAACGCTGGCTTGATGCCTTACTTCAGGTTATACTTCAATAGAAAAATGAAGTTGGCACTATTTAAATGAACCGTTATCCTCCTTTTCCTATTTCCCGTGGACACTTACGATTTTATCGGTAATTGCTTTCTCAAACCTGCCCATATCCAAAAATGGATTGGCGGAAGCTGGGCAAACTGTGCCTTGATGATCATCTCTTGATGTCGTGTCTATCAATATCGGTCTCTCGTCAACGTCCCATATCGCGGAGGGCCGGCATTGTAGGAAGGACACCATATTGGAACAAGTCCCTCCCCGCCCCTATAAGCTACACCCAGCCAGCAGGAACTAATATTTAGCCGAGTACCACCACCCATGTTGAAAAGATGGAGAAATAAAGGGCACTTACAAAAAAAAAAAAAAAAAAAAAAAACAACCTTGAAAAAAAAATAAACGAGATTTCGATATGGTTTTATTTTGTGCTGATCATCCCGTTATTTATAAGAAAAAGCGATTTCAATCAATGTAGTACAGTCTTACTTCATCGATTCCAGTAATTCTGTTGTATTCTTCACGTCAGATATCAACCATCTTTATTAATTCTCGTTTCTATTTTCTTACAACCTGGTTGACCCAGTGGTATTTTTCTGACCCCACAACGCAAAAAAATAATAATTAGAATCCCGCCCACGTGGGGAGTTTTTTTTTTTTTTCGCTCTGTCTCTCTTTCTTTTTCTTCTTTCTTCACCATTCAACCTCAGTGAGACTATGATGAACTTAGATTTGTATCAGGACTAGTTTAGAAGGGGGTTCAGCTCAGGGATGACAACATGCTTGGTGAAACCCTGTCATGTTGGATTCAGGATTAGGGACCACGATTAGAGATGACTTGATAAGCTTGATTTAGTTTGAATGTGTCCATCGCTTGTATCTTTATCCAAATAAAATACGTCTCTCTCCCTTTTTTTTTCAATGAAAAATAAAAAATGTACCAATAATCTCTCTCAAATCTTGTACAATAGATCCCCAATATACCACCTTTACTTTTTTTGTTTTTGTTTTTTTGTGTGTTTTCTTACTGTTGTGTTTCAGATGTCTTCTTTAGTCTTCGTCAAACCTCAGGGAATATGTTACAGTCCCTTTTACAATCTTTACAATTGTTCCGTTAGATTAGTAGTGCCCATTTTTCAAATCTCACATTAGTCTCCATCATGAACAGATCTTTCTATTCACTCGGTAAATAATATTTTAGATTTTTAATATCTTTTTCGTAAGTGGACAGCTTTGGTCCGATACACACATACTTGCTTTTCTCATTATTTAAAGAGAAGGCCATTCTTTTATTCGATTGAGTGAACATCAATTCAATAAATATTAAAACAGGCTCCTTTCTCATTATCTTTACTATAATGATGAGTCCAAGAAGTACTGCTAACATTAAGAAAATGACTACAATGATCCAGGGCCCATTTTTGCTTGACAAAACTTCCCACCAAAAAGAGACAATAATTTTCCCAGTCCCTGCCAGGGTACTCTATCATATGTTTCATTCCAAAAGCAGGAATGCATACAAGGTCGACAGATGTAGTAGCACCCGTAGGATGGACATCAAAAGCATGGATGTCCAGGCATTTGCAAAGCGATTTGTTTTCTCGAAGTGCTTGTATCGATGCATCCTTCTTACTGCTTTCGGCGCCATCCACCACATAGTATTCCGTTGGCTGTAAACGAAGGTAGTACATATGTTGTCTATCATCATCATCATCGTCGTCGTCGTCGTCGTCGTCGCCGTCATTGCTGGTATTGATGGCTTGAAAGTGATGAAGCATGATGGTGGATGGGTCTGTCAAGTCAAATTGACTAGGAAAAGGGAATCTTTCACGTGCTAGATATTCACTTTGAAATCCTAAAGGGAGAGTCGACGTTGCAAATGTAGGTAACGTCATGCCCTTATTGGATGCACTGACACTTGCCGAGATAAAAAGAAGATTCAACTTGTCCTTGACGGTCATGAACTCGTACAGTTTTAACTTGACGTCGCAAAGGGTACTGATGTGCCATGGGTCATCTGTTCGCTTTTTGCTGGCGATGAGCTCGTTTTTATATTCCGATAATGGCAACACAGCATAAAATCGATCCTCTTATTTTTTTTTTTTAAAAAAAAAACCGCCATGATCAACCACTATAAGTGACTTTCAAACCGTATCAATAGTCCCGTCCCCCCCCCCCCCAAAAAAAAAAATACGTACCATTTTTTGTGGCCTTGGATTTTAACATCATTTCCAAAAAGGATTGTGAACTGAGTTGCTTGATCATGATATAGTGAAATCTTTGGTAGACAGGATTGGATGTGTAATTTCGCAAGTTCATGAATTCATAGAGAGAGTCCTTTGGGGTATTGGCAATGACGGTATGGAAAGATGGGTCGTCAACAACAGTATGGTGAGGGTACAGAAAGTCAAATTTAAAAAAGGTGAGAGTCTGCCCGCCATTTGCTTTGTCTTCATCGGATGATGTATAATCACTATTCAAATCTTGATGTGGCGCCGCTAACTGAGTAAACCAGTATTTGAGGTTATTTTTCTTTTTGGCAATACTGAATTCACTGACAACCCAAACACGAGACGACCAGTCCTCAATAAGATCCGTCAATAAATCCATCGATTGCCGGATATCTGTATTTCTTTTGAGAATCCATTGTTTCCATTGAAGATTATCTTTTCGCGTTTCATCCATCCTGTTGGTGCGGTATTTGTGTTGTCTTTCATGGAAAAAATCCAAAGGACACTCCAATTCTGAGCAATGACGTCTATTCAATCGATAATCAATGTCGACGACTGGTTCCCTGTTACAATCATCTTTTGCAGCTGCGGTCATTGATGCTGATTGCATTTGGTTATCTCTGGCATTGATAACGAACCTACTGCTTACTTCAATAGGCGCGCGCGATAGTGTGGACGATGCGGGACATGTTTCGTAAATATGATCCAATGCCTCCTCTGGGTTATAATAGCGGTAATGTTTTTTATATTTCATAAATCCATCCACAAAATAGTCAGTGTATTGATATAGCACTTGTCGCAATACAGGATCTGTGGGCACTTTGATATCATCAAGGTATTTTTCTTCCAGGGTTGCAAGTTGTGCGGAGCATCCATGAAGAAGGTAATACAGGTCTTTATGGTAGCGGCGGGAGCCAAGGATGGTTTCCAAATTCTTTGTGGATGTGGCTGTCAGGTAAGCTAAGTGAAGATCAGGGACTGCCAAAATATACGTCGCTTTTTCAAAAATGTCACTCATTCGATAAATGGTCTTTTTGCGTTTGATCGTATTACTTTGATTCACAGAAATCGCATCAACCCAAATATACTTGATGGACTTTAAATCAGATTCCGACTTGATTGTCCTACACAGGTCGTAGAAATCTTTCAAGGCAAATGATGTGATGGATGCTGTATAGCCCACTTGCGTATCGACCATCGTTTCAGGTAATTCACCCCACCGGTAAGATATGGCCACATATTTCAAATCTTCATTGTTTCCATCCAAAGGCTTTTTAACGCAATGTATCATGTTATCTTCAGCGGCCTTGTCAATATCGATAAGAACAATCTGAAATGGTTGCTGCTGTTGCTGTTTTTGCGTATCTTTGTAGTATAATAAGTATTATATATAAAAAATAAAGGTAGGGTTGATACACAAAGTATTTCTTAGTTTTAATCCATAAAATACATGTATTGCCTACAAGTGCTATCACCTACCTTCAAAATGTCGTTCTTCTATGGCGTCTTTTGTCATGATGATAAGGGTAGAAGAGAAAAATAAAAACAAAAACAAGAACGGGGGGAGGGAAGTGTTTGAAGGTTTGGGGACATAAAACATTCAATGATACACTGTGAACGTCCCACGATCTCCCTGAGGCGGAATGTTTTGGTCTGGTTCCTGAATTCTTTTTGGCAGAACCGTATTTGTTCAAACGCCGACATTGAAGGACACGTACATTTTGCACTTACTATCAAAGAAAGAGCATATCCTTTTGGAGGTAAATGAAAGGTATAATGTAATAATAATATAGTAGAAGATCATACTGCGTAATGAAAGATATTATCATTGGCAGCCTTTTTTTTTTAGAATATCAGAGAGTTTTTTAGTGAAGTGTGCCATGTCGCTCTCTGCCCCATACGGGTATATGCAAAAAAATGCATGGTGCCTCATTTACACTCCGCCAAATAATTTTGGATTTTATGATTTTGTGAGTTTTTTCACCCTCTTTTTTTTTTTTTTTTTTTTTTTTGTTCATTAAGCTTCCATGAAGTGATGGTGGTCTTGGATTAGTGGGTTAGAACTCGAATCAGGGGCATTTTGAAGAATGCAAAACAAACATCCTGGGGAAACCATTTCATTTCGGATCGAGGATTCGCAACCTCCATTAGATTTAGCTTCATCTTAGAATGCGGTGTCATGAAACCGTCATCAGTCTAGTTTCGTTTAGTATTAGTTTATCATCGTTTGTCTTTACATATAAATAAAACATGCTTGTCTCTTTTTATCATTAGTTTCTCTGTCATACGTTTACATCATTTGTGTTATCGAATTATATTGAAAATAAAGCTGGTGTGTATGTGTATGTGATGCGTGGAAAGAAATGGGTTGGGTGTTATGAGTCTTATTCCGCCACGCCATGTATACTGTCTGTTTTTGCGCGTAGAAAAAAACAAAACAAACTGGTGTGCGTTTGTGTGTAAAACAGCCCTTACAGTGTATTTTGTTGTGGTGGGCTACATCTGGATAACAGTGCCGAGGATAGATTTTTTTTAATGTGGTGAGGGATCAAAAATGTTCAATTGACTTCATGTCCGGGAAGGGGATGGGGATAATGTTTATTTGGAATGCCATCACTGATGCACTTGTTTCAATAGATATTAAAATTGGTGCTGCTATCACTGTTATCATGAGATTCCCAATTGGGAACGGCCGTGCTCTGAATTTCCTTAGTTATTATCCATTTGTTTTCTATAAAACTTCCAGCTAAAAAGAGATTATATTGGAATGTATCCTCTTGCAACATCTTTTTTCCAGCATAGTATGGGATACATACAATGTCAACAGTCAAGCTATCCTCATCGAGTTGAAGAGAATGGCATAATAATTTTGTTTTTCGACTCACAGAGGGACAATCACATGAATCATAAGGCTGACGTACCACGTAATACTCCAGTGGTGTTAATTGAAGATAATACAGAGAGCTGTCGGAATCCTTAGCCTGGTCCTTATGGTGATGATAATGGAGTGTGATGGATGTGGATTCTTTGTTCATGTCATAATTACTACTTGGGTCCTCAGAGTCATCATGGTAAACTATACTGGCCCAATCAATCGTCGACGTGGCAAATGTTGGTAAAGCGTCAGATGGAACGGACAAAAAGTCCCCAGACAAAAACAAAAGGTGCCACTTGTCAACGGTATCCATGATTTCGTAGAGCCGCAATTTGACCGACAAGAGAGCATTGATTTCCCAATGTGCCACTTGAGTAATATTGCTTTTATATTTTGATTGTGGCAAAATGGCGTAAAATCGGTCCACTACCACAATAAAAAAAATATATATAAGCCTTTTTTCCTTTGAAAGAAAAAAAAAAAAAGGAAGTTTACCATTCTTACTGGCCCTGGATTGAAGCATCATCTCAAAAAAGGTTAGCCCAGTAAGTCGGTCAATGATCAAACGATGGAATTGAAGGTGGATGGGATTTCGATCATAGTCTTCATCTGGTGAAATATAGATAGCCGATGGAATGTCAGAGGCGAACGCAGGATCAGTAAAATCAAATGTAAAAAAAGATGAGAAAGATGAATCGCTCAGTTGAAGGAACCAATATTTGAGGTTGTTTTTCTTTTTAGCAATATGGTATTCACTAATCACCCAAACACGCGTCGATCAATCAATAATGAGATCCTCCAAAAATTTCATGACTTGTCGTATAGCGTTGTTTCTTTTGACGATGCGATGTGTCCAAGGCTTTTTCGGCATGACCATGTCAGTTCTCCATTGAGGCGGTTGCTCATCATGAAAATCCAAAGGGCACGCCATTTTATTGCAATGATGCAAATCTTTCAAAGGTTTATTGCCACCACCTATCTGAGTTTGATTTCTTTTGTGATCATCATCATCATCATCATCATCATCTTGGCGAAGAAGACTTTGACTTCTTGTCAGGGACGTTTGGTTTACTTCATATAGATGTTCAAGTACCTCCTCAGGATCATAAAAGCGGTAATGTTTCTGAGGCTTTGTAAATCCGTCTGCAAAGTAAACAGTATATTTTGTCAGCAATTGTCTTAATTCAGGGTCAGATGGCACGTCGATGTCGTCAAGGAATGTATTGTCCAGGCGATGAAGTTGATCAGCATTTCCTTGAATAAGGTGGTAAATATATTCATTAAAATTCTGACTGTTCTGAATGATTTTCTCATTTTCCATGGAGACGTTCAGCAAGTGTCGCATGTGAAGATCGGGTACGGCCAAAATATAGGTGGCTTTGTTGTAAATGTTGGACATTTGATGAATAGTTGCTTTTCGTCGCTCATAATTATCTTGATCCACGCAAATAGCATCCACCCATACATACTTGATATGTTGCAAATTGGATTCGCGGATCATCATATCGCAAAGCATAAAAAAATCATCCAGGTGAAACGACGTGATTGTTGCTAAATAGCCAAGGTGCGTGTCAATGACTGTTTCTTGTACTTCGCCCCAACGATAAGACAGGGCTACAAAGTTTAATTCTTCCACAGTTCCTTCCAATGATTTTTCAACACAATGTATTTCTTGATCTTTAGCAGCTTTTTCGATATCAACAAGGACAACCTGAAATGGCCTCTGCTGTTGTTGCTGCTGCAGAATATTGTCAGAGGCTGGTTCTGTAGAGAGAGAAAAAGATTCAAGTCTGGCGAGTTATTCGTTGCTGGATTTTTTTTTTTCTGAGGCAATAAAAGATATATTTTACCTTGATGTTCGCCAGGGTTGTCTTTAGTCATACGGATAAAGAATGGGATAAAGAGAAAAAGGAGAAAAAGAAATCGCATTTTCTCATACAAGTGTGACATTTTGGGGGTAAGGAACTGCAGTATTTAGAGTTCACGGAAAAGATCAAAACAACAACAACATACCTTTTTTTTGTTATTGTTGTTGTTGAATAAAGCGACAAGTAAAGCTCACTGCTACAATTAATCAATACAGGTTGTGTTGAGGCGTTTTTTTTTTTCACCATTTCTAACCAGTCACCGTTGGACTTTTGCTTGATGTTAAATTTTGGTACCTGAGTTTTTTTTTTTTTTTTTTAAGTTAATAGAACACAAGTAAAAGAAAGAAAAAAAAGTGTAAATGTAAAAACATTTTTCCTGTATTACGCCTGTCACCCATTTGAAATACGCCTTTCTGACATAAAACACCCACCAAATAGCCTTGCACAACACATATTATATTATTGCTATCCCTATTATCATTTCTTTTTAAATATGGAAGAAATAAGTTTGTTATTTATTAATAGCACCATCATCATCATCATCATCATCGGTTTTCACTTTTTTAATTAATAGATATTAAAAACAGTAACATGATCGGTATTGTCCTGATGATCGCATGTAGAAAGATTGTCGATTGATCTCAAATATATATATCGATTGGCCAATATCCATTTGTTTTCTTCAAAACTTCCGATCAAAGCAATTGCTTTATATTCACTGAAGGTTAGTCTTTCTTTCAATTCTTGAAAACCTGATGACTCCCTGGTTGCCTTGGGAAAGTAATCAATGTAGACAATGTCCAGCGTGAATCTGTTGACATCGAGTTGAAGAAGGTTACATAGTGTTTTTTTGTGCTGACATACTTTTGACATAACACCTTCATTGTAGGGTTTACGTTTCACGTAGTATTCCTTGGGCGACAAGTGAAGATAACGGAGGTGGTAGGCAAGCGCATCATGTTGGAGTCTGATGCTGAAGTCGTTGTTCAAGTCAAAGGTGCAAGGATGAGCCAAGTCAGAGGGGCATGGATACAGCGAGCCATCCGTATCAATGTCAAATACAGATGAAGTTGCAAATGTCGGTAACCCTTCACATACCTTTTGGGATGCCCAGAACCCACATGAAAATAAAAGAGTCAATTTGTCTTTGGTATCCAAGATCTCGTACAGTTTTAATTTGACCGCGGTCATCGTAGTGATTTTCCAATCAGCCACTTGGACGATTTTGTCTTTATACTTGGATAATGGCAAAACGGCATAAAATCGATCCTCTACCACATTAGAGGTGTACATGTATTAATAGATAAGCGTTTACTGTTCATCCCAAAAAAAAAAAAAATTACCATTTTTGCTCGCCTTGGAATCCAGCATCATTTGGAAAAAGGTTTTCGTAGTGAGTTGACTGGTGATAAAACCATGGAATCGTAGGTGGACAGGGTTTGGATCGTGGTTGTGTCTTTTAGGATGGTAGGTAGTGTTTCGAATGACAGAGGAGAATGCAGGGTTCGCAAAATCGAATTTAAAAAAGGGCAATTCCTGAGGCTTCCCTGATCGAAGTTGGAGAAAACAATATCTTAGATTGTTTTTCTTTTTTGCAAGGTGATATTCGCTAATCACCCAAACACGAGTAGACCAATCTACGATAAGGTCGAACATAAATTCCAGGAATCGTTGGATAAACTTGCTCCTTCTAACGATAGGATAGATCCAACGCTTTTCAGTTTTGCCAATTTTTTCCATAATGGAAGAACGATCACCAAAAGATTCCAAAAGGCTAACCACTTCATCGTAATGATGTAAATCTTCCAAAGGATCGGCATCCCCTTTCTGAGTTTGAATTATTCCAGGCTGATCAACGTCGTGTTGCCGAGGGTTCGTCAGGGACGCTTGATAGGTATTGTATAAATTTTCAAGCGTCTCTTCAGGATCGTAATGGAGATCGTCTTTTGAAATTTCTGTAAATCCAGAAGCAAAATAACTGGTGTATTTTGTCAACAATTGTCTTAGTGCAGGATCAGATGGTACTTTTGATATTGTCGAGAAATTCATCGTCCATTTTAATGAGTTGTTCTGTATTTCCTTGAATAAGGTGATACATATACTCGCCAAACTCTTTACTATTTACCACAATTTCCAGATTCTCTCTAGATACATTCTCCAGGTGTTGTAAATGAAGATCAGGTACTGCTACAATATAGGTGGCTTTTTCGTAAATGTTGGACATTTGATGAATGGTTGCTTTTCGTCGCTCATAATTGGTTTGATCCACACAAAGCGCGTCCACCCACACATACTTGATATGTTGCAAATCAGGTTCATGGGTTATCATAAAGCAAAGGTTATAAAAATCAACCAAATTAAATGATGTGATCGTTGCTAAATAGTCAAGGTGTGTATCAATGACTTGCTCTTTTAGTTCCCCCCAACGATAAGACAGTGCTACAAAGTTTAATTTTTCCACGCTTCCTTCCAATGGTTTTTCAACACAAACTATTTCCTTATCTTTGGCAGCTTTTTCGATGTCCACAAGAACAATTTGAAATGGCTTTTGCCGCTGAGACTGCTGAGAATCACCGCTCGTTAAACCTACTGAAATAAAAGCAAGTCGAACGACGGGTGATCAATTATACGTCTATTTTATGTTGTTTTCTTTTTCCATGATAAAGTATCGTACCTTGAAAGGAATGTTCCATCGAATCGTCTTTGGTCATATTGATAAAGAAGTATGACAAAAAAGAAAGAGATACGGTGAAGAAGGATTGGGGAGTGTTATTTTTCTGATACGTGTGTGATATTTGAGGGGGGGCTGGTGGAAAATGTATACCAAATTTAAATGTTTACGCCACGGAAGGTAACACTACATAGCATCTGCTTCTTATTCTCTGTTGCTTGAATAAAAAGTTCAAGTGATGACTACTTTCACTACACTTAATAGATACTGGTTCTTAAAAAGTACAGCACAGTACTTTACCAACTGAAATTATTTTCCGGTTTTTCCTGATGTTTTTTTTTTTATGTCATAGTCATCTCGAACTCAAGGAACTGAAATTTATTTTTATTTGTTTATTTTTCTCAGCCTTCTTTTTCTCACAACAAAGATTTCCTCAACCTTACAAACTTACAGCATCTCACAACATGATCGTTTGGTAATCCTCCAGAGACACGAAAACAATTCAAATTCCGCCCACGTGGTTGTTTATTTTTTCTTCCACTTTTTTTTTTTTTTTCCTGGTCCTCTCTCACTCTTTTCATTTTCTTTTTTTCCTTCATCATTCAACTTGTTTGAGGTCACGGTGACCATTGCTTAGTATTAGCACTAGTTTAGAAGGGGTTTCCGATCAGGGATGACAAGATGCATGGGGAAACTATTTCATTTTGGATTCTGGATGTAGAACCAACATTAGATGGCTTCTTTGAGTCGCCATTAGCTTAATTTAGTCTTAGTTTGCCCTTAGCTTGTATTTACATTTGAATAAAATATGACTTCTTCTTCTAAAAAAAAAAACTTCAATGAGAAAATGTCTCAATAGTCTACCTCATGTTTAGTACAAGAGGTTCCTTTTTTTACTCCCATCACCCTCTTTGGATTAGTGTAATGACTATGGTTATGCTGAAAGAGAAGATATCCTGCCTTTCGTCTCTCTCATACTTTTTTATAGTACATTATATCCCTTTTGATAGTCATTATTCCTTTTAGATTAGTGTTAATCATTGTTCTGATCTCCCTCATGCTGCCTCCATTAGACACGTTTTGTTCTGATACACGTCACCCTTTTTAGTGTGTAAAGTTTTACTCAATATACTTCAAATAGAAGATGACTTCCCCCTTTTTTTTGTTATTAATTAGCCAATACTATGACCCAATAGATAGTGTCAATTCCATATAATGCACCCAAAGTGTCTTTTCCACTGCTATAAGTCTGTCTCCACCTTCACCCCCCAGCTTATGACGATGGTATATAGTACAGTACTTGTGGACAGCTTTGAGTAAACATATATTTTTTGATGTGGCACCAATGTCTACACACGCACACTCACATGTTCACTGCCTAGTGATCATCTGTCGCATAATATGTTTTCTGTTTCAGCACCCTCCCCCTCTCCTTTCTCTTCCAACATGAAGCAAAGATTTTCTATTCCCGAAAACACAAAACAAAGACCAGTATAATAATAATAATAATAATAATAATAATAATAAAAAGGAGGCAAATGCTTTATTGATAGTATGCAAAGATGTGTATGTGTATATATTCTAAGATAAAAGATTTGGAAGGAGGAGAAAGGTCTAATCTATAGACGAAGAGGGGACATCTTGAATCACACCAGACAATCGATCCAATAACTCTTGGCATGGGGCAAGTTGTTTTTCCTGGCAAAGATGCACAAACGCTTCCAGCGCCAAGGTGGTGTCGTGGTGATCCAATAACGCATTGATCAGGGTATACAGCGTCTCTGGGGTCGGAGGTTGCTGGGGTGGGTGTTGTAATAAGGATGTATATAATTGTCGTAACTGCTGCTGCTGTTGTTGTTGTTGTTGTGAAGAGGCGGTGGAAGTAGTAGTACTTGTAATAATATCCTCATGGTCATCCTCTTCTTCTTCTTTGATGAGAAAAGAGGCAAAGAGTTTATTGTACATGGTAATCGTCGGTTGGATGCTGTGCCGGGGCATGGTATCCAGAAGCAGTCGGATGGCGTCGTCTCGTTGTTGCTGTCGAAGTAAATGGTCCATATGGATTTGAAACGTGATGGGATCCGCCCTTGGTGCTGTTGTCACTGTTTGTTGTTGTTGTTGTTGGGGATCATCACGGAGCGCATCGACCATGGCATGGAACATCGTATCGGCCTTGGATTGATACCTATCGTCTACCTTGTCCTCCCCTATATCCATCACATCCTCGTCTTCGTCCATCATCGATTCTGTCGTTGTTGGTGTTGAGATCGTCGTCGATTCAGCAGAGTAATAACAATCCAATAACATGTTCCATGTGACGGTACTATGCAACAAGGTGGTATCGAGTCCTTTGCGTTGTAATCGAGCCACCATCTCCTGCACCCCTTCGACATCCCCCATGGTCGCCATACTGTGTAATAACGTGGTATAGGTATAAGCATCGGCATCAATCCCTTTCGCAAGCATGGCATGGTAAAGGCGTTGTGCTGTCAAAATATCGTTGGCTTGCGAGGCGACATGGATCAAAGTATTGTACGTCACCACATTCGGTTCAATCACAGGGCTTGTCTGTTGCTCCATGGTGCTCAGCCAGGCTAATGCATCGGTCAAATGCCTTGGTCGTCGTTCCGGTACGGTGGCGCCGCCTACCCATTTCATGATTATGTTGTAATCCGATAACCGTAATGGGATCGATAATGTTTGCATATCTTCCATGATCGCCAAGAGACGATGTAGATTACGTTGTGTTTTCGCGGATCGTGCTGTCACTTGAACCAATTGACGATAATTGTTGCGAGTCAGCCGTGTGTGGAGATGATGTTGGTACATGGTGCTATACAGCGGCCACAGCTGATCGATGTTTTGTGTTGCAAGACCGCGGTAGAATTGTGACAATATACCGCTTGTTGCCATTGCTGGTGTTGATGATGGTCGATCATGGTGTTGTTGTTGTTGCTGTTGTTGTTGTAAGGTCGATGGTGTAGTTGATGTGCCTTGGTTGCCTGGTAACGTATCCATCCACCGGACCATTGGCGATGTGGTAAGTGATCGTCGTTGTTGTTTTGTGTATGCTCGACACGGTGGTGTTGCTGCATACCGTAAACACCTTCGCATCTTTTGGTATGTGGGTGTGTGAGTGCGTGAGGTGGTGCTGGAAAATAAAAAAGGAGAACTAAAAAAAAAAAAAAACAACGAGTGACTGACACCCCATATTGGAGCGGTGCTTTAATATCTACCAAAATGGGACAACAGTGAAGATTTCCCACAACCAGGGAGGTCAGGCCTCAAGTGGAGCCCACCAAAGCACCGAGCGCCAGAGCGTTTTTTTGTTGATAAATGTAAAATAATGTAAAAGATGAAGTAAGTATGTTTATTACTAAAATTAACACAACGTAAATATAGAACAAAGGTATTTATCAATAAAAGTAAAACAGTGTATGTAAAATATATAATCAAGTGCAATATGACGGGTTTTTAGCGTTCAAACAAAAACTCCAAATACTAGAAGGGTGCATAAAAATACCATTTTGGTTTAGCGTGTGCTAGTAAAATCATTGGTGTGCACATATCCATTCTTTCAAGGGTCAATTTATTTTACAGCAACCGCCAAAGGATTGTAAAAATTCGGTATGATATTCGCGTGCCACATCGATTCCAAGATATACAACAAGTAACCGTCGAAATACTGTATTGTACAGTACTGTCATGTAGACCATTTGTTATTATGGTTTTTTCGACGATCTAACAAGAACCAAAATAATAATACCGAGTCGATCATTTTAGGTCAATACACTTATGATATTTGTTTTTTGTTTGGGGCAAACGATGATAAGGTCGGGGCCGACACAATGGTATCCAAGCCAAACAAACAATCGCACTCAATGTCTGTTATGTATGATATGATAGATAACGTAAAGGAAAAGGGATGACTTCTTCCCCTTGGTATGCTTCACTCCCCCTGAAAAAATGGAAGGGGAAGTATGTAAAAAAAAAGTACAGTAGGGGCTACATAATGATAGGTGCAGTACTGCTACTTTTTTTATTTTTATATAAAGGGTGATGAAAACAATTTATTTATAAATTCATGTTTATATAATAAGGCTTAGAATGTCGAACTTGTGTAAGGAGCTAGTTTAATAGTAACAATAATACATAATAATAATCATAATAATAATAAAAAATATAGACTATACAAACTACTGTCATCTGGCACATTTGTACTCACAGAACCCTATTTACCAAAAAGGGAAGGTACCCCTTTTTTTTTTCTTTGAGCAGGCGACATGCAAAAAATTTAGAGTTAGCCAGTCAAATACAATGATGAAAAATGATAGGATAACTGCATTATGTTACGAAGATCTAAATAGAAGATAAATTTATAAAAAAAGATCGACCAAAAGAAGAGAATAGATAAATATACATCAAAAGATGTGGGTCTTCTACCATGACACAAATGATATTATCTCATCTAGATTGCTGAGTGGTTCTTGTTTGCCACGCATACAATGAGTCTAAAGGAGTATCATAGTTGGTTTTTACAATAGATACTAACCCGATCAAGGATTTTCATTGTTTAAAATCCGCCAAGTATCATAGAGAGAGATATATATTTTATAATATTTTGACAGGTATTTTAAGTTTTGGTTGTTGTTGTTTTTTTTGTTGTTTTTTGGTACACTAGCCTAGCTATAAAGCAAGTCGTCCCATCGAAACGAAAAAAAAGAGGGCAGATAAGGGCACTTTTTTTCATTCCCCGTTCCCCTTGCTGCTGGCTACGTTTTATTATTATTATTATTATTATTATTATTATTATCCCTTTGTTGATGGTGGAAGAATAGTATATAAAAACCCACATTATCTCCAAGTGAGATGTTTTCTTCTTTTTTTTTTTTTCCTCTTTTTGCTCCTTATCTCTTTTTTTGTATAAAGCCCACCACCAACACCATCCTTTTTTTTCATTTCATTTTTTAAAAAAGGAAACGAACCACACCCACACATTTTAAAAATATATATATATATAAATGCATAATAATAATAATAGTAATTTATGGATGATTGTCTATTTATTTTTGGGCATCTTTTTTGCTCTTGTCTCAAGTCATCCTCTTAAAACCACAGACCAACAACAACAACAACATCACATCGAACCTGTCAATGAAGAAAAACAAGACCGGATTCAAGTGGATTTATTTTCACAATTATTATCAACACATTGGCAATTCGATCATTTGGATAGTATCATGAGTCAAAGCCATAAGGAAATTGCGGATCATATACAAAACCATATTGAAATCGACATTCAAACATCAGATCAACCTTCCTTAGCGTCGTTTGAATTAAGGCAGCAGGACCAGCAGCAGCAGCAGCAGCCATTACAGCGGCAACAGCAACAAAAGATCATGATGCAACGACCTTCTATGATGAGAATGGAACATATGGAATACGATTTACTGAAATCACAAATGATGAACGCCATTCAAGCACGTACGCAAGGCTTATTACCGGAAATGTGGGATCAAGCGGGTGAGGCCTTGGGACGCCCTGCCATTGAAGGCTACGTGCAACAACTCTTAAGAACAGCCTGTCCATTACATCAAGAATGGGTAGAAATGTCATGCCTTGATCAACATGCCATGACCTTATCTTCGCAACTGGATGCCTATGTGCAAAATCATTTGACCGCCATTTGGACGTTATTTCAAAAGGACGCTTTACCTAATTTATTACAATCCACCGTCAAGGAATTGGAAAAGGTCGTCGATTATTTTAATGACGAAGCGCAAGACAATCATCCACGTATCATTGTCCATGTTCTACCTTGGTCCACTTATAACCCATCTTCCATCATGGATTTATCTTCGTTGGACGATCATTCTCTTTTTTCAAACTTTATCACCCTTGCTAAAATCTGAACCACTTTTCAAGCCCCTATAATTTTTTTTTTCTCCTTTTTTTTTTTTTCTCGTTACTAGCATATTTTTTTTTTTTTGCTGCGTTTCCCCTCATTGTTATATTTTTATACCCTTTCGCCCCCCCTCCTTTATCCCGCCGTACTTCACCAGCCGTCTCTCTCCGTCTCTTTCTCCCATTCGCATTGCATATAATACAGAGAGGGATACGTGATCTTCTGCGTCTTCTTATCATTCATGTTATGTATGTTGGCTATCGACGCTTTCTCCTTTTAATAAGGGTGAACCTTTTTTTTTTTTTTTTTTTTAGTTGGGTCTCTGCGTAAATGTACGATTAAATAGTTTCATATACAGTAGTTGAGAATTCTTTTTTTAATAAAGTAGTGTAAAATAGATGAAATTTTTCACTTTATATATTATATAATCTATACATATAATAATAAAAAAAGAAGTACCACCTTACCTCCTTTTTTTAATGCAATGTCACAGCTCAATGATAAAAATGGGAACCGTTGTCATAAAAAAAAAGGTCCATGACAGTGTGTCTAGAATCCCATCCATCCTTCCTCCTTTTTTTTTTTTGTTTGCTCCTCGAATGATGCGATCGATAATTTTTTTTTCTTTGTTCACTACTTTTTTTTTTTTTTTTTGTAAGGTGGCGATTAGAACAATGCTTGGATCAGTCACAAAAATTTTCATGATATGGTGTAACAATCACATCATGTTTAGAATGGAAAAAAGAAAGTCATTCCTTCCTAGAAATTTTTAATGGACTTGCTTTTTTTTTTTCGTGTGTGCGCTTTCAAAAAAAAGTTCCCGAGTCAAAAAAAAAAGATTTTTTTCAATGCCCGATGGTGAATTTCAAAAAACTATAAAAAGGCGATGATTTCGACACCTCCAGTTTTTCTTCATACTTACCTGGGCCGGGTAATCGGTGATCATGAAGGCTGGTTATCCAGCTGATCCTATGTTCATTGCACTGCGAAGATAGGATTAGCTGCGAACACTTCGGTGTCTCGAGGTCGCAATTTTTGTTTGAGGGAAATAAGCGGTTCGCTGCTTGTTTCCCTGCCTTTATAAATTGAAATGAAAAGTTATTGAAAACAAAATAGAAAATGCATTCTTTTTTGTATTTTTATTGGTTGGTTTTCAAAGAAAAAGATGAAAAATGAATTGGTGGCTTATGTAGTTCTTTAGTTCCGATCCTTGTCATTTTTTCTACATTTGGAATAATATATGTTGCTAGTCTCTCTCACACATTTTTTCCCTCCCTTGTATTCTCCATGATCAGCACTCTCTTTCGATATACAGTAGTTGTTTACCCTATCCTCTCATACCCTACCTGTCATATTTCTCTTTGAACTTCTTTTTTATAAATAAAATATCCACTTTATCTGCCATTCCATTAGTCTCATGTAATCGCTTCCCCTTGCGCATATTTGCAATGCTATAGTAGATTCAGTAACCGTTTGATATATTTTGTCCACTTTTGTTTTCATATTCCAATATGTCTATGTGTCTTTTCCCATATACAACTCTATCTGTCTCTATCTTCTTTTTTTTTTTTTGCGCAAAACACCCAAAATCTGGTTCCCACTATCATTGAATAAAAATGAATGACAAAATGATTTTTTTTTTATTACTATTATATAAATATGATGATGGATGAATTCTACACTACAAAGGGAAAAAAAAACAACAACTAAAAAGTTGAACTAAAAAAGAAGAGAAAGGGAATGCTATACTACTAATACTACTAATTCTTTTTGCTGTTACGAGCATACTTGACATTGCGTTGGAATTTGTTTCTTGACTTGGCATCGCCACCGATCACACCATGGAATTTATCACCACCACTTGCTGATCGTTTTTGACCTCTTGGTTGTGTTGCGTTCTTGTTGTTGCGATTCAAGACATTACGGAACCGTTCATTTTCACGTTCATTGACTTCTTGAATGCCCACCAAATTACTGAAATCGTTCAAATTCTATATAGATATATAAAAAGAAATTAAGTATATACTTCCTCACCCCTTGAGAACACTCCCCCCCGCCTCCCGCAAAAAAAAAGAGGCACTTACATCAAATTCACTTTCAAAGCGCATCTTATTTTTGGCCAACAAATGCTTCTTTTCCTTGCGAGTGACTTGAAGCCGCACATAGTTGTTTTCTTCATAATCGTTCTTTTCCGCAATTTTACGATCCATGCGTTCGCCATAACCTGTGCCTTCATTCACACCACCAAGCGCATCCACTTCTTCAGGTGCATCGTTCATTTCCGTCATCAAATCTTGGATCACTCGAGATCGAGAGGCCTTTTCGTGTAATCGTTCTTGATCCCGTTCGTACTTGCTCTTCTTGCTACCTCCTGTTTCATCGTAACTGACAGGTGCCATCTTGGGAGGTCGATACACATCGTTCTTGCTGTCGCCATTGGTTCTCATCGTCATGGTATCATCATCATCTTCTTCTTCGGATTCGTTATCGTCGTCGTCCTTGTTCATCAAGTTCATAGGGTTGGGTTTGAATGCCATTGGATCGTTGACTAACAAAAAAGCAAAAAGTTCAGTTCAGTTCAGTTCAGTTCAGTTCAGTCCAGTCCATATCTATCGTTGATTATGTCTCTACTTTACCAGATGTATCCTTGTTGGCTTGCGTGCCCATCACCGCGGTGCGCACCAATTTATCGATTTGATATTTGAGTTTGGCTTCAACGGGTTTCATGCGTTCCAACACCACTCGTAATTCCACCAACGAGTCGACCACAGGGTGATCCTTAATACGTTGGCCAGATAATTTGGCATGGATGAAAAACGTCAGTTGTAAGATATATTGTAACATGATTTGATATTTGGCTTCTAAAAACGACACTCCTTTGCTGGTTTGTAATTGTCCATTCTTTAACCTATCACAATAATAATAATAATAAAAAGGTCAGGATCAACAGTTATCGTTTATTTTATGAAAAAAAATCTACTAGTCATGAATGGATGCCTTACTTTTCCATGAGGGGTCGCATGTGGATTTTCAGATCCACCACTTTGGCTTTCAGATCAGCAAGCACTTTTTTCAGATCAGCGATATCTAATTAAAAAAATGAAATATGTATAGAGCGAGTGCCATGAGTGAGTACTCCATATGTTTTTTCGTTTCTTCTTTAATGGTCAGCACTTACCAATAGGTGTATCGTTAACAGTATCATTTACTGTTGCTGCCTTATCTACTATAGTCGCCATAGTAAAATGTATGTATATGTGTGTGTATGTGAAGAAGAAAAAAAAAATGGCAGTATCCAAAAAAAAAAAAAGGAAAAAGGCGGCTTGAAATCAGTTATTATTGGCTGGACTTTGAAATGTGACGTTCTGTTCTTTTTTTTTTTTTTTTTCTTTCAGTGGCCCTTTTTTTTTTTGTCTTGTCAAAACTTTTTTTCTCTTTTCAACTTTCCACAAATCCACACATAGTCACCATGAGCGAATCAAACAACGTCATCGGTATCAACTTTGGTACTTCTTCTACTTCTATTGGTTACGTCAACAAGGTAGAATCATAATCATCATACTTACATTATTGTGAACTGAATTTCCTCCCTCGTTCTCGCTTATACTTACTCTTTATTGTTTTTTTTTTCTGTTATCTAATATATATAGGAAGGTCGCGCTGACTGTCTTGCCAACGAAGAAGGTGATCGTCAAATTGCCTCTGTCCTTGCCTTCCATGGTGAAGAAGAAGTAAGTTGCTTGATATAAAAAGGACCCCACCTGTCATTCATTCATTCCCGGTACTAACACTTTTTTTTTTTTCGTTATGATAACAAATGAATAGGTTGTTGGTACCCAAGCCAAGTCTGAAATTGCTCGTCACCCCAAGACCACTGTTGCCAACTTCCGTGCCACTCTTGGTAAAACGTAAGCAACCACCCCCCGTTTCAACTCCTCCCCCTCTTTTTTTATTCCTCCCAAAAGAAAAACGTATAGATAGGCTACTAGATACTTATACAATCATTGCGCTCTTTTATCTCTCTCTTTCGACTCGAAAATAGCTTCGCCGAATCTGAAAACTTGGCCGGTTCCGCTGCTCCCGTCGTCGACAACAACGGTGCTCCCGGTTACGAAATCACCTTTGGCGAATCCACCAAGGTGTTGTCCAGCCATGACATCTCTGCCAAGTTTTTACGTCACATTCGTGAATCTGCTGAAGGATTCTTTGGTAACAAGATCGATGGTGCTGTGATGGCCGTTCCTTCTTATTTCACCGAAAAGCAACAAGCTGAATTCAAGCAAGCTGCTGCCGATGCTGGTATCAAGGTCCTTCAATTGGTCCAAGAACCCACTGCTGCTGCTTTGGCTTATGGTTTGGGTAACGATCAACAAGATAAGACCGTGGTGGTGTGTGATTTGGGTGGTCATTCCTTTGACGTGACCGTCATGACCGTGCGCTCCGGTATTTACAGTGTGATTGCTACTGCCCATGATACCAAGTTGGGTGGTGTGTCCTTCGACGATATGTTGATCAAGCATTTCTCTGCCGAATTCAAAAAGAAGACCAAGGTTGATTTGACCGGAAACGCCAAGGCCCTTGCCAAGTTACGTGGTGCCGTCGAAGTCACCAAGAAGATGTTGTCCAGTGCCAGCTCTGCCCCCTGTTTCGTCGAATCCTTGGCCGATGGTCTTGATTTCCATGGTACCGTCAACCGTATGCGCTTTGAAATCTTGTCCAACTCTGTGTTTGCCAAATTGCAAGACGTTGTCCGTCAAGTCCTTGTCAAGGCCGATTTGGATGCCTCTGAAATCGACGAAGTCGTGTTGGCCGGTGGTGCTGCCCGTATCCCCAAGTTCGCCGTCAAGCTCCGTGAATTGTTCAGCGCCGATACTCATGTGCACGCCGATTTGGAAGCCGATGAAGTCGTTGCTCGTGGTTGTGCTATCCAAGCCTCTCTCATTGCTGGCTTTGATGCCGAAGATATCGATGCTGCTATCCACCCCGTCGTGACCTTGGCTCCCTCCACACAAAAGGCCATTGGTTTGATCAATGCTACTGGTAAATTCATCCCCTTGATCCCTAAGGGTACCGCTTTACCTGCCCGTCGTGCCTTTGACTTCACTGCTGGTACCGATAAGCAATCCCATGTGTATGTGGCTCTCCATGAAGGTGACCATGTCATTGAAAAGAAGGAAATCCCCGTCGAACCTTTACCTGTCGAAGAAGGCGAAGAACCCTACGAAGAAGAACCCGAAATCGTCACCACCGTGCTCACCAAGCCCGCTGCCCTCATCGCCGAAGCCGTCTTGCCCGTGTCTTCCAAATCTGTCAAGGTCCAAGTCCAAGTCACCGTCGAAGTCAACGGTAAGGTGACCTTGGTGCTCCGTGATGCTAACAATGTCGTCAAGGCTGAAGTTGCTGGAAAACAATAGATTTTATATATATAGTCATTCCCTCTCACCCTCTCTCTTTTTTATTTAAATCTCCTGTTTTTCTTGTCCGTTTCTTTTATGCATATTCTCATGTTTGATTATTTCTTATTATTATTATCACTTTTACACAATAAAATATGATCTTTTTTCGTCTTCACTTTGTTGTTATTGTTGTTGTCGAATGAAATGATGTGGGCCGTTGATTTTAAAAATATGAATGGGATGTGTAGCCTTGCTGAATTCTACTTTTTTTTATGATTAATTTTGTCATTTAGAAAAGAAGCATTTTTAAAAAAAAAGGCATTTTTGGACTGATTCTAATTGTGCAGTAGATAACAGTAGACTCTCTCTCCCTTTGATCACTCCAAAAGTTCTATTCCCTCACAATACACTATGCGTCGTGCTATAAGTCAACAAAAAATCAAGTGGGCATGGAAACACATACTGAATCCATATAAAGAGGTTTTGTTTTTTATTGGGAAAAAAAAAAAAAAGAGGTAGAGGGAGGGAATAAAGAAATCATGCAAACATGGGATGAATGGTGCATTGTTTCACGATCTTCATGTTCAGCCCCCGACGACCACTACTATTAGTATCCAATGCCAAATCATTGGCGCCTTCTATGACAATCCTTTTTTTTTTTTTTTTGAGAGAGGTTATTCCATCACAGTCCACTCATATGCACGCCACAAAACAAAGGCACGCATAAAAATGAAAGAATTTGTGGGACGTGGAGAACCGTTCGTGCATTGGGAAATAGATTTGGTAGATGGAAATGAAAGAAACATAAAGAAAACGATGGGGGCGGGTTGATATGTACAATAGAGCAAAGTACATACATAATCAAAGAGGGAGGAACGTTCCTTTTTTCTGTTCAAAAATAGGTGACATGTTTTTTTTTCGTCATGCAGAAATAGATCAGATCAACAGCTTCTTCATGGGGGATATGGCATCCATATCATCCTCCCATTTTGATTGGTTTTTTTTTTTTTGTTCAAAATGGCCCATGAAAGTGTGTGTAGTAGGGTTTGGACATATATATATATAAAAGGTGGAAGACGCACTATAATGATGTTCAATTCCAAATGTAGGTGGTGATGGCAATGGGCATCTGATGAGTTTTTAAAACAGAGGATACATATTGTCGGAATCTTGCATTAGTGTACAACCCAGCGGGGGCGGGGGTTAACGGGAATTGTTATGATCTTCTTCTCCTATGCATAGAAATCGCAAACAGTTTTTCTTCTTTATTGAACCAATGTGCATACATATGGTCATTGGGCGCTTTCGTGTTGATGACCCATTTGCATGACCTCCCTTCCCTTTTGCAAAAAAAAAAAACAACAGCAACAATATATAAATTTGACCTTTTTTAAACCATTCATTCTTGAAAATAGACATATTTCGTTTTTTTTTATTTTTTTTTGTCATGGTACGACCTTACTCATATTTATTTTTATTGGCGTTCTTAGCGGCGATGATGATGGTGCATGGTGCTCCGCTGAGAGCTCGTTCATCCAAACACAACAACGACGAGACGGATCAAATTATCAAAGAGAGCAAGGACAAGCAATCCGGGGAGAATGTATCCAAATTACTACTCGGCCCTATTATTGGTGGGTGTGGCCCCCTCGGTGATCTCGCGTGTCTGGGCTCTGGTGCACAACAGCAACAGGTACCCGGCGGTGGTGGTACTAATAAGCAAATGGTCAGCAGCAGCCGAAGTAGCCAGTGACAGGGTTACCGTTGTCTGGACCTACTAAACAAGGTACTGGGCCAAGCGTTGAAATGATGGTGAATTTGCGAATGCCAAAGCCGACGAGCGGTGGGGTCACCGGATCTGGGAACTACTTACCCATGATGGTTCTTTAGCTTTCTTTTGTCGTGTCGATAACTCTTGATTAGACAGTTATATAAGTTGTTTTTTCAAATAAAGATATATCTTTTATAATACACAGTACGATAAAATAATATTGTGTGAGGAGCACGATAAGATAGATAAGAAACATTCCCTATCTGGCGTAGATGGGCCGATTGATATGGCATCCACGGAAGCGAGCAGAAGCAAGTCAATTGAAACAATGGACACTAATTTATTCGATACTGTATATATTACAGAGTTTGGTCGTCTATGTGCCACGGTCATAAGAGAAGGGAATTGCTCCATTGTAGATGGATTTCAGATGGCGACAGATGGCAGCAGATGACAGCAGGTGACATTTTTTTTTTTTTTTTTTTTTTTTGTATTGGATTATTTATTATGTTGAAAGGCCTGCGTACGGGCTTCAACAAAAAAAAAAAAAAGGGGCACAAAACCAGACAGCAGATGGCAGCAGATGATTTCAGATGGGTTTTTTGCAGATAGAAATTGAATGACCGTCCGCACCACCGTCATTGCATCGCCGATAACTAACAATTTTAAGCACGCTACTTGACGTTTGAATAAACTTCTTTACCTCTTTTTTCGATACTATCTGAACCTCTATTGTTTTCACTTAATTTGATCAGTAAACTCCTTATTGTAGATACAGTACCCATGTTAATAGACATAAATTCTTATCTTCTATCTATATTTATTTAGGCACATGACCCAGTAGAATATACAGGGTCCTTTTTCAATCCAGAAACGCAATTTTTTTTTTCTTTCTTCAATTTAGCTTAAAGAAGTGATGGTGATGGTGATCTTGGATTAGTGGTTAGAATGTGAATCAGGGGCATTTTAAAAAATGCAATACAAACATGTATGGGGAAACTCTTGCATTTTGGATTCAGGATTGGGACGCGCCATTAGTTTGGGACATTCATCTCAAGAAATGATGAGTGTCATGAAACTGTCATTAGTTTAGTTTAGCTTGGTGTTAGTTTGTCTTCGTTTATAAAGTCTACATTTGAATAAAATATACAGCATGCCTAGTGTTTTTAACATTAACACCGTTAGCCTCTCTCATACTGTATGTTAGTCTTCTAAAATAGGTCCGTTTAGTATATTCGTCACGATGCCCATTTAGATTAGCTAGTTGACCATCCACCAGTTTATGCCTGTTCACACAATACTTCATTAAAATATATTTTTTTTATTTGTAAGCATTGATTCAAATCCATGTTGAGCACTAGATCAACCCTCTTTATTTTGACATTATATACTGTGCAGATAGCATGCCAGCACCAACGCTTTATTCCTCTCCCTTCCCCTTTGTGTGTTTCATACCTTCATATTGACGTTCAAATGTTGTTGTTTTTTATTGAATACAATAGAAAATAATATCCAACACTGTACTATACTATACTATACCATACTACAATAGACTAATTCACGATATTCTAGGAAGGTTTTTATATTGCTCATGTCAGGTAGCGTGCTTAAAATTGTTAATTATAGGCAACACAATGACGGTGGTGCGGACGGTCATTCTATTTCTATCTGCAAAAAACCCACCTGAAATTATCTGCGGTCATCTGCTGCCATCTGAAGTCTATCTGAAATCTATCTGCAATGAAGCAATTCCCAAAAAAATAGCTAAAACAGTCTGATGACCGCTCGTTGTCCCTCGCCTCCCCCCCCTCGTTTTTACGAGAGGCGGCAAGCTGTTAGAGTTTAGAGTAAAACAAAAAGAGCATTGTCACGCCTATACAGAGAATGAGGATGCGTAAATAAATAATGCTGTGCAAAACGTAAATAAACAGTCTCGTGGTCGACATCTCAGTTCCCGGGAGCGTGAAAAGATAAAGAATGGCAGGGGCTCAAAAACGTCAAGGATTAACCGAAAAAAAACAAAAACCAGATACAGTACCAGTCAGTTGCGATGAAAAGGACATCAAACGTAAGAACATATATTTAATAAGATTAGTGACAGGTTCTACGTCCGTCTCGTTATAGATTGAAGAAACAGTAAAGTAAAATAAAGTTATTACTCGTCAACTTAGATTTTGATGGCGGCGCTTTCCAAGCCCTCAAACGCCACAAATATGTGAGAAAATGCACTTTGTTCCCGCTCCCCTCTTCTTTTTATTCAATTCTTTACCAGTATGACGAAAGACGACCCAGTCGAACATATCTCTCAAGGTATGTTATTATCTTATAGATAGAAAGAAAACGAATAAGTGACCACACGTGGGCCCTCTCTCTTTTCCACTAGCATTAACAGGCGACGACACCCATAAGCAGCAGCAGCAGCAGCAGCAGCAGCAGCAGCAACAACAAAAGCCATTTCAAGTTGTCCTTGTCGACATAGAAAAAGCCGCCAAGAATTTTGAAATACACTGTGTTGAAAAGCCATTGGAAGGAAATGCGGAGGAGGAATTGAGCTATGTGGCATTGTCGTATCGTTGGGGCGAAGTGCATGAAACAATTATTGATACACACCTTGACTATTTAGCGACGATCACGTCGTTTGATCTGACTGATTTTTATAAGCTTTGCTACTGGATGACCTGTGAACCCAGTTTGAAATCCATCCACTATGTGTGGGTGGATGCCATCTGTGTCAATCAAAGCAACTATGAGCAACGTAAAGCCACGATTCATCGGATGACCGACATTTACAACAGCGCGACCTATATTTTGGCTGTACCCGACCTGCACTTGCGGTACCTGAAAAATGTATCTGCAGCAAATAAGAAAATGATGAAGAATGGTGAGGAGTTTAGTGAATATATTTATCATCTTATTCAAGGAAATACCGAACAACTCCATCAACTGGACGACAAATTCCTCGACAAAATAAAAGTACCAGAAGACCCTATATTAAGACAATTGCTGGCAAAACATACCACTTATTTGGCACATGGATTCACAACATTTCAGGAACGTAATTTCAGCCATTATAATCCTGAGGATACACTTGACTTTTTATGCGACATCTATCAGGCGTCCAAGGTATTCGTCATGCCTCATGAAGACTCGCTTGATGACTTGATAATAAAACAAAAAAAGCAAACTAGACAAGATGACGACGATGATGCTTGTGGTAACGGCGATCCTTTGAATGACGGAGGGCTGCTTGATCATGATAAAGTAGTGGAATACCTTTTGGAAGACGATGATCATCCTTCTTCCAAGTGGAGCAAAATTGGAAAAAGCAACAGGATTTGGACGCATGAATTAATTAAACGAAAGAACACCATCAAGCAAGTGATACAATTTTTGGAGGATCTCATCAGGGATTGGTCTACTCGTGTTTGGGTGATCAGCGAATACAACATTGCGAAAAAGAAAAACAATCTCAAGTATTGGTTTATTCAGCTCATAGCAAATGAAACGTTTGGCTTGCCTTTTTTTAACTTCGATTTTACCAGCCCTGCTTTCTTATCGGACATTCAAAACACGACCTTTTATGCTGCTGCAGGCACTTACGACGCAAATCCTGTTCACTTGTTATTTCACCGTTTAATCATCAAACAACTCAATACACAGTCCTTTCTTGAGATGATGTTGAAATCTATGGCAAGCAAAAATGGTAAGAGTCCTTTTTTTTTTTTTTATCAAATTCCCTTCCAACCATGAGCTTATATTATATATATATATATATACATACGTCCAATTATGGTATCATAGAGGATCGATTCTATGCCATTTTACCACAATCAAAATATAAAGACCAAGTCATTCAAGTAACGGATTGGAAAATCAATACTCTATTCTCGGCCAAATTGAAATTGTTTGAGATCATGAATACTAAAGATAAGTGGCGCCTTTTGTTTTTGTCTGGGAACAAACATTCCTCAAATACGTTTGAAGTGTTACCAACGTTTTGTGCATCGAATATATTCTGGAGGGATGTTGACACCTATATCACAGACTACCCCTACAATTTTGACTTGAAGTCTTCTGCTATCACGCTTAATCACCATTTGCCCCTGCACTACCTTCAGTTGACACCCTTGGAATACTACGTCAAACTGGAATTATATAGTGAAAATGATTTTCCAGAAGCCCCTCGACATCAAAAGACACTATATAGCCATCTTCAACTCAATAAGCACAGCATCATTGATACTGTTTATTTGCCGCAATATAACATGAAGGCTATACCATCAGATATTAGGGAAGACTACCTTAATAGAAATAGCATTGTATTGATTGGAAGTTTTGCAGAAAACAAGTGGGTATTATATTATCCAGGATGGTATTTTGAACCTTCTGAATTTAAGCATATTATTAATAGTGACAATGGTACTGTTTTCAATATATATTAATATGAAGTGGATCAATAATGCTGCTACTGCTAATAAACTATAAAAAAAAAATCGGGATCACTCCCACGTCAAACGAAATTCCGACTGCCCATATAAAACTGTTTTTTTTTTTTTTTTTTTTTTTTTTTCAAGAAATATTACATAGTACATTTTAAGCGCATTACTTACATACAGTAGAATCACCACCATCACATAATCCTTCACCATTAACTCACACCACTTTTTTTCCTCCTTCTTTGTCAAAGAAAACAACAACACCACCACCAAACACACCATCCAGACAAAAAGCGATCATCAGGTACAACTACCAAAACCCCCGCCCCCACCACAAGGAAAATATATAGCGAACGAATTTCACCATTAAACAAAAAATCGTAGAAGAAATTGATACCCTTTTATTTTTGTTTTTTCAAAAACATTGCGCTATTGAATAAACAGTGGCAAATTTTCCTTTCGTGCTAATGTCATGTCTCGTGCTTCAATTGCTAGTGATTCGCGCCACACTGAGGGATGGGGACAGGCAGTCATTCAATTCCGCTCCCTCTGAAATGGGGAAGACGCCCAAGACCCTTTTTTTCCATTATTCTGATAAAACGCTACTGCATGGTTTCCTCATTGCCATATTTATATTTGCTATTAACATATTTCATGGTAATATCAAAATACGATTTATGCAAACATCAACGACCGAACAATCCGAACGAAAGCTTTACATGAGCAAAGGTAAACCCATATCATATGATATACTACGTACCTTTTTTTTTCTCTACTCTTGTTAGACTCAAGTAAATTATTGAGTCAAGTCATCTCCATATAGTATAGATGTTGAGAAATGTAGGATTTGATGAATGTTGCTCTTTCGCGCTGTGGCTGGTAGTTCTTGGGGGCGGGGGAGGACGGTGCAACCGTCATTAGAAAAGATGACTGGTGCCACATTCACGCTCCGCACACGTGGTTTAGTTTTGTTTTTGTGTCATTTTCCTTTTTTTTTTTTTTTTTTTTTTTTTTTTCGCCACTCCTTTCCTTTTTTCTTTTTCCTCATTAATGTCGCTGGCGACCTCGGATTAGTATCAGAATGTAAATCAGGGGCATTTTGAAAAATGCAATGCAAACATCATGGCGAAACCCTTTCATTTTGGATTCAAGATTTAAAATCCCCATTAGTTGACTTTTTGAAGCCTTCATTAGCTTAGTTTAGTGTTAGTTTGTCTAGAGTTTGTATGTACAATCAAATAAAACATGTATCTTTTTACATGCTTCATTGAAAAATGATCCCATTAGTTTCTTTAATGTTTTGTGCAGTCGTCCTCCATTCCACCCTTGTCCCTTTAGAATAGTGCTACAGCCGATGTGCTTCAATGACTGACGTCCCTCTTTAGTCGTTCTCACGCCTTTTACAGTTTCTGAGCTCTTATTTTAAATTTGTTCCTTTAGACTAGTGTTGATCGTTCTTCAACTCCCACATCAGTCTTTCCCTCCTGCTACCTCCAGTAGATCCTTCCATTAGATCCCTCGTAGATCCCTTATTACGATGAATCCCTCATCTTTAATTTTGGTATATACCAATATGCTCCAATAAAATGTGTACGTTTTATAAACCATCCTCTTTGACTCTTTAGACAGTGAACAGTGTTCGCAGTTTTGTGGTTTCATGAGCCTCGATTTTTTACTTTCTAGGTTATCTCTATGGTTGCTCCTTACACCAACGCCTGAGGCGCAGCAATTATCTGACAGCTCTAGGTCACTTTGTATCAACTAACTTTTGATCATGCCGTCAGTGTAAACCCCAGCCCACTAGACCGTTCATACTGCTCTTTTTCTTTTTCTTTGAACGCGGTGAAATAAAAAAGAGACTCCCTAATCCAAAGCCAACAGCACCACACAGGGATTCCTATTCATGTGCAAAATGGCAAAGGACTCTCCCAAACCACACTTCAACAACTTCCCCCTTGACGCTCAGTAGAGTAGATCAGTTTTTTGCACATGTGTGAATGCTTTGAAATTGAATATGAAATAAGTGTTCACGTTACGTTCTTGCTGACTCTACCCATCGTTTTTGATTTCATCAAACAGCTAAATTCATTCTTACAAACCCCGCTTGAGGATAAAATATAGGAGAGAGACAATGATAAGAATGGAGATGATAAAAAAAACATTGACAAACAAAGAGAAGATAATCATTATACTTTCTTCAATAAAAAAATAAGTCATACTAAAAAAAATATACAAAATAAAACAACACTAAAGAGTGTGACAACAAAACATAGCAACCAGCCATTGTTGATTGGTATGATAAAAAAAAATAGAAGGGTGTGAACTACCACCTTCCCCCAAAGTATGACATTCAAAACAGCGATATTCAATCCTAACAAGTATTGGCTCTTTGGACATGATAACTAAAATGTTCTAAGAATAAGACAAAATAAAAAAGAGTGAACTCGCGTCATTTATTAGGAAGAAAAAATTTGCATTCAATCAATGGGAGAATGGGGAAGTTCAATATACTGATTGGAAGGTGTGGAATGGTTTATTTTCGCCATCAAATAATCGAAGAGAAAGAAAGGGAGAGAGAGAGAGAGGAAAAAAAAAGGGACGCGCGATACCAGCTTCTGTTACCCAGTTTTGTTACCCAACTTTGATGTTACTCAACTTCTTTTTATTTCTTTTCTTCTTTTATAATAACAAATATAAGACTAATCATAGATATGTAAAGCTAAATAACATATGTCAACTAATAGCAAATATACAACTATAAAAATTGTCAATTGTGGGAATGTTGGATGTTACAGACACTTTGAAGGTTGCGAGGAGATAAGAATATATGGTCGATAATCATAGGGTTGGTTCTTGGGGTGAGACGATTGAGACACGGTGGACGGAGAGGTGGATTACAATGGCGACAGAAGACATCAAGCACAAGTATAACATGGGGCATAGCTAACACCAGTTTCGACAGATCGTCCAATGAGCTCGATAATCTGGACTGTAGCCAATTCACGCATAACCATAGAGACCAGCTGCAGGCAAAGCAAAGAGATAGAATGTAATTGTGCGACCAATGGCCTGTATACCTAAACCACCTTCCATAGTCCGTTCATCGAGACCACTTTTGCAAAACATACCGATTCGTAATAGATCTCGGCAATCCAAATAATTTGTTGACCTTTCATGGTGTGCCGATTTCCGCTTTTCTCCAAAGCCTGGAGTCCAAGTTCCAATTCAAGCCAAGCTACACGAGAGATACAAAGGCCAGGGCAGGTTGTCAAGAAAGTCATCATTTTTTCAGAGCGCCATTTCCCACACTATCACACTTGTCATTCCTATACAGGTATAACACACAGCCTCAAGTATCCACTACTTAGGCATATACACATATATCTACAGACAACCAACTTTCCATAGCCTCAAAGAAGTAGCTTGATCTGTCCAGCGGAGAATATAAGCCATTTTCAGGATCGTCAAACATAGTCCAGAGAGATATGGGTCGACGTACCGGGGTTGTGAGTTCGTATTCGCTGATAGTTTCTTGAAGTGGCATACGAGGCAGCTTGTCAACCAAGGTTAAGGACACCTTTTCTAAAACTTGCTTTGATGTGCTGGAAGATCCCAAACCCAGGAGAACGGACAATGGCTTGGGTCGCGAGAGTAATTTCTTCGGTGGTGAAATCAAAAATACCAACCATGCCGGCCATCGTTGTCATGTCCATCATAGGCCTCTTGATGGTGTATATATTGTCTACATGATCAATAGTGGCGTTGATGTTGTATTGATTAAAGTAAGGTCGTAGGTCGTTGGGGGTATTGATTGTGAGGCAAGAACAAAATAGAGATGGCGGCGAAAGCGAGATGAAGGTGATTTTCAAGAGGCGGTTTCCATTTGTTGGTACCAATCGACAGAAAGAGAAAGAGAGAAAGAGAGAAAGAGAGAAAGAGAAAAAGAGAAAGTGAGAGAATGAAAAGAAATGGGACGCGTTTTTTTTTTTTTTTTTTTTTTTTTTTTTTTTTTTTTTTTTAGATCTTCGTTATTTTTATCAATGACGTTTTGTATATGCATTGAAAAGCATGCCCATTATAATCAATAAAAATCTTTTGAAACAAAAAAAAGTAGATGATGATGACAATATCTTGGTTTTCTAGTGTGTGTCTCATTCATTTATCACCATTTTTACCTTTACTTTTCTCGTCTTTTATTGCCCTGAGTATGATATCATCTCATGGATGTTGTCAGTCGATTTTTAGTGTACCACGTTGACTACTACTGATCCTTAGCATATGTAATTTTTCAGCATCCTCTTTAAACTACACCGTCATTTTTTTTTTCTCGCTTTCTTTGTTTAGCAAACTATCGTCAATCATTGGATATTTGGTCCCTGTCCCTGACACAAAAACGCGAATTCACTTCCCGATCAAAGAAAACCATGCAGCACTCGATGTAGAAACCGTAAGGGTTTCTGTTGTCTATAGGTTCACAATGCAAAATGGTGCTGAAAAAAAGGGGGAGGATGATATACCTCATCAATAGTGCAAGGGTAAAAATTGAGCACATGTCGAAACTGATAAATGACAAAGAAATCCAACGAGTATCATGATAAATAGCAACACCATGAAGAACCCTCCTGTCCTCCTACTTCACTTTCCTTTTACTTACTTTTTTTTTGTTAACCTTCTCACTATTATCAACCGCTTTCTATTATTATGTTCACTACCATTAAATCTACTTTTTCGGCAATGTTTGGAAATACCAGCATTACTGGTGACAAGATGGAATCTTCCGCTACCACTATCACCAACACCAACACCAGAATTGACCAAGGCTATGAAATGGTCTACCAAATTGAACAGCCTTGGTCATTTCACTTTGTGGACCAATGGGACTACATCGACTTTCACTTTGTGGGCGGTGACTTCCTCAGTGTCGGGCCGCTCACTGAAGGTTGATGTGCGTCCCCCCTTCTCTCTCTCTCTCTCTCTCTCTCTCTCTCTCTCTCTCTCTCTCTCTCTCTCTCTCTCTCTCTCTCTCTCTCTCTCTCTCTCTCTTTCGCTCTCCCTCCGTCCCTCAGCTCCTGTCAATAAATGGTAGAATTAAAAGAAAAGATCCAATGTCATTAGGTGTATAGGTCATTTACTAACTATTGTATTAAAGGAAAGTATCGCAAAAGAACCAACCGAAACTCAAAGACCGTTCCAACCATTCCTTGGCGTCAGGTGCTCCGGCAAGCGAAGCAACGGGCTCCTTCCAAAGCAAAAGAAACCCCTGTATTGATCAACAAGAGGAAAGTCATTTATCATACCCATAAAAACGCAATAAAAAACCTGTATTTTCTTTTCTTTCTTCGTCTTCATCTTTGTCTTTTTTTTTTTTTTTTTTTTTGGGTGGGAATCTAAAATTGGTATCGTTTAATATATACAAAAGACCCCATTTTTTCTGATTTGAGACAAACACACACAAACACAGACACACAAAAAAAAAGAAAAAAAAGAAATCACATCGATTCTAGCCCATCCTCTCATTTTTTGACTCAATAAAGGCCATATCAAAAACATTATAAATTTAAAAGAAGGATGCAAACAATATTGTTGTTTTTTCGACGGGTGGATCAAACTATTCAATTATATGAACATAAAAGAGAGACTATATTGAAATAATACAGCCATACTAAAATTAATAATAGATCCTGAATCCAATAGTCGTTGGCGCCATTCTTGTTGCATCCACTAAGGTATTGGACGCCCAAAGAGATTATGGAAGATATTCAAATCCCGCCCACGTGAAATGTTTACTCATTTTTTCGTGCACATTCTTTTCGTCATTGTAGCCTTTTTGAGGTTATGGTGATCTTAGATTAGTATCAGGGCTAGTTTAAAAGGAGGGGCTCAGTTCAGGGATGACAAGATACATTGGGAGACTCTATCATTTTGTATTTAGGATCTGCAACCACCATTAGATTAGCCGTACCTCTTGGATAGATGAGTGCCATGGAAGCGCCATTAGTTTAGCGTGATAGTTAGCGACCATAGTTTTATCGCTACACCTGAATAAAATATATCTTGTTTTTTTTTTTTTTTTTTTTTTTTTTTTTGATCATTGTTTTATAATATACTATTGGGAGTCAGTGAGGAAGAGTGCACAGAAATAAGTGTTTTAAAGGGAAATATATAAATCATCTCGGGGATCGCACATTTCAGTAGCCAGATCATCACACAAAAAAGTCGGACTTTGGAAAATAGGGTACGGATCCAAAAAAAAAATTCAGGTACATGACAAAAAAAAGCACGATAAGAGATCCCCATTAGAACCATTAACATGAACTGTAGCGAGAAGCTAATAATTTACTGTAGAAGTAAGTTCTCGCTTGTTCCTTCATTCAACAAAGGCCAAAATATGTAATGTGTGTTATGATTCTAAGCCCAAAACTTTGAATGCGGTGTTTTCGGACCCCTTCATCGCCCGACCGTGTAACAGAAAAATGCACTTTTATCAACTGGTTTCTTTTTTTCCACTTTTTTTTTTTTTTTGAACAAACATGACTAAAGACGACGACGACACAGTCCAACAACTTTTTCATGGTATGCTATATATTTTATTATCTCATAGAAAAATAAAAAAAAAGCACGAATCATTGACCATATCTGATTTTTTTTTCCCCTTTCTAAAGAGTTAAGCTGTGACGACACCCAGCAACAAGAGCAGCAGCAGAAACCATTCCAGATCGTTCTTGTTGACATAGAAAAAACCGCCAAGAATCTCGAAATCCATTGTGTTGAAAAGCCATTGGAAGGAAACGCGGAGGAACTAAACTTTGTGGCATTGTCTTATCGGTGGGGCGAGGTACACGAAACAACCATTGATACGCAGCTTGATTACTTAGCAACCATCACCTCATTTGATTTGGAAGATTTTTATTCGCTCTGCTCGGCGATGACCTATGAGCCTGATTTGAAATCGATCAAGTATGTATGGGTGGATGCGATTTGCGTGGATCAAACAAATTATGCGCGTCGAAAAGCCACGATTCATCAAATGTCCAACATTTACGAAAAAGCCACCTATATTTTGGCTGTGCCTGATCTTCACTTGCGATATTTAATGATTGTCTATGAAAAAGATGAGAAACTTATAAGGGATACTTATAGTGAATATAGTGATTATATTTATCATCTTATTCAAGGAAATACAGAGCAACTTCACACACTGGACAAGACTTTCCTTGACAAAACCTATGCGCCAAAAGACAGTACATTAAGAGAATTGTTGGCAAATTATACCACTTATCTGGCCAATGGATTTACAGCATTTCAAGACCATCATGACGATATGGATTATCGTGAAGGTGCACTTGATCTTTTATGTGAAATTTATGAAGCGTCTTTGCCAGAATCTCACGAAAGTCGTGATCATGTAATAAAACAAACTCAGAAGACTCCTTATCGTGCAAACAAAGATAATGGCGATGAAAGCTTACTTGATTATGATAAAGTGGCTCAACTTATGTTGACAGGACCTTGCTACAGCTTGAGCAGGTTAATCCCAGAACGCAGACTCCGACATGGCAGGGCTTGGGCCCATGCTTTAATTAGAAGAAGAAACTCGATCTGCCGAATCTTAAAGTTTTTCGAGGATATTATCAAGGACTGGTCCAGTCGTGTCTGGGTGATTAGCGAATACAACATTGCAAAAAAGAAAAACAACCTCAAGTATTGGTTTCTTCAGCTCTCGTCATCTAAAACGGAATCCTTGCCTTTTTTTAAATTTGATTTTACCAACCCTGCATTCTCCTCAGCCGTTCAAAATGCCCCATTTATCTTATCACCGCTCCTTCAAGATAAAAATCCCGTGCATCTATTATTCCATCGTTTGATTATTAAGCAACTCAACTCACAATCCTTTTTTGAAATGATGTTGAAATCCAAGGCTAGCAGAAATGGTAAAAGTTGACCTATCTTCCTCAAGTATATGAATATATATGTATCTACATTACTAATTAATATCTACCTATCCAAATGAATAGAGGATCGATTTTATGCTGTTCTGCCCCAATCAAAATATAAAGACAAAGTCAACCAGGTGGCTGATTGGAACATCAGTAATATGATATCGGTCAAATTCAAACTATTTGAGATCATGGATAACAAAGACAAGTGGATCCTTTTATTTTTTGCTGGGCATTACTCTTCCATTAATTCGTATCAGGTGTTACCCACTTTTTGCGCATCGAACATAGATTTGGTAGAAGTGGATAATTTTATCGACAGTTATCCACGCGAGTTTGATACATACAACGCATCTTCTGCCATCACACTCCACCATAATGATGATTTGCGCCTAGATTACCTTCAGTTGACACCCAAGAAATATTACGTCACTGTCAAACAAACCAGCCAAAATTTTCTTCCAGACGTGGAGAGACAAAAAAGGACCCTCTACCATCGTCTTCAACTCGATCAACACAGCAGCGTGATTGATTTTGTTTATATACCTTACTATGATGATGCCGGAGCCGTCCCATCAGATGATACACAAGCCCACCGGACATATTATAGTATTGCATTGTTTGGAAGTTTTGAACACAACAAGTGGATATTAAGCACGCCGGAGTGGAACTTTGAAAATCCTGCCTTTGTTTGTCATAATAATGACGATAATGCTATTTCCTTCCATCTGTATTAAACATTTTTTTAAGTGTGGATCAATAAAATGATGCCGTTAGTAAACCACACAAAAAATAATAATTCTTTTTAAATAATCAACGTTCATCTAAAACATATATCGAAGGTAGAAAGAAGGTTCGACCATGTTTCTTTTTCTTTCTTTACGTCAATTTTAGGACATCATAGCCTATAGCCTGAAGATGCTATACAGGAAAAAGGCTGTTATTTGTTTTATTTATTTATTGCATGTATGTGTTTATTTACTTGTGTGTGGTGCTCAGATCCCCCCAAAGCTCAGCTGCTTAACGTCGCATTCATTAAATCTCGCCACCATTCAAATTTTTAAATATGGTTCCTGAATTATGATTCTATTTTTTTTTTTTAATCGAAGCCCTTTTTTGATGCAATTACCAATGTAGAAAGACTACCTGTATGAGATAGTATAATGGTATTATTTTATTCATATTAAAATAAAGAAAGAGCATATGTGAGAGGGGGGGGGAGAAGAAGGCATGATCATATATTAGCCAAGTGAAGGGAGTCGCAGCAATTAGGGACCGACAATAACGATATGAAAAAAAAATGGCAACCGTATTGCGGGTAATACCGTTATTATGATGACATCTGTTGCCATGCTATATCTAGTAAAATAGCGGCCTTGAACCCTTTTTTTTTTTTTAAAAAAAAAAGAATCGAAATGAAAAAGGCTGTCCAAACTGCAGGTCAGGCCACAGAGAAGATTCCATATCCCGGCCACGCGAATTTGTATCGGGAATTGCAGATGGATAGCAGATGATGAATCGCAGATAGATTTCAGATGACAGCAGATGACAGCAGATAATTTCAGATAGCTTTGTTGCAGATAGAAATTGAATGACCCTCCATATCACCGTCATTGTATCGCCAATCACTAACAATTTTAAGCACGCTACCTAGGAGACAAAGTCGAAGCTTTCTCTCAACAAAAGGGCAAGTATGTAACAGGCCAAAGTCAATAGTAACACAAGTTCGGCTCATAGAATCAAGCAACGATCAGTAGGACAAGAAAAAACAAACAAATCTCACACGTTTGTGTTGTTTATTGTTATTGTTTATATATTGAGAAAAGTAATACTCCCTGTTTTTTTTTTTTTTTTGTTCCTGAAGTAAATATGCCACTACCTAAATGTTTTTATTCGCATTGTCCAAAAAAGGGAAGACAGTGTCTCCATCACAGTGCAAAGTTCAAACATTGTATAAAGTCATATCATACAGGATGACAGCGTGCTTATTTTCTGGAAAAGGTGGAATAGAACAAAATGACTGAATATTTCATCATCAATTCCTGGGTGTAGGCTTTGGTCCATAGACAGTTTCATGTGTCGTACAGTCACATGATTCTTTTTCTCTTTGGAGAAGTATGACATATTAGGTTGCGAGTTCCAGGTATTTACATCAACTACCCCCCCTCATTGTTGTTCGTGAACCTTTTTTTTCATGTACAAGCCATACGACATATTGATAAAAATTTAAAAAAATCCAGTGGATTATACTCATACTCAATCTAAGCCGTCTAGACCTGGTCATCTCACGTTCTACCTTGGGCACAATATGGGGGGGGGTCTGACAGCACGGAAGTTGCCGCGCCATTTTTCTTTTTCTTTTTTCTTTTTCTTTTTTCTTCATAAAATAAAAAGGGCCGTTTTTTTCGATTATTCTTTTTCCAACATATATACAACATTTCTTGAAAAACATGCTATTCAAATTTCTTTTCGCTCTTGCCATAATGGTCTGTCTCGTTAACAATGTTAGTGCTGGTACATGTTGTGGAGCCTTTGATGGCAGCTGCTGTGGAAGATGTACTAGTGGTTCTGAAATTGGACAAGAATGCACAAAGTGGGGTAACCCTCACGATGTAATGTGTGGTCGTAGTTACTGTCCTGATTATGATTTAGAAGGCTGCGATGCTGGATGGAAGTGTTAAATTTGTTACTATTCTCGGCGCCACAGCCTTGGTCCTTTCCTCCCCCCTTTTTTTTCTTGTGTGCCGGCTTCCAATAAAAATTAAATTAACAAAAGTTTTATATCAAGGCTATATGAATTGTTGTTTCTTTTCCATCTCTTTTCATTATCTGTTTCATTTTTCTTCTCATTGTATCTTCATGAGGTTGTGATGATCTTTGATTAGTGTTAGGAGTAGAATACTACAGTTTTTAGATCCAGGATTACAACATACATGTGGAAATCTGTTCACTTTGAATTCAAGATCTGAGACAAGCATTAGTTGGTTTTTGGGAGCATTCATTAACTTATCCTAGCCCCAATGTGTCCGTAGGTTGTACTCACTTCTGAATGAAATATGTCTCGTTTGACATTCTTCAATGAAAATGTCCCATTAGTCATTCTCATATCGTATACGATAATTTCCTTTTGGGATTACTTCATTTCAGATGGGCCCGAAATCTTTCAGATAAATTTCAATTATATTTCTTCTGGATTTTCAGATGAGTGAGTTGGGAGTTAACAGGCTGTATCGCCGATAATTAGCTATTTCATGCACCCTACTTTGCATACAAAAAGGAGAAATTCAAACTACAATCAGCCATTTAGAATAGGGTAACTAGGCTAGTATAGTGTAGTGCAGTTTATTATTGACAATTATTTTAAATTATATTCAATAAAAAACAACAACATTTGAATTTGAATATGACTTTTACAAAGTGAAGGAATGAAACCTATGAAGAGGTATGAAACTCATACAGTATATAAAGCAGAGGGAGGAGGGACAAGTAGCTGGTTGGCGTGTCATACACTACAGTACGCAGTCTCAAAATAAAGAGATTTGATCTAGTGCTCAACATGGATATGGGTCAGTAGTTAAAAATAAAGATATACTTTATTGTGTAAACAAAAATGGGATGGTCAACACTGATCTAAATGTGCGAGGTGTGGAATGTGAAAAGGGATCTAAAGTTAAAGACAACTACTATAATCATATGAGAGATATTAATGGTGCTAATGGTCAAATACTAGACATACTTTATTTAAACAGAGATAAAAATAAGACAACTAACACTAAACTAAACTAATGACGGTTTCATGACACTCATCTCCTCATATAATGGCGCGTCCAATTCCTAGATCCAAAATGAAAGAGTTTCCCCATGTCCTTTGTCGTGCCCTTTTTCAAAACTCTCTAAATCTAATAAAAAATCCCACTCCATGATCATCAGACCCTCGGAGGACATCAATGTGGAAAAAAAAGAGAAAGAAAAAGAGAAAACACGGCCTGTTAAAGCTTTGATTGAAATCCCGCCTTTTGATCAGTGCATTTTTTTTTTTTTTTTTTGACAGTGAGATAAAAATTGGCTGGCAGGCCAACATAAACAGTTTCCAGAGTACCATTCTTCATCCATCAAAAGAAGAAAAATAAAGTTAAAACAACTACAAAATCAAACAAAGGCAAAAGTATATGTACGAGTGATAATAAAATGGTATTTTATTCCAAAAGAAAAAAAAAAAAAGGTAAGTATCGTAATAATTTCTAGCTACAAATGTAATAAAGCCATTCGCATATGATTGCCGGTGTTCTACAAATACATGAAAAGTGCTCCCATTTCAAATTATTGTGAGTTCGCTTCATAAGAATTCGGTCTCTTGGGGCGACGACACGCCAAGGACACGCCAAGTAATGTAGGTAGGCGGCCCGAGAACCGCGTCACCGAAATGCCACCGAAATGCCATAGTGTGGCTCGTATTAAATAAAAAAGTTGTTTGAATAGATAATAATATAAATGCAAATCAAGTAAAAATAGGGTAATGAAGTAACTGTCAAAAATAAATAAATCTTTTTTGTGTATGTCCAAGTAGAGTGCATGAAAATGGTTAGTTATCGGCGATACGACTTAATAACACCTTGAAATTTAAGTCACTCATCTGAAAAACCATCTGAAAAAATTTCGGGCTTATCTGAAATGGAGTTGTCCCCATAAAAATAGGAAGCCAACAAAGGGCTCTATCTAAGCTAACGCAGTGGGGGCGGAAGCAGGAGGAAAATAGAAGATATATATATATAACTATGTGCAACGGGAACACGATCAAAGTCGTTGGGGTAAAGGTGAGGAGTGGAAACGCCACGTTGATGGACGAGGTCTGTCAAACAAAAACGGCGGACTTTGTAAAATATTATGTGGAGCAACAAATTCAGGTACAAGAAAAAACCGCATGAGAGACACTATGAGAAATAGTAAGAGGGGACTGTGCTCAGTACTATAACACTTTAAGGACTAATAATAAATCACTGTAGAAGTAAGTCTTTGCTTGTTTCTTTATTCAACAAGACAAAAGAAAAACAAAGAAGTATCATATGCATTGTTTGTTACGATTCTTAGCGTAAACTTTGAATGCAGTGTAGCGCTTTCCAAGCCCTCAAACGACCTGGTTGTGTGACAGAAAAATGAGTTTCATTTTCCTTTCCGTCAACAGTTCTTTTTTTCCTTTTCATTCATTTTTTTTTTGAATCTATATGACTAAAGACGATAGCACAGCCCAACATCTCTCCCAAGGTATATTATATATTTCTTTATCTGATAAAAAAAAAAAAATTGGGTAACTGAACACGCTAGACTCGACTTTTTCTATAGATTCAAATTGCGACGATTTTCAGCCGCCTCAGCAGCAAAAACCGTTTCAAGTTGTTCTTGTCGACATCAAGGAAGCCACCTTTGGAAATATCCGTTGTGTTGAAAAACCATTGGAAGAAAGTGCGAAAGAATTAAATTTTGTGGCGTTGTCTTATCGTTGGGGCGAGGTACAAGAAACAGTGATTGATACACACCTTGGCTATATAGCATCCATCACATCATTTGATTTGGAAGATTTTTGTCTTCTTTGCTGTATGATGACCCATGAACCCGATTTGAAATCGATCAAGTATGTGTGGGTAGATGCGATTTGTGTGGATCAAACTAATCATGAGCGGCGAAAGGCAACGATTTATCAGATGACCAACATTTACGAAAAAGCCACCTACATTTTGGCCGTCCCTGACCTTCACAGGCGATACTTGACAAATGTATCTTCAGAAAATAAGATACTTATGGAGTATATTCATTGTTTGGATCATAGGGAATATATATATCATCTTATTCAACAAAATATCGACCAACTCCATGAACTGGACAATAAATTCCTCAACGAAATCGAAGTACCAGAAGATCGTACATTAAGACAATTGTTGGCAAAATATACCACTTATTTGGCCAATGGATTCACAACATCTCAAAAACTTTATTACGATTCTATTCATCCTGAGGACGGGCTTGATTTTTTATGCGAAATCTATCGAGCGTCCTTGCCAACGTCTCACGAAGACGTGGACCTCATAAAAAATGCAACTCAGAAGGAACATGTCAATGCTGCTACCGTCGAAGACGGCCCTTCAAATGAAAGTTCACTTGATTACATCAAAGCGGCGGGTCTTTTGGAAGAAGAAGAAGAGAGTCGATGGATGAAAATTGGCAAAAGGAACAAGCTTTGGACTTATGAACTAATTAAACGGAAGAATGCTATCTTACAAACCATACGATGGTTGGAGGATCTGATTGTGGATTGGGCATCTCGCGTTTGGGTGATCAGCGAATACCACATTGCAAAAAAGAAAAACAATATGAAATATTGCTTTATTCAACTCTCGATACGTGACACAAAGGATTTGCTCTTTTTCAACTTCGATTTTACCAACCCTGCATTTTCCTCGGCCGTTGAAAAGCTGAATGTCTATGGCATAACTTACCAGCGTAATTCAAATCCTGTCCACCTGGGATTTCATCATACAATGATCAACCAGCTCACTACACAAACCTTTTTTGAGATGATGTTGAAGTCCAAGGCAACCAAAAATGGTAAGTTTTTAATTTTTTTTCTCTCTTTTCTTTCTTGGAAATTGACCGCCAAGCTTCTTTTTTTTTGATATCTAATGTGTGGTAGAGGATCGATTTTATGCCATTTTGCCGAACTCCAAGTATCAAGCCAAAGCCAATCAAGTGGCTGATTGGAAAATCAGTAATCTAATGTCGGTCAAATTGAAGCTATTTGAGATTATGGATACGAGGGATAAGTGGATATTTCTCTTTTTGTCTGGTTATGTGGGTTCCTCAAGTACGTATGAAGTGTTGCCAACCTTTTGCTCATCAAATATATACTGGGGCCTAATTAAAACCCATATCAACGACTATCAATGCAATTTTGATATAAACAATGAGACTTCAGCCATCACACTCCACCATTCCAACGATTTGCATCTGCATTACCTTCAATTGACACCCAAGCACTATTATGTATCTAATGTAAAACCCGGTGGCGTATATGCATCTCGGATAAAAAACCAGCTATGCAGGCAACTTCAACTTGATGACCACAGTTTAATTGAAATTGTTTGTTTGCCTGAAAATGATGAAAATTTTAATTCTTATGATGGGTCCACGGAATTATATTATAGTTGGATTGAATTGATTGGTAGTTTCGAAGAAAACAAGTGGATATTACGCAAACCAGATATAAACTACAAACCTTCTGAATTAAACCGCCATGTCAATGCTGATAATCGCACCTTTTTCAATCTCTACTAAACATGTGGAAACATGTGGATCAATAATTATGCCATCAATAAACATAACGTATTTGTTGTTCTTCAAAAGGAATGATGAATGTTTATCTCGAAGGTATTTGGAAGGGTAGATAATCTTCGAGAGCATATACCTTGCCTTTTTTTTTTTTTCTCTTCGTCAATGTAGTCACAGCCTCATAATTACATATATCCAGGAGAAGAAGCGTTCCCGTCTTTTTTTTTTTTTATTTTATACTATATAATAAGCGTTTTTTTATTTTTTATTTTTTTATTTTTATTTTTTGTTAGGGCGCTACTCAAATCCGCTTGGTGAAAATAGATTATTTAACCACACAGTCATTCAAATTTTTAAATTTGGTTCCTGAATTATTACTTTTTTAATCAAAGCTTTCTGATGCCATTGGCATTGTAGAGAGACTACTGTAAGAGATAGCATAATGATATTCCTTTAGTCATAATAAAAAAGGAAAAAAATATGGGAAGAACATAAGGACAAAACTAATGTGTGATGGGTAGGAGGTGGGTTTATAGAATGACCAAAGGTATTGCGTTGATTGGAAGTTTTGTAGAAAACGAGTGGGTATTAGGTTATTTAGACTGGGTTTTTGAACCTTCCGACTACAATCTTTGTGACAATAATGATAATGGTACTTTTTTCAATATCTATTAAATCAGTGAATCAAAAATGATGGCATTTAATAAATACGCAAGATTTGTTATGTCTTTAAAATAAATGACAATGATATAGGCTCCTTTTTTTTGGCGTGTGTGGTGCTCAAATTCACTTAAAACTTCGTTGTTTCAATTCTGATTTTTATTCTGGTACCTGGAAAGTCTTTTAATATCATTAACAATGTAAAGTCTGCTGTAAGAGATTTATAGTAATATAGTTTATTCCGAAGAAAAAAAATAAAATAAAGAAGGATAAAAAGTAAAGCTAGTGTGATGGGCTGGAAGTATGCTCATAGAATGACCAAGTGAAGGTAGGAGGAGGGGGGGTGTCATACCCTTAGTATAATGTAATTTATGTAACTGCATTTCATCGTGGCTGTCTATGATAGGATATTCAATAAAAAAAACAAACGATTGAACTCGGTGTATGTAATTTGATATCAAGCAGATCTCGAAATAAAGATGGATATGGTGCCCAAGGTGGATTAGGGTCAGTATTTAAAAATAAATAGGATATATTTTATCAAACTATGATCAAGCATAAACATAGGGGGGGGTCAACGATAATATAAAGAAGGATGAAGGAACGAAGGTTGTAACAAAAAGAATTATTCTGAGGGACAAACAAAACATACTACAGGAGAGAGAGACGAATGGTAAAAAAACAAAAAACAAAAAACAAAACAGAAGACAACACATATTTTTATTCAAATGTAGATATAAAACTATGCATACGAATACTAAGCTAATATAATGACGGCTCCATGATACTCATCACAAAGATGATGAAGGGCTAATCTAATGGAGGATACCAAATCAGAGATTGGAAATACCTTTGAATCACTTTTTAACCACGTATCCAAGTTCAACATGCCTTGAGTGAGGCTACCAATGATGATGTATTGTTGTTGTTGTTTTTAATGAGAAATGGCAGACAGGAAGACCTCAAAGACTGGTCTGCCAAATTTCAGGGATCTCGGCTTTTGAAAATCAAATTCTCAGGTCACACATACACACAAAAACCGAATAGACAACAATCCAGATATAGAGTGATAAAATGAGAGGTTTTATTTGGGGAAATAATAAAAAGACAAGAGAGAGAGGAAAAAAGAAAAAATGAGATGTAAAATGAGTATATAAAAAAAGGAGCAAAAAAATAAAATAAAATAAAAAAGATGTATAAATATATGTATATATATAAAAAGAAAGAACTAAAACTACATGATGGTTTTCATCGCCGTTCTATAGCCACGGTTTTTGGCACATTCACGTTTCAAGTTCTCGGCACGGGGGTTTCCCAATCGCCATTGGCCAAAAACAAGCGAGCATACCTGAGACACAATTCTTCACGGAAATTGGAGTAGAGTTTGCGATTGTATTGTCGTTCTTTGCGTCGTGTGTTTTCCGGGTACTTGTGTGTTTGATGGATCAAGAAATCATCGGGCAAGACCATGTATTCAATCCCCGCCAAATAGATTTCATACAGACACGCCGCCTTGTTGGCACCATACCCAATAAATCGTTCATCACACCAAGGGGTCCCTTGTTTGTTGTAAATAATGTAAGGTTCATACGAGAAATCATAAGCATCCGTCACCACATACGAGGTATTTGAGGCGTACCACCGTTGGTAATCCGTCGCGCCATGTCCTTTGAGCCATGATTTGTGGAACATATCGATCTTGCCCTGCTGCACTTCCTCGAGGAGCTGTTCTTTCGTTGTGGGGAAGGTCTTGTAATCCAAGCCATCGGCTTGCGCCACATATTCAAAGGCAGGCACCACCAATGCGCGTTGTTGTCCTGTTTGGTCGTTGCGCATATAGCTGGCCAATCGAGGTTTGTCCATCCGCAAGGATTGTAAATTGGTACACACATGGAAATCCACATCCAGCATCATCACATACCGTGTGCGCGCAAACAGTTTGGCAACGTTGCGCCATAGATTGAATTGGCGATCAAACGTGTCCACTACTAAATGAATATCCACATATTGTTGCATGTCTGGGTTGGTGTCATACACATACGCTAGGTCCTTCAATGTTTGTTCCTTGTCGTCATCATCGTTCACGTGGATTGCTGCTGAAATGGGCCCTCGGTAATTGCTGGCAAGACGACTGAGCACAGGGAACCGATCCTTGGTGACCAAGGTAGCCATGGTGATATCGTCTGAATGTTGATCGTCGTGGGTGTGGCGTGCCTTGTAATAATAAGGTTGCAGGTGTGAGGGTTGCATGGCATCTGAGAAGAGTTTGGACATGATCAAGGGTTCTTGCATGGTGGTTTGTGATCCGTGCCATGTCACTTGTGCGCTATGATTATCATCGTCATTTTCATCCAATGGTTGCTGTTGTTGTTGTAAGACTTGTGCTTGAGCCAATGTCGACTCGTCAGATCTTGTCATCTTGTTATGCATGGGTGATGAGGGTGTGGTTGCGTGGGAATAAAAGTACTTGGCGGTATAGATCACAGATACAACTGCATAGGCAATGACAAGACACTGGATCAGTTTGAAGACTGATTGTTTAACATCCCGCATGGTGTGTCAAAAAAGATGATGATGAGGAAGGACGAGGAAAAAAAAAAAAGAGAGAGAATGAGTGAAAAGAAGGACCACCAAAAAAAAAAGAGAGAATAAGGAGTGTAGATGGGGTAAAGAGGAGGGTGGAAGGAGGAGAAGAGAGATGAGTCAAAGGCTCTTTGGAAGAGGAAAAAAGAAGTGATAAAGAAGAAGGAATGATGAAAAAAAGAAAGAATTAGTAAGGTAACGAACGAGAAGCGGGGTTTCAATATAATTTATTGCGTTGTACAAAACCTATCATTACTCATTTCCCCCCGTTCCGTGTCAGAAAAGGTTCTGGCCCAAAACGCATTATTTATTCCATATATATTTCTAATTTTTCCCAATCCCATTTTGATGTCCAAAAAAAAAAAAAAAAAAAAAAAAAAAAAAAGGACGGATGCATGTATATACATACAAAAAAAAAAGACCTCAAAAAAAATCGATGGTTATCATCCATCCGTTGTCGATCCCATCTGCATGATTTTACTACTGCTAAAAATAGGCCCTCACATATCCATTTCTTCCCTTTTTTTCATTTCACCCAACCCCACCTGCCCACCCAACCCATCAAAAAAAAAAAAAAAAACGTGCGTATGGTGTGTATTGTGTGACATTCAACTGAAATGACTTTATTTTATTTAAGAGGAACAAGACAAGTCTTTACATAAATGCCCATCAACTACAACCATAGCCATCGAATTCATAGATATATATATATATATATAAACTACGATCAATGCATTGATACCCAGGGGAGGGGAGTGGAGGTTGCATTAAGGCACGCTTCCTTCAACGTGGGGCCAGGGATGCTCGATATGTGTGCACTGATGGAGATTGCGTGTAACACTTGTTCTACCTACACCCCAATGCATCGATATCACTGCCATTCGCTGTTTTTTGCTGGCAAATGTTGGCTGTATATTCCCATTTTTACGCAGGACGCATAGGTAATGTTGCGCGAACGTTTGCAAATCCTATGTGTGTCTTTGATGAGGAAAGACGGCGTTTGAACAACGTTCTATAAAATTACCATTTTAACTTCAAAAAAAGCCATCACACCGCACTCTATGTACTGTATCGCAATCGTGTAGAATCCCCACTCATCCTATGATAAGCAAATACCTAATGCTACCCCATTCCCCCCTCAGCCGAATATACAGTATAATCCGCCACCTACATATGATACAGTCACTCCAACCTCTCATCATTAACATATTCCCAAACAGTGTGTAATATATATGTGAAAAGATCATTTATTCATTGATATCAGGTATGTACAAAGATGAGTAAAATATATAACAACTAAAAAGGGTATTGGACTAAGGAGGGCGGGGTGGTGAAACAAAAGGGACTATCCAAGTCCAATCGGACCCACGACTTTTGCTTGGGGGTGAAGAATACGGAGGGAGAAACGGTTGCTTGAAACATGTGGGGAGGAGTGGAGGCGCCAAACTAAGAATCATCATCCAGCTTCCGCGTCCGCTTTTGCTGTAATGAACGATACTGTCTGACGAGCTTGCTGATCAATTCACGGTCCTTTTTTTTTCTTTTTTTTTTTTTTTTTGTCATAGATGGTGGATATTCAAGGATACTACATACTGGAATATGGATAGAATACTCCAATATGTGATACAATGACTTTTCTCTCACAACAAACGACAACGATGGGTGTCATCTGAATAGCTGATGGAAAAAAAAGGGGGAGAGAGAGATTTGTTACAACAGAATACTAACTTGATCGGTATTTATTCAGCAGGGTCGTATGTCCTTGAACAAGTGGAGCGGAAGATTGAAAAATACTAGCCTCTCAGTTTTTTTTTTTTTTTTTGTTTTTTTTTTTTACGCATTAGTAATCTTTTTTCCCCTCCTACCTGTAGTCTATGCTCAAATAGAATAGAATATATTATGTTTTCTTATAGTAAAATACATTTGTCTTCTATTGTTACTCATTACTATGTTCTGTTTGAGCTGTCTATGATTTTGTTATCAAGGACACAATGAACATGCTTCAAATAATCAAATAATAAAAAATAATTAAGCTGATATATCTGGTGATGGACAACGCATCAATACATCCATCGATAATATATATGTGTCTGTCATTCGGGAAATCGGCATTCACACCTTATCTGACTTCCGTCCTTGTTTTTAATCTACCATATTGCATTATTGTTATCTTGAAAATAAAAAAAACTGCTATCTTTTTTATCCATTATCATTATATTTGTATGATGATGTATTTCGATGCTGAGAAAGATGACAATGACATCAGCTATGAAAGCACAACAATCTATCAAATGCTGATGAAGAAGGGGTGGAGAGAAGCAATGTTAGTAAAACGAAAGGATCGCTTACACAATAGACATAAGAAGAGAGAGAGAGGCGAATGGGACATTTTTCATTGAAGGATGTTTAAAAAAACAAGAAGACGTATTTTTTATTGAGATGTAGACACAAATATGCCAAACTAACAACACTAAACTAAAGGTATTGAAGATGCCAACTTATGATCTTAAATCCTGAATCCAAAATGAAAAGGGGTTCCCCCATGCATCTTGTCATCCCTGCGCTGAAATCCCCCCTCCTTCGAAATTAGTCTTGACACTAATGAGTCCGTCATCACCACAATGAGGTTCAATGATGAAGAAGAAAAGGAAGAAGACACAAAAAAAAAAAAAATTAGGGGGTTAAAATAAAAAAATCTTCACGTGGGCGGGATTTGAAATAGGTCGTGGAGTGGATAGCACACGACTCCCACCCTTCAAAAAACAAAAAAACAGTTGTGATATATGTAATGACACCAAAATGGCAATTCTTCTTCTTGTTTTTTTATTATTATTATTATTTCAGAGGAAGAGGAGGAGAGGTCTTTACATAATGGCCATAGACTAAATCATAGCCATCGAATTCATACAAAATACGATCGGTGCGTTGATAGCCAGGGGTGTGGGTCATGGCACGCATCATTTTACGTGGGTTCGATGTACTGGCGGATGAGAAATAGGTGACAGAAAAGGCCGCAGGGTCAAAGATCCGTAACACTTGTTGGACCAATGGATCAATGCTGGCACCGCCCTTGGTGGTGGCGCTGATGGGTATATTCGTTTCAAAGGAGGCATAGGAACATTGGGGTTCGGGCGTGACATGGATGGTGAAGTACCGGTCTTGCCAAAGTCCATTGCTGGAATACCCACACGGTTCAAATAAAAACGAGTCCACATCGGCGCCCGGGTACAATTGGTCGATCCCTGTGATGCGATCCACCTGTTGCCCACCCTCGACGCCACTGGGGGTGCCTTGTTGATGATAAAAGTACCGTTCCATGTGTTTGGGATTGAGTTTGGTCATCATGATTTCCACCGTTTGATCCATAGGTTCCGTTTCATCGCCATTGTCGTCGTCACTGCTGCTGTTGCTGGGAGACGATGATGAGGATCGCATCGCGTGGTCTTGTGGTGGTGAGGACACATCATGCATGTTGTTCTGATGGTGAAGCACATCATCGGCTGGTTTGGTGGTGTATAAGTGCCAATGATCGCCGGTCATATTCCCGATTTTGTAAGCAGATCCATCATCTACACACACATATCAAAACAATGGATCAGCAATTTTTTTTTTTTTTTTTTTTTTTTTTTTTGCTGGAAGTGTCAAATTAAAAAATTTACCGAAATATTGATCCAGAAACGCCACTTCACTTTCCCAAGATTTATGTGGGCCCACTTGACGATCGGGAAACATGAAGGCTTTACGAGAATAAAACACACGCCATACTTTATCGAACCCACAGATTTCCTTGGCGATCTCTAGAATCCGAGGAAGAGCCAATAATAAAGTGGTGGTACCACACGTCTTGATGATCATTTTATGAGGGTAAACAAACATGGATGATTCACTGACAAAAAAAAAAAAAGAGAGAAAATGAGAAAAAAAAATCAATGGCCCAAGGCGGTGTTTGTATAATAAACTAACCTCAGCAGATACGCATCGACATGATCATGTTGAATCATATTCAATACTGTACATTTCACAATCGCCAACATATCTTCCCAAACAGGCCGAGGCACCATCATCAAGTTTTGTGTGGTGGTGACATGTTGATGCTCACTCACTTGATTCCATGCCGGGGAGAACCAGATTTCAAGTAATTTTTCGGGGCCTTCAAAAGCACCTTCTTGTGCAGAGTAGTTTTCACCAGCTGTACAAGCATTTAACGCCAAATCAGTTGTATCCGTCGTGATGGCAGCAACCATATAATAAATAAATAAGAATAATTCAAGGAGGGAGTAGAGGGGGGGAGGTGGAGAGTCGTCAAGGAGGTCGGAAAGGAATGCTGGTGGCGAGGAGGATGTGCACAGAAACCGTCAAGGAAGAATGTGGCTTTAGCAACAAAAACAATGGGCTTTTTGGAAACGTGGTAGAAAAAGTTTTTTGTTTTTGTGGGGGGAAAAGAGGGTCTTTTTGTTTGTTTTCTTTGTTTGGAAAACCTTTTTTTTTTGTATAAAAAAAAATATGTGTGTGGAAATACAAACAACAAAAACTCAAAGAGAAAAAGAAAAAAAAAAAAAAAAAGGAAGAAGGCTTGTCCCTTTTTTCAAAAAGTTTGGTTAATGTAAAATTTTTTTTGCTTGTAGCGATGCATCATTGGTAGCTGTGATTGAATCCACCGAATCAATTGAGTCCCAGAAGCCCTTTTCCTTCTCATTCCCCATTTTTCCCATGGAATAAATAAAGACATCTGTACGATGTTTTTTGTCTTGGTGGAGTAATGAAATCATGCTATCGTTTTTATTAAACTTTTTTTTTTCTTTTTCTAAAAAAAGGATTGTTGTCAAAAACAAAATAAAAAAAAAATAGTGCATAGACGCCGGCACGTGCCGAGTGCATGGCTGGCCTTGCCTGGTAGATATCGGATTGCCTTTTTCGGACTCCCATCCTGTCATTTTTTTACACAACAAGCAAAAAAACCCGCGGGCCATTGTTCCATGGACTGACTATTACATATAAAAACATGTAACCCATCGATTTTGACCACTCACAAAAAACCCGCCCATTGTTTGATCATCCACAACAAAATATATAAGAAAACCCTGTCAATTGTTACATAGCCAAATCAAAAACAATCATAATAATGAGACTAATCATCAAAAAGGGGCATCTTTTATTCAATTGAAATACATCATTTCTATACTATATATAAAAAAAAGGGGGAGAGGGGGAAGGACTAAACTATAGAGAACATTTATTTCCTTGCGTTGCTTGTAAGCCCGGCATGTTCGCTTGTATCCAAACTACTCACATAAATATATAAGTTCCTCATCATCATCATCGGTCCGATTATTTTGTTTTTTTTTTTTCCACTTACTCATCATCATCGTCATCACTTTCATGGACATGCAGGAGTGCGCTTTGTTCTTCGTCACCCTTGTGGTTGTTTTTCTTATGCTGTTGTTGTTGCTGGTGAGAAGGAGGTGTATAAGCTGGTGGGCTATTACTACGCGACGTTTCCGCCTCAGATTGCTGGTGCTGCTGTGCCGTCGACGAAGGATGATTTACCGTCACCAATTGTACACGTTCCGCACCACCATGACCATCATCACTGAAATCATCGCCCAATTCAAACAACCCCGCATCATCATCGTCGTCGTCGACCCCTTTACGTCGAGGGCGGGAGGCGGCGGCTTCCAAACGTTGTTCCAAATCCAAGGCTTCTTCTTCATCCTGACTGATCTGTTCCAATCCATACCGGGCATTTTGGCTGGTGGGGCGCCACAAGATAATGATCACCACAAATACCACAAAGTACAAAATGTTCAACATACCATCCAACATGAACCATCGCCATTTCCAATTGCGCGCACCCCAATCGGCACTGGTCCGGTCGCTAAACGTGAACATGTTGGAAATAAAGATCACCACGACCATAATCACGGAAAATACCAACAAACGGAAAAGACGGCGGTACATCAATGCCTTGACATGTTGTTTTCGAAGCACTAATTTGAAAAAAAAAATAGTAGCAGGTGAGCACCCCCCCAAAAAAACAACAACACATGCCCTCGCTCTTTTATGAGTTTACCTAGGGTATTCAGGGTAGTAGTGATGGAATTCAATGTCCAGATGTAAAACGCCGTCATGGTGATGGATAACGGGAAGATCACTAACAAGACTAAAAAGCCAGCTGTTTCCGGTGACAACAACATCGTGCCCAGGGAGTACACCACGCCGAAAAAGAAATGGGTACATGCTAGAATGATACATTTCTTCATCGCAGAGCCCAACGAAGGTCTATGTTGCATAAAAATAAAAAATAAAAAATTAGAACATCCACATCTACTGGCGGGGTGGGGGAGGGAGGACAGCAGGCAAATCACTTACTTGACAACACTGTAACCCATACAGACAATCAGTAACATGAAGAACGAGATACTTGTACGTCCAGCATTCAGTAATGCCACCAAGGCCAAGAGTAACCAAGCTATTTTCAGAAAAAGGGGGTTAGTTTCCGCGTATTGAGATCAAAAGAAGAGTAATATGACTCGCTTACATGGTTTGCCAGTTTGATTATATGCTTCCCAGAAACCCCAGTTGAACGCCATTTCCACCGTCAAGAAAAAGATGGCGCCAGACAAGAAATGCTACAATAGAAAGTAAAGAAAGAATGAGGACATCGTCCCATCATCATCATCATCATAGAGCTTTTTGCTCTATTTTACCTGAACAGGAAGAATATCGTGCCAGTATCTAAACGTCTGTACACCCCAAAAGAGTCCCACAGCAAGATACACCAAAGCAAACACACCATACAACTACCGCATAAAAAAAAAAAAAGATGTGAGTATGTGAAGAAGTCAAAGGAAAACCACACACACAAGCCTTCTGTATCGTTTTTTTACCACTAATTTCGGATAATCCACCGCAGGCAATTCACCATAAGGGAACTTCCATTCAACCCAAGCTTCAAAATACGTGCTGTTGGCGCCCGCCGCCGCCGTGGTCGGCACAATGGCCACACAATAATACCCTGTATTTTCCACCTTGTAAAGCGCGGCTTTTTCAAGCGTATGGTTCAATGCAATGGTATCCGTTAAAATCGACGTGGTTTCGTTGCCAGTGACATGAGTGATAAATTGGCCTTGGTGTTCTTTGGTGCAAAGTTGTTGTCGAATCGCTTGGTCATCACAAATATACTCCATCTAGTAGTGTTTTTTTACGAACAACCAAACCCATCAGCAAAACTTTTTTTTTTTTTTTTTTGTGGGCCTGCCTAAAGTGGATGACTCCCTCCCATGGTTTTTGCTTTCTTACCTCATTGGTGACATTGCTATGTGCACCTATCTTTTCAAAATCATTCCATTCGTAGATAAGCAATGCAGCACTGCCCAGTGATTTGTCGCCAAAGGTAACTAAGAAAAAAAAAAAAAAAGGTGAGCGTGCGTGGCGTCGACCCACGCCATTTCATAAAGGAGTTGAGAGAGAGAGAGAGCGAAGAAGGGGAGGATTTACCTTCAATATACGGTGTGGTGCCACCAGGAATGGCTTTTTGACTCCATACACCAGAACATGTTGTAGCATAAAATTCATCACTTGTCTATACCACCGATAACAAAAAAAAAAAAAAAAAGAGTAAGCTGTGGGCCAAAAAAAGAAAAAAGAACGCGCAGGGTCGTATGTGTTACTTACAAGATATACTTCCTCGGCCACACAATAGGACACAAGGAAAAAGAACCATAGCATCATGGTCTTTTTAAAACCATAATAGTGAGCTGGCATGTATAATAATAATAATAATAATAATAAAAATAGGAGGGAATGAGAAAAGGGAAAAAGAATTTGGAAAGCCAAGAAATGATGAAATGGGCCCCACCCCGTCGGCTCTTGAAATGCAACAGGGTGGACGAAAATGCAGCTCAGCAACCCGGGGTGTGTTTTTTCTTTTTTTCTTTTGCTCACACACACACAGACACATATATACACGGAAATGCGAGTGATCACCGTCGGTATAAGGTAAGAAAAAAAAGGCAGCGGCAGCAGTCCCCCCCTCTCCCGAAAAGTGAGTGTTTGTTTTCGTCTTGTTTACTTATCACAGTCTCCTTCAATAGTGGCGCTTCCTGTTCTGGGAAAACGGTAAGCTCAAACTGATAAACGGGGAAACCGGACGCACTGACTGACATGTATACAATGTTGTTGACACTAGACAATCACGCGTGTGCTGCAGCAACTGGTCAAACAGTCCATTATCATTTATCAAGACGATTACTTCAGGGTAAATAAACTTCCCGCTTCCCCTTCATCTCTTATTCCAAAGCATGAAGGACTGGACTAATATATATATTTTTTTTCTTAAAGCCGGACCAGCTTGTTCCTATAGATCCCACCACGCAACTGGCCAACTGGGATTGTCCGGAAGCCCTTGATTTTGATCGATTTGCCAGCACGATTCAGTATGTGCAACAGCATGGGTGTTTACCGGCCGGTTACCATTCGAATGAAGTCAGCAATACGCACGATGGCTCCACTTTGGTCACCAACGATCAACTTGCCCAGTGGAAACATCAACTTGTGAATGACGATGATAATACACTGTGGTTGTTTGTGGATGGCTTCATGCTTCTCAGTGATCCCAAAGTGACCGACTTATTGGATCACAAGGTGTTTGTCACTGCAAGCTACGACACCTTGAAACAACGGCGTCAGGATCGTCAAGGGTATCATACGCTCGAAGGCTACTGGGTCGATCCGCCAGGTTACTTTGATGCCATTGTGTGGCCTGAATTTTTACGTGCTCATCAACATGTCCCTGGTCCTCACCAACAACACCAACAGCAGCAGCCATCATCTGAGGAGGAGAGTCATAGTCGGGGGTTGGTTGTGGTCAACACGGATCTCTTGGATATTCCGCAGTCATTGGATAAAGTGGTCAACGCATTATGGTCATGAAGTGGAGCGCCACTGTCCTCATCCCCCCTTTTTTTTTGGACGATTTAGTTAGTTAGATAGTTTAGCTACAGTTTTTATATAGAGATTATTATTACTATTTTTTTTTTTTTTTTTTACACAAAATGTACCATATCCCACAAAATGATATCAATAAAATCACTGGCTTCATTGACAACCAATTATTTTACTCTCTATTCATGTCGTCATATCACACGTTGTCTTCACGGTATCATAAAAAAAAAACCTCATCCATCCCTTCTTTTTTACCCTTTCTTGACGCAATGTACTTTAGTCTTCTCTACCACTTTCGCTTCATTATTCTATGATTACTTTTTTTTTTTTGGTTCTTTATCATGAATAAACTATATCACAATCCTTTATAATATTATTTACATTGTCATTACATGAACAAGGTTTTAATAAACACTCTGGTGTTCTGCTGGAGCTTTTTTTTTTTTTTTTTTTTTTTTTTTTTTTTTTTTTTTAAAAAAAATCTAATCGATTGACTGGGTGTTCAGAGTTTTCTTGACTGAGAAGTGGGTGTTGATGGGACGGGAGTAGAGTCTCCGCCCCGTGTCGCACTATGGTGGGTGGGCACCTCCCCCCCCCTTGTGGCCTAACCGTCGTGCTCAGCGTTGTCATCAATTGGTATTTTTTTTTTGTGTGTTGAAAAAAAAAAAAAAAGGGTAGGAGCTAGGTGAATACGCCATTTCGAACTTTTGGTGAGCAACCTCTTGAGACTCCAACCGCCGTGCTCAGCGCTCGTTAATTGTAACTTTTCTGTGTGTGATAAGAGTGTTTTAGGTTGTTTTTTTTAAAAAAAAAAAAAAAGTCAATTCACGCTCCGCGCACATGATTTCTTCCCTTCATGAAAGTCTAGATGATATGATGACAAGACTCATGGGAATACTGGTAATCTAGGATTAATTTCAAAAATACAAATCAAATATAATGGGGAAAACCTTTTCATTTTGGATTCGTGATTTGGAACTTGCACTAGATTAGCCTTCATTAAAGAATAGTGCTCTTTAGCTTACGTTAGTGTTAATTTTCATAGTTGGTACTAAATGAATATCTGAATTAAGCATGTCTTGTCTTTTTACCATTAATCTCTCTTTATGCCTTTTATTGTCTCGTTGAATGGAGCATAAAATCCGGTGTGGAGTGTGTGTGTACTTCTGTGTAGAAAGAAACGCACGTGCTTGGGTAAAAAAAAAAAAAAAAGCCCACTACAGAATATTTTGTTGTGTGTCTCCTCTGCATTTCATACTTGAGTGGATTATATAGAGTAGCAATGATAGGATTAGTATTAATGGAAATTATTCTGAAGGGGATTAAATACTAGTGACTCAATAGGAAAAAGAAAATTGCGGTGATATAGATCTAGAACTGTCAATGGACCGATATTACAAAGTCATAGATGTCAAGTTCGATAAGAATGCCTTTTGTCTGTAAAAAAAAAAAAAAAAAAAAAAAAAAAACGGACTACCGCATATTCTACCTCTGGATTTCACATTATATAGAGTAGCAATGCTGTGTATAGTATATGGTTATTACAGTTACCTGAAAAAGTATTGGTCGTGGTGATAGTCAAGGAGAAAAAAAAGTAGCGATGACATTGATACGATGATGTGAGCGGAGGAACGGAAGGGTATTTCAAAGTCATTTATCTTAGATCAAGTTTACTATTATTATCGCTTCATCATCTTTCATTTATGTTGTTGCTGTTGTTGAAATGGGTACTATCTTTTGATACGCCGGGCTGTATTTTGCGGTACACCAGTGATTGGACTTTTTTTTGAACCACGACAATTTTTTCTTGTCCCGCGCGCATATACGATAATTTCTTTTCCCTTCAAAGCTACGAACGAAAGAAGGTGTCTGGAGGCCAAAAAAAGCTTACACCACGAAACGCTCGGTACCTGAAGAAGCTTTTGCACGGAGACTGACGAGTAAATCTTGGTGACTTCAAGAGACTAATGGTGGTCATTGTCCATGAGTCAACATTAGGTAGGTGTCCGCGTTCCCTGGGAAAAAGATGTTTTCTTCGCGAAAGCTTCCAACGTGCGACGACATATAGACACCGAACACCACATAATTCTTCCCAACAAGCAAGATCACGAGACTACAAAAGACACACAAAAAATCACGACAGAAACCGAACATCATTACGCCTCTCTACCCTTCAAAATCCCCCGGAAATGTTGCCAGCATTTTGCTGACGTTGATGATCTCACTGCAACAACACATCTGTCAAAACTTTGTAAGTTGACTAGTTTTATATGCTTTGTTGCATTATTACTCATTTTATTTATGTCTTAGGAATTTCGAAAACGAAGAACTCATGCCAACTGATCATGACTGGATGATTGATGACACGAACGTCTCGTTGCTTTTTAGAATATTCAAGAAACACTGCATGGAATACAGACATGCTTATCTCAACGTAGACCATCATTTCAATCAATTACTGTAAGTGAACATATTTGCTTTATTACAGCTGACCTTTTTTATCTTTTTTTTTTTTTTTTTTTTTTTTTTTTACGAAAATAGTCTCCCTGCTATGAAGGGTCTTGATGCTGGTCAACTGTCGGAAAGCGAATTTTCGGCTTCATGCACACGTCCATTTGTACAAAGTTTATTTGTCATCAACTATGATAGTCGAACTGCTAAATGGTACGTGTTGAATTATTCCCGTTTTATTATTTATTGACTTTTTTTTTTTATTGTTTTTTTATTGTCTGAATAGTGCGAATGTTATAGTGACCGCCAATAGCGAATGGAAAAGGCCAGACTACGTAGTGGAAATTTATCAACAATCTATCAGACAATAGTACGTCAGCTGTTTGGGGGAAATTAAACCTACGAAATCAACTACTGTAAGGAGTTTACCTGCAGGACGGGATCTGGTGTTTTCTCCATCATATGGCCGTAACTTGATTGACACGTTGTGTAGTAGTATATAAACCAATTCCTCCCTTTTCCCTAGTTTCTCTTTAGGTTTAGTAAATTCTTTATATTTTTATTATCGTCGTTTAGTTTGATTTTTTTATTTATTTTAGTTGACTTTTATCGTTTTATTTCATTTTATTTTACTAGATCGCCGCTCTAATCTCGATTATTTATGACAGATGGACGGTTGATTTTAATAAAAACCAAGTTTATTCTCGTATATATTTTTATTATATAACTCTGTCAACTGCAAGACTGCCTCCCTTTTTACACTACATATATTTAAAACAGTACCAACACGAACAGAATCGTTAGTTGAATATATTGTCAAGAAGAAAGAAAAGACAAGATGAACAAATAACAAAGCTTTAATACCATACGTCTCATGATGAAAATGGGTGTACATGCTATATATGCATGACTCGACAAAAAAAAAAAAAAAAAAACAGATAGATCAACATCAACTTCACAAATCATGGACTTCTACAGACTAGAGATTTTTTTCGGCAAATTTAGTCAATGATCATTTGGATTCTGTACTGTGTTTTCAAACCATTGGTAAGATTCAAAAAAAAAAAAATAAGAAGGAATGGCATCTTACATATTTAAAGTTTGAGAATAGATTAAGGACATTCCCCTCAAGGCCTCTAGCAATTCACTTTACCCCATACAACTGCTTTGTGAGTTTCTGCTATCCTGAGGGAAACTTCGGCAGGAACTAGCTACTAGATGATTCAATTAGACTTTTGCCCCTATACTCAAATTTGACGATCGATTTGCACGTCAGAATCGCTACGAGCTTCCACCAGAGTTTCCTCTGGCTTCACCCTATTCAGGTAGAGTTCACCATCTTTCGGGTCCCGCAAAATGATGCACTAACTTTTTTTTTTTTAATTTATTGACCTTGTTTACAGGGTCCAACATCACATTTTTTGGCATGATCCCCAAGCATGACCTCCTGATCAACAACTGACCAACAACAAAACGAGATATCTTAGACGTAGTTGGGTATCTGGATGACATATATGGCGTATCGACTTTTTCATCGCAACATCAAGAAATCTTCCGGTGGCTCACGTCAGTTCCCTCTTCTACCATCTGACGCAGTGCAAGACATGAAAAATAAAAAATCTTTAGCAACTAAGCGGAAACCATCATTGGGCAGTATCCGTTGATCGCTATGACTATTGACACTCCCACCCCATTCTGGTCTTTGATTCCTCTCCTCAAATTATTAGCCTTCCCATTGTTTCCATTTTATTAACATTCTCCATTGTCCCCCCCTATCCTTATTTTATCAGTATTCTACATTGTCCCCTAATTTATTAATATTCCCCATTGTCCCCCACTGTCCTCATTTTATCAGTATTCTACATTGTCCCTATTTTATTAATATTCCCCATTGTTACTACCCTCCCAACCTTATTAGTATTCCTTGTCCGTTGTCGCACTTCTTGCATAGATTCTTAAGGTTCCCCCCGCCATATTGAGATCTCTGTTTACTGAACATCCAAACAACAATGACAACAAAAGAAAAGAAGGGTATGTGAAGCGAAGAAATAAACTGTACACGTAGTATAAAAAGGATCTATAGATAATATAAATTCATTATGTGACACTATTATTACTTTTTATCGTCTCTCAATAAAATGTATTCAATCAGAATTACTCCAATCTGTTACAATTCCCCTTATATCTGTTACTTTCTAAAGCAGGAACATCGACAACGAAGATGTTACTATAGGGGTGCTCCTTTTTTTTTTTTTTTTTTTTTTTTTATTTTTAATATAGGTAAGAGTGCTCTTTTATTATAGGGACGCTCTTTTTTTTTTTTTTTTTTTTACCATTGGGAAGAGCGCTCTTTCTTTTTTAGCATACGATGAGCGCCCTTTTAATCTATGAAGGAGCGCTCTTTAGTATGGGGATGGGCGCTCTTTAGTCTAGGGAAGAGTGCTTTTTTTTAGTATAGGGTCGCTCTTTATATATATATATATATATATATATATATGGAAGGGTGTGGGGGATCTGGTCAATGGTCAAAGCTAATCTAAATAGACGAACTTTTAAAAAGGGCTCTAATATAGTGTACTAGGCTGACAAGACATAAGGAATAATATGAATAAATACCTCTTAGTGAAGCATATCAATAGTCAACATTTCATCTAAAAGGGCAATGGCAAAAAAGAGATCACTTGTGCAAGGCATGAAAAGCCAATGTGACATTTTTCATTGAAGGAAGTAAAAGGAAATACATTTTATTCAGATGTAGATAAAAGCTATAGACAAAATAACACTAAGCTAAGCTAATGAAGATTCCAAAAAGCCAACTGATGGTGGTTGTAATCTTAGATTCAAAATGAAAGGGTTTCCCCATGCATCTTGGCATCGCTAAGCTGGAAACCCTTCTAAACTAGTCCTGACACTAATCTAAGACCAGCATAACCTCAAAGAAGTTGAATGATGAAGAAAGAAAAAAAGGAAAAGTGGAAAAAAAAGGGCGACAATAAAAACCCACGTGTGCGGGATTTGAAATATATTTGTCGCTTCGCGCTGAATTGCAGTAGCCTGATTTTTTCGGTAGTCGTTTCGACTTCGGTGAAAAAAAAGCACACAAGACTGCAAAAGAAGGCTTCAGACGTTTTCTGTTTCGATAGACATAACATGGATAAACATATATCATAATTACGATATTGCCCAACAACAGCGATGCAATTTCATTTTCACCTTTGATATCGTTATTGTAGATTTCTACTGTTTATGGCCTCGCTCCTATTATCATTCGATCATTATATAATCATGCCTCCTCCCCATCACATTAGTTTTGATTTTATATTCTTGTTTTTTCCATCATGAAGAAACCACGTCATTATGCTACCTCTTACCGTAGTCTTTTACATTGGCAATGGTACCAAGAGGCTTCAATAAACTAATTTAACATCAACACATAAGGATCACAAGGAATTTTTTTTTTTTTTTTGAAAAACCCAAGACATTTTATTACAAGCATAAAATAATAATAGGAATTCTAATTTTTCCATTGCTGCAACATATATAAAAATAAAATAAAAAAATAGGGTGACATTGCTGCCATACATTTTTTAAAAAAAAAATCCAGGGACAGTGACAGCAAAAGCAGGACAGGACAGGAAAGGATGCGCTTAACATCTAAATCCATCATCACAATTATCAGTACTAAATTCAGCACAGTGGGTATCACCACAATGGATATCGTGCGGGTTGCCGCTCATAGTGCATTCTTCTCCAGCGAGAACAGCATTACTACCACATTTGCCACAGCAGGAGTGATCAAAGGCACCACAGCATGTACTAGCACTAACAGTGTGAATGAGACAGACCATCATGGCAACAGCTAAGAGAAACTTGAATAACATGCTTTTGTAGAGAGAGAATTTTGAAAAAGAATATCGAAAAAAGAAATGGCAACAGAAAAACGACACCTTTTATGAAGAAAAAAAAAAAAAAACGGCAGCTGCCGTGCCCATCGACTCCTCCCCCCATGCATATTGCACATAAGTTGGAAATCTGAGATGGACAGAAATATATGGCTTAGATTGAGCATAATATGATGCACTAATTTTTTTTATCACTATGTAGTATGGCTTATACATGAAAAAAAAAATTCACGAACAACAATATCATACATAGGAGGGGAAGGGAGGGGCGGAGGCAGTGTCAATATTTGGAACTCCACATCCTAAGCGTAAATACCGCTCCCAACCTAATAACACTTCTCCAAAACAGAAAAAGAAAGGATTATGTGACTGTAAACACATGTATCAAAACCAACAACTTGGTTACGTACATGACGGAATATTCAGTCATTTGTTCTATTCAAAAAACTTTCCAGAAAAAAGACACGCTCTCATTCTGAATGATATGACCTTGTCAAGTATGGCATTTTGTCCTATCCCATTATCCCATCTGGACCTCTCCATCCCATGGGACAAGATTTTTTGGCCCTATCCCATTTCCAATCCGCCCTATCACACTGTTCCAACTGCCATCCGTAGACCTTACATAGTATTTAAACTTGTAATTGAGATGCTGTCTTTCCTTTTTTGGACAATGAGAAGATATCCATTTATTCTAGAACAACTGCACCCCCTCCCCCCAAAAAATAAACGAGATACATAAGAAGACAAGCCAACATGCAGCAATAACAATAACAACAACAAGGAACATGAGAGGGTTTTTATATCTTATCATATGTACTGATCTATGTCTCCAACATCTGTATATGATTATTCCACGTGTCCAACCTGTGTTACTATTGATTTCTTCTATTATTTGAAGAAGCTTCGTCGTGTCTTTCATAGTCGAATCCATCTGCAGCACCATGATGAGGTCTCCGAGCAAGGCTTACGGCACCGCGTCAATGAAATAATCGAGGATCTACCAAAATGACAAACGAAATTGGAAGACATTCACCTTGTCTGTGTACTTTTTTTTTTTTTTTTTGAAATCAAACTAGAACATCAATACATGTACAGAGACGTGCCTTTTTCCGGTACATAGAACATTATGAGACTCTACATATGTATCGTATCATTACAAGCAGTCTTCCGATTGACCACAAATGGTCACTAATCAAAATTAAATTGGTTTTATGTCATTTTTGTATGAGAAAGTCGAAATATGTATAATACTACCATTTTGTCCAAATGTCAATACCTTTACTCCTCATAAATTCACAGTGTCATTCATAAAAATACATAAATGTCAATATTGCAATTCCCCCAACCTCAATAATTACAATATTGCTTTGGTTACTACAAAAAAAGTTTTTTTTTGTCATAATATAGCTAATTGAAGCATCATTTTGGCTTCGCTTCATTTTTGCAAATTATATAACATGATTTAAAATCAACCATTTGTGGATGAGGAAAATAGACCTTACAAAATATTGTTTTTTTTTTTTTTTTTTTTTTTTACTCTTTTCACGGTTTTGACATTTCCTGAGATTGATTTTACATAACATACTAAGCCAAAGCAATCAATTCATAAGTATTGTAAATCCATGACTTTTTTATTGTGAAGATATACCATTCTAAAAATCTACTATTTGTGTTCATCGAGTCCATATACTGCTTGTTATAATATAAAATAATCTAATCTCTATTTTTTTTTTTTTGTCATGAAGAAACCACATCATAGTGCTATCACTTACAATAGATTTTCACTAATTTAACATCACCACATAGGGATCACAAAGATTTTTTTTTTTCAAAAACCCAATACATTTTATTAGAAGTATAAAATAATAATAGGAATTCTAATTTTTCCATTGTTGCCACATACACAAAATAAAATAAGAAGAAAGGGTGACATTGCTGCCGCACAATAAAGAAAAAATAAAAAGCTCAGGGGTAGTGGCAGCAAGAGCAGGACAGGAAAGGATAAGCTTAACATTTAAATCCATCATCACAATTATCTGTACTAAATTCAGCACAATGGGTATCACCACAATGGATATCGTGCGGGTTGCCGCTCATAGTGCATTCTTCTCCAGCGAGAACAGCATTACTACCACATTTGCCACAGCAGGAGTGATCAAAGGCACCGCAACATGTACTGGCACTAACAGTGTGAATGAGACAGACCATCATGGCAACAGCTAAGAGAAACTTGAATAACATGTTTTTGTAGAGAGAGATTTTTGTAAAAGAATATCGAAAAAAGAAATGGCAACAAAAAAGCGACTCTTTTTATGATGAAAAACCCCCCCCAAAAAAAACGGCAGCTGCCGTGCCTATCGACTCCTTCCTCCTCATCCATATTGCATATGAGTTGGAAATCTGAGATGAACAAATTTAGATGGCTTAGATTGAGCATAATATGATGCACTTGTTTTTTTTTTAATTTTATCAATACATGTAGTATGGCTTGTACATGGAAAAAAAAAAATTCACGGTCAACAGTATCATACATAGGAGGAGGGGGCAGAAAATGTCAATATTTGGAACTCCTCAACCAAATACCACTCCCAACATAATAATACTTCTCTCTCTCTCAAAAAAATAAGCTCATGTGACTGTAAACACACGTATCAAAGCCAGCATTCTGACGGAATATTGAGTCATTTTCTTTATTCAAAATTTTCCAGAAAATAGACGCGCTGTCATTCTGAATGATATGACCTCACATATCAAAGCTGAGCATTTTGTCCCATCCCATTATGATATCCCATCCCAAAGGGCAAGATATTTTGATCCAGTACCATCCCCCCCAATCCCATCGCACTGTCTTAGCTGCCATCCGTAGATCGTATACAGTATTTACACTTATAATAGAGATACTGTCTGTCCTTTTTTGGACAATGAGAAGAAACTATTTTATTTTGGGACAACTGCTTCCCCCAAAAAAGGAGATACATAAAAAAAAAAAGCCAACATGCATCAATAACAACAACAAGGAATGTGGCGAGTCTGTTTATATAAAACCATATGTACTGATCTGTGCCTCCGACTTCTGTACAATATATGATTATTCTACCAGTCCAACCTGTGTTACTATTGATTTTTTTGTTCTATTATTTGAAGAAGCTTCGACGTGTCTGCATGGTCGAATTTATCTGCAGCATCATAATGGACGTGATCAACGATTCCATACCTTTCCAGCTCAAGATTCTATCATCGAACGATAATGATGATGAGACTCTGCCCAAGGCTTACGGCACCGTTATACAGCACCGTCAAAGAAAAAAAAAAAAACTCGAGTGTCTACCAAAATGATAGACGAAATCTGTCTACCTTTTTTTTTTTTTTGTCTTGGAGCGATGTGAAATCAAACCAGAACAAAAATACATGCACACAGACGTGTCTTTTTTTTTGGTACGTAGAATATTATGAGACTGTACTACATAACATTAACAAACAATAACATGATTGTGTCTTCTTTTTGCCCCCCCCCTCCGTAAGGGATTTTAGATGTATATGATATTATTGTTTATTCTGAAACAGACTACATTGTATTGCTGATTGATCCATTCGTTTTAATAGATATTAAAAACAGCAACATTATTATTACTATAATAAGTAGCAGATAATTCAAATGGAATAATGTCCAGTGTTCATAGCATATCATCATCTCCCAATTAATGTCACATTGTTTATATAACGATATTTTTCTCCAAGCCCTGAATGGCATGTCATTTACATCATATGGATACAAGCAAACATACAACTTCAATAAAACTGTGCTTATCGAGTTGAAAAGTATTGTATACCATTTTATTTTTATTTTTATATGAAGTCAACCATTGTCTTAACAGACGATCTTTTGACACATTGACTTGATCAAGGATCTATTGTCCTTCAAATGAATAAAGATTTTTTTTTGTATTTCCTTGAATATATATATATAAACCAGTCTTGCAAAAACGTTGTGCCATGTTGGCGTTCTCTGTAGATACATCATCCAGGTGTGCCCTGTGAAGGAGAGCACGAGGGGGGATCCTCCGCTTGGATTCAAAAGGTGCCATTTATTGTGGTATTATACGCACACATTTTCTTTTTTTAGCCATTAGGATCTGATGCTTTTTTTAGCGTCTTAACATAATAACGTTTTCGACATGTTCATTCTCTACATCTGCACGAAACCAAAAAAAAAAAAAAAAGCGTTTATTTGTTTAATATAATATCAAAAAAAAAAAAAAAATTGAAAGAAAGAGGATTGATCTATCATACTACATTTTCTATTTTGGAATGCAAACGAACGACTTGGCTATGTTGTAGTCAACAGGGATAGGGTTATAATTTTGCTGTAGTTCAAAGTTTTTTTGGTCCAGGACTTTTCCTTGGCAACCTTCCAATTCATATTGCACACAGAGCGCAGGATGAGCAGCAGCACCCCGAATGGCGCGGTCATGAACAAGACCCACGACGGGTTTTTCATATGACTGGGCAGCAGGAATACAGTCCCCGGTCTTAAATCGCTCCGCCATCGTTTCATCTGGAGTGGGGCGGCCGCCGTAGTTTGGTGTATCGTAAACAATTTTTACCGTCGGATCCTGAGCTACAACGACCGCAATGATTGTCCATAAAAACAAGAAAAAGAGGATCGATATAGGTGGCATGGAGATTGGCATCATAAATGAGAAATCAGTAAATAAAATAGATAGAATGAGTTCGGTTTTTGTTAAAAAGAACCCCTTCTCTTTTATATCTTTGTGACAAGATATTGATAGGCTCCGTATTTCTGGATAATCAAAGGAATCGAAAAAATAAAATAAAAAAAAGGGGGTGTGGGGATGAATCGAGAGCATATAGTAGATCCGTCCACCCCCCGCCCCCTTATTTTTTTCTTACATGCGAATACAGCCACAAAGTCCTCCTTATATTTATTTTTTCCTGTCCTCATGGTTTAGAGGAAGGGTTTGAAGAAAGTAATATAAGCACCCGACAATTATTAGAGCTCATGTCTGACATATAGTAACATCACGTCCATTCATGATATGAACCAAAAACAGGTGTCCTTCATTTCACCAAAGTAAATAGAAAACGCCCAAATATTCCCGAGCATCTCCTTATTCCCCCTTAAAAAATGGCTCTTCCATATCTTTATCCTTTTTCTTCTTTCGTATTCTAGAAAAATTGGCGAAAAAAAATAAATAAATAAAGTTCGGGCTGTAATCTACTTTACAGTATGTATAGTCTATTGGATGTTATGCTTAATATGTGTGGTGGAGAGTGTAGATACGACCACCAAGTGGATTTTGAACTGGAGGCCAATTTTTAAGTCTCAGGAGGGGAATATGACTACCACTGATTGGAAGGGATCTAATTCTACCAATTGATTCCTGGGATACACGGTGGTATGAGAAAAAAAAAAGATCGTAGTTATAGTGGGTGAAAACTAGTATTAAGTATTTGGTAGAACACTCAAAAGATAGGTACCGTAGCAACATTGCTCATACTTTGATGGGTGAGAATATGATAAATAAAAAGGGACTTTTATTTAAGAAACATATTGACAGATACTAAAGAGAGGAATTTGCTGTATCAGAGAAGGATCTATGTAATGGAGGAAACATAATAGAGATCAATGTAAGATGCGAAGAATGGTCCATACTAATCTAAAGGGACAATTGTAAAATGGGAGAGCTACTATACAAGACATTAGACTAACGGGCCATATCTTTCATTGGAACAAGTAAAAAGTGACATTATTTTATTAAGATGTTGATACAAACTACGGAGAAAACTAACACTAAATTAAGCTAATGAAGACATCTAATGGGGGATTGTAGATCCTAGATCCAAAATGATAGGCTTTCCCCATGCATCTTGTCATCCCTGAGCCGGAAACCCGTCTAAACTGGTCCTGATGTTAACGCAAGTTCATCTTGACCTCATAAATGTTGAACGATAAAGGAAAGACGGAGAGAGAGAGAGAGAGAGAGAGAGAGAGAGAGAGCTCGTAATAAAAAGCGGGAAAAAGCAAAAAAAAAAAAAAAAAAAAAAAACCCCCCACGTGGGCGGACATTCAAATCAAACACCAGGCAATGCAGCGTGGTAGTTCTTCTCTTATGGTGATTCTGGGCTCATCCATTTAGCAACGCGGAATATGTTCATTTGTCACTTATACGTTCACGATAATAAAAACTACAATGTGTTGTCAATATCCATATCTGAGAAACACGTTGTTTCTTTTTCTTTCATAAATTGGTATTGGTAATCTTCCCAACTCGGTATTGATCAATACCCACACTTTTACATATCACTTTCAAACCTCGTCCTCAGACTTCGTCCTACCATGAATTCCAAAGAAAAAAAAAAAGATATCGGCTTTTTATTTATTGATGGTGTGTCCTTCATCATCATCATTTTCATTGGATCATATGTTACCAGATTTCAAAAGATATTGAAAACGGTAATTGGATTATCATTGTCATAACAATCCCAGCCATTATCGTTCTGCATATAACATCTCACATTAATGCCGAGTGTCCATATGCTCTCTGCAAAACTTCCCGCGAGATAGATTTTATATTCATCGTTTTCGTCAAAATAAGAGAGACGTACAAAGTCAATCGTCAAGCTGTGTTCATCGAGTTTAAAATGAGTGCATAGTACCTTTTTTTGTAGATCCACACATCGACCAACGCCATAATGATAGGATTTAGATAGCACGGAATATTTTTTGGGCGTCACCTGAAGATAATAGTAGAGGTGCCCATCATAATCACAGTGATTAAATGTGATCGTAGATGGTTTGCTTAAATCGAAATTGGGTGATTTTTCTTGGACCAAGTCATCCACCTCGCCAGCCCACGTGGTTACCGGTGTTGTTGCTGTTGCCGGTGTTGCAAATGAGGGTAATACTGGACGTCGCACTTCGTAATCACTGCAGCACCCGCTGCTCAAATATAAAAGTGTCAACTTGTCTTTGACATCCATCATTTCGAAGAGTTTTAATTTGACTGAAACCATTGAGCTAATTTCCCAATGTTCCACTTGGTTGACTTTGTACTTATACTTTGTGTGTGGCAAAATGGCATAAAATCGATCCTCTACAAATGGTATGATATGATAACATTATTTATACATTAAAAAAAAAAACAGTTAGGTTTGACTGAAAAAAAAAAAAAAAAAAAAGGAATAAAGTCAACGTACCATTTTTACTCGCTTTGGAGTTCAGCATCATTTCAAGAAAAGTTTTTTCTTTGAGTTGTCTGATTAATGTTTTGTGGAATTGGATGTCCACAAGGGTATCATCTGCAACAATATCACCTGATTTGATCTCGATCCTAAAATCAAATTTAAAACATGGCAATCCCCACATGTAAAGTCCAAGAAACCAATACTTTAGGTTATTTTTGTTTTTTGCCATGTGGTATTCACTGATCACCCAAACACGCGAGGACCAATCATGGATGAGATCCGATAAAAACACCATGATGCGTCGGATGATGTCGTTTCTTTTAATGATATGATGCTTCCATGGCAAGATGGGGGTGTCATATTTATCTCGCTTGCCGGTCCATACCTCATCCAACCAAGTCCTTGAATGATGTTCTTCTTTGTTCGCACGACAAAGCCATCCTTCAATAGACGCATAGCGTGTTTGGACATGTTGTCTTTGATTCTTCCCTGTTGTTGTAGCATCTACTTCGTGCATGCCATATAATTCTTCCACCAAGACCTCCGTCTCAAACCGGCTCGTGAGACAGGTATGTGTAAATCCTTCCATAAAACAATGCGTATACTTTGTGAGCAAGCGTCTTAACATTGGATCTTTGGGCACATCAATATCGTCGAGAAATGCATTGTCCTGACGAACAAGCGCATCCGCATTGCCTTGAATGAGGTAATAAATATAATTTCGATATTCAAAAAAATCGGCAATGATATCTGCATTGGTGGTCGATACATTAATCAAGTGTTGCTTGTGAAGATCAGGCACCGCCAAAATAGAGGTGGCATTTTCATAAATACGAGACATTTGACGAATCGTGGCTTTCCGTCGTTCATAGTTGGTCTGGTCCACACAAATCGCATCCACCCACACATACTTGATCGATTTCAAATCGGGTTCGCTTCTTATTGTGCGGCAAAGATCATAAAAATCATCCAATGCAAACGACGTGATGGATGCCAAGTAGCCGAGCCCTGTATCGACGATTTGTTCCTGTAATTCACCCCAACGGTAAGATATTGCAACAAACCTTAAGTCGTCTTTTGTGTCACCAACACCACCCAATGGCTTTTCAACGCAATGCACTTCTTTATCAATGGCGGTTTTTTCAATGTCCACAAGCACAATGTGAAATACGTTTTGCTGCTCTTGCTGATGCTGCTGAGTGTCATCACATGGTAATTCTACGAAAAAAAACAACAACAAAAAGTCGAGTTATTCATTGTTGTTTATTGTTGGTTTAATTTTCTTCGTCCCATCTCATACCTTGAACACGGTGATCCAGTGGGTTGTCTTTAGTCATAAAGAAAAAAGGGAATAATGAGAGAGAGAGAGAAAAAAACAAGAGAAATTACTAACTTGGAAGAATAAAAAGGTATTTTTTGTGACACATGTGTGGCGTTTGACGAGCTGATAAATACACCGGATTTAAAGTTTGCGTAGAGGATGTTGGCACCGACATTTTTTTTTTTTTTTTTTTTACTGTTGTTGTTGATTAGAAAGACAAATCGAAACCTATTGTATTCAATGGATATCAGTTTTTTTTTTTTTTTTTTTTTTTTGTTATTACTGAATTCCCTATTTTCAACATATCTGGCAGGTCTCTGTCATTCGTGTTGATATCGTTTGCTACCTGAATCTTTTTTTTTTTCTGGTCCGTTATTTTATTTCAAAAGATCTGGGAACTAATATGTCGATATTCTTCATGGTGAGGAGGGGGGGAGGGGGCTTTGAATTGCCCATCTACACCCTTTGATCTTTTTACACAAGGTCATTTCTCCTGCCTTGCCAAAACTTGGAATATGGTAATCCATTTGAGGATCATCTATTCATATATATATCCTCACGACATCCTACCACCGAATTTCACATTTACAAAAAAAAGAAATCACGCAAGATCATAACTACAACAGCGACCTTCGTCATTATACAATAGATTGAGGAAAGAGAGGAGGAGATGGGGTAATCAGAATGATATGTTTTATTGACGCTTATTTGGATACATTATTAAACTGAAGGCGTGCGGCACATTGTAACAAAAAATTTCATGGAGGAAGCACGAGTGAAACTCATGGTGATATCTGATGAGTGATCATTACTAACCTAAAGGAACTGTTGCGAAGACAGATCTATTATACTATACAAGACAATAGAAAAACGATATATATATATATATATATATATTAGCGAAGTATAACAACTGTCAACACTAACCCTGTAGTACAGAGATCTATTGCGCATGGCTTGAAAGAGACTGAGAGGAATTTTTTTTTTCTTCGTTGAAGCAAGTGAAAATAGATATATTTTATTCATATATAGAGAAAACTAAGGACAAACTAACATTAAACTAAGTTAATGGTGACTCAAACGAAGTCATCCATTGTGATCAGATCCTAGATCCAAAATGAAAGGGTTTACCCATGCATCTTGTCATCCTTGAGATGAAAACTCTTCTAAACTAGTCCTGACACTAATTGAAGTTCAATGGAAAACTTCCACGTGGGCGGGCTTTGAAACCTTCCCATGGGTCACTGAGGTTGGGATGATGATTTTTTTTAAAAACATGATTCTATAATCTTCTGCCTTCGCCATGAGCATTGAAATAGATGGATATTGATTTTATTATCCAAAGGCCAAAAAAAAAAAAAAAAAAAAAAAAGAAGCAATCGTACATATATTATTCATCGATTGATTGCACATCCATTTGTTTTACTAATAGATATTGAAAACAGTACCATATTTATCATCATTGAAATGACGCTCATAGTTGTACAAATTATACTGCCAGTTTTCGTAACATAATGTCCATTTGTTTTCTGCAAAACTGCCAATCAAAGCAATACCATTGATATATGTATATTTTCTGATCGTCGCAGTTGGGATGGTGGATGTGAGGTCATATTGGGGGGATGCGAGGTCATACTGAGGCAGACATACAATTTCAATAAAACTGAGGCTATCGACTTGAAGTTGATTGTATAATGTTTTTTTCGATGTTGCATGACTATTTTCGCGATTGTAGTAGGGTTTCTTCTTTACATAATATTCCTTGGGTTTCACCCGAAGGTAATACAGGCGCTGCTGCAACGCATGCTTCTGGGTACAACGGAGGCTGATGACAGCGCTGGTGGAAGAAAAAGGTTCCTTGTTGTTGTTCGTGACAAAATTGCATGGATACTTTTCGAAAAATGTGGTAGTTGCTTTCCAGTCTATATTCGATGCACAGAAGGTTGGTAACACTTCAAATGTATTGGACGCTCGGTGGTGCCCTGCTAAAAATAAAAGCGTCCATTTGTCCTTCGTATCCATGATTTCAAAAAGTTTCAACTTGACCGACAATAACGTATTAATTTTCCAATGATCCACTTGGTTGACTTTGTCTTTGTACTTGGATTGTGGCAATATGGCATAAAATCGATCCTCTACATATTTAGATATATATTAATATGTAAATTTGTGAATTTTTTTTTATTTATTTGAAGTTACCATTTTTGCTAGCTTTGGATTTCAACACCATTTCAAAAAAGAGTTGTGTATTGAGTTGTTTGATCAACAAACGATGGAAGGAAAGGTGGGCAGGATTGGGATCGTCATCGGGTGCTCTCCAAAGAAAGCGGGTGGTTTGAACGACAGAGGCAAATGCAGGGTTGGTAAAGTCAAACGTGAAAAACGACACATCTTTTATTGGTGTTGCTGTTGGCGAGAGTTGAAGAAACCAATACTTGAGGTTGTTTTTCTGTTTTGCAATATGAAATTCGCTGATTACCCAAACACGCGTGGACCAATCCAGTATCAGATCCTCTAAAAAATGCATGACTTGCCGAATAGCGTTCCTTCTTCGAATCAATTCATGCGTCCACATCCTGCTGCTGCCCTGTTGCCCGATCTTCTTCCACCGATGATGAGGATTGTCCAGCAAAAGATGCGCCACTTTATCGTAATGAAGCAACCCCTCTGCTGCAGCTGCTGGTGCTGTTGTTGCTCCTGCTGACTTTAAATGACCACGAAACCATCGGCCCTCCTTTGGCGATTGCTGTTTCATCAGAGGTGCAAGATCTTTCGAAGCCGGTGGGACCAACGATGATAACGATAACGACGCATGATAGATTTCACTTAAAAGATCCAGTGTGTCCTCCGGATCACTCGAATTATAATTGCCTTTCTGAAATTCGGTGAATCCATCTGCTAGATAAGTGGTATCTTTTGCCAACAATTGTCTTAATGTAAGATCGATCGGCGCACCAATGTCGTCAAGAAATGCATCGTCCATTTTTTTGAGCTGGTCAGTATTTCCTTGAATAAGATGATAAATATAGTCACTATGATTGTGACTATAATACATGATTTTAGAATATTCTGTCGATATGTTTCTCAAGTGTTGTTTGTGAAGATCAGGGACAGCCAAAATATAGGTGGCTTTTTCGTAAATGTTGGACATGTGATGGATGGTGGCTTTCCGTCGTTCATAGTTGGTTTGATCCACACAAATGGCATCCACCCACACATACTGGATTGAAGTTAAATCAGGCTCAAGGGTCATCCTTTTGCAAAGCGAGTAAAAATCTTTTAAATCAAAGGAGGTGATCGTGGCTAAATACCCAAGTTGTGTATCGATGATGGATTCTTGTACTTCACCCCAACGATACGACAAGGCTACAAAACTCAATGGTTCCGCGCTTCCTTCCAATGGTTTTTCAACACAATGGATTTCACGCATAGCTGCTTTTTGAATGTCAATAAGAACAACTTGAAATGGGGATTGCTGTTGCTGCTGGTCGACCATATCGATTTTATTCATAATTGTAAAGAATTGAATAAAGGATAAAAACAAAAAGAAAAAAAAAAAGAAAAAGATAAAATTTCTTTCGCACGTGTATGGCGTTTGAGGGCTTGGAAAGTACCACCCACTTTCAAATTTACGCTCAGGAACGTAACACCAACATCTCAACCTTGTTTTCTTCATTGTTGTTGAATAAATAAATAAAAAAAGGAAGGGGGCGGGGGAAAGTGATGACTTATCCTAATCAGAATTTGCTAGTTCCTTCAGTGTCTTCTGAAGATGTGTTTCCTTTTCAATTAATTTCTGATAGGTCTCTGTCATGCTTTTTCGTACCTGAGTTTCTTTTCAGGGTTTAGGGTCTTTTAAACTCCATCGGAGTCTCAACCCCGCATCCGTGCTAAAGTAAGCTAATGAAGTCATCGAATAGTGGTTGTAGATCCTAGATTCAAAATGACAGGTTCCCCATGCACGTAGTCATTCCTGAGCTGAAAATCCTTCTAAACTATTCCTGACAGTAAGCTGGGTTCGCCATAATCATGATGAGGTTCCAATGACGAAGAAAAACGGAAGAAGAAAATGAAAAAGAAAGAAGAGTGAGAAAATGAAAATTATGTGGGCGAGATATGAAATGCTTTGTGAGGTGGTTTTTTTTTTTTTTTTTTTTTTCCTGTGAAGATCAAAAGAGAAAGTATGTATATACCCAACATTTTTTTCTTATTTTTTATTGATGAATTGGTCGTTGATACTACTTATTTTAATAAATATTGAAAAGAATACCACTATAATCATTGTAACGATAATCCCATTTACTATCATCATCTTTCAAGCGGTAATTGCATAATATCCATTTGTTTTCTGCAAAACTTCCAATCAATACAATACTATTCTGATTCAGCTGATATCTTTCAATAGATAGTGTCATGCCTCTTAGGTCATATTTATAAAAGCGAACAACATGAATGGTGCTGTGCTTACCTATTTGAAGATAATTCTGTAGCGGGGCTTTTTGGAGAGGCGCATCTGAAAGATCATTTCCACAAAAGGTTGTCTTTCTCATGTAATATTCCCTGGGCGACAACTGAAGATAATACAAGCGCAAATTACTATTATATTGGAGTGTGATGGCAGAGGAGGACCCATTGTCGCTGTTGTTGTTGTGGACGGAAAAATTACCAGGATACGTGTCGCCAAATGCGGAAGCTATTTTCCAGTCTATGTTTGAAGCACAAAATGTTGGTAATACTTGATACGTATTGGTGGAATGTTCGTGCCCAGACATAAATAAAAGGTTCCACTTGTCATTAGTATCCATGATTTCAAACAGTTTCAATTTGACTGACACCATATTATCGATTTTCCAATGACCCACTTGGTTGAACTTGCTTTTATACTTGGATTGCGGCAAAATTGCGTAAAATCGATCCTCTACCAAACATGTATAATTTGATACATGAGTGATATGAATATATATATATGCGTATGTGCTGAACTTTTTTTTTTTAAAAAAAATAAATAAAAAAGAATAAAGAAATGATAAACTTACCATTTTTGCTTGCCTTGGATTTCAACATCATTTCAAAAAAAGTTTGCGTAGTGAGTTGTTTAATAAGTAAACGATGGAATGATAAGTGGGCAGGATTGGGATCGTCATCGGGTGCTCGCCATAAAAAGTCCGTTTTTTGAACGATAGAAGAGAAGGCAGGGTCGGTAAAATCGAATTTAAAAAAGGGCATGCCTTCCATTTCATATGCCGAGAGTTGAAGAAACCAATACTTGAAGTTGTTTTTCTTTTTTGCAATGTGGTATTCGCTGATCACCCAAACTCGAGTCGACCAATCCATGATGAGATCCTCCAAAAAATGCATGACTTGCCGGATGGCGTCTCTTCTTCGAATTAATTCATGCATCCACAGCTTGCTGCCATGCCGCCCAATTTTCTTCCAGCGGAAATCAGGCTTTTCCTGCAAAAGACGACCCACTTTATCGTAGTCCACTCTTCCGCCTCCTTCCAAATGACCGCGAAGCCATCCCATTTCTTTCTGAGTTTGATTTTTTATGAGGGCTAGGTCTTTGTGAGAGCTAGGGACGGACGCTTGATAAATTTCGCATAAAAGATCCAGTGTGTCCTCAGGATCACTCGAATTGTAATTGCCATTTTGAGCTTCTGTGAATCCATCTGCTAAATAAGTGGTATAATTTGCCAATAGCTGTCTTAACGTGGTATCTATAGGCACGCCGATTTCGTCAAGAAATGCATCGTCCATTTTTCTGAGTTGTTCTGTATGCCCTTGAATAAGATGATAAATATATTCACTATGATTGTGACTATAATACATGGTTTTATAATGTTCTGTGGATACGTTTCTCAAGTGTTGTTTGTGAAGATCAGGTATCGCCACAATATATGCAGCATGTTCGTAAATGTTGGACATTTGATGAATCGTGGCTTTTCGTCGTTCATAGTTGGTTTGATCCACGCAAATGGCATCCACCCACACATACTTGACATGTTGCAAATCGGGCTCCTTGGTCATCATTTTGCATAGCGAATAAAAATCTTCCAGGTCAAACGAGGTGATAGTTGCTAAATAGCCAAGCTGTGTATCGATGATCGTTTCTTGTACTTCGCCCCAACGATATGACAAAGCCACAAAGCTTAATTCTTCCGCGTTTCCTTCTAATGGTTTTTCAACACAATGTATTTCTTGAATATTGGCAGCCTTTTTGATGTCAACAAGAACAATTTGAAATGGTATCTTCTGCTCCTTCTGTTGCTTTTGCTGTTGAGTATTTTCACAGGTCAATTCTATAGAAGAAAAAAAAAAGCGTCAACCGTGGTCAGTTATTCGTTTGTGTTTTTCTCCTTTTCATTTTATGAGACAAAAAACAAAATATACCTCTAAAGCAACGTTCATCTTGGTTTTCATTAGTCATATTGGTAGAAATTGGGATAAAGAGAAAAAAAGGGAATTATTGACGAAAGAATATATTCTTTCGCATTTGCGTGTTGTTTGAGGGCTTAGGAAGTACAGGAACGTAACACAAACAGCTCAACTTTGTTTTGTTTTTTTCTTCGTTGTTCTTGAATAAAAAAAAAGGGAGGGGACAAGTAAAGTCTTCCATAATTATAACTTGTTAATTCCTACAGCGCCTTTTTTGGTGCTTTTTATTATTTCTGACAGATCTCTGCCATGCTTTTTTGTACCTGATTTTTTTTCGGGGTTTGAGGTCTTCTAAACTCCCGCGGGATCTCCTTCTCTAGCTTACTGGATTTCTTATAGGATTGCTGCACATACGAAAACTCAGCTATAGTAACTTTATTTTGCTTTTTTTCTACTACCAATTTATAAAACCCTCCATTGTATTTGACTGAGCGCTGAGGCAACGGCGCGACGGTTGCGCCCCCCCCCAAAGGACTGCCCATAAAAATGTAAAATGGCAAAGGCATCTAATCCCATCCCATCAAAACCCACACTTCACACACACCCGTGACACCCAGTATATTGAACATTTTAGTTCCCTAGCTACACCATTAATACTATCCTCATCTTTGCTGCTCAATATAGCCCACCACAACAAAACACACTGTAATAGCTGGTTTTTATTTTTTCAAACAAATACGTGCCTGCTTTATTTTTCTATGCACAAATTTATACCGCATACATGAGTTGGTGGAAGAAGTCACCTTGCTACCCAATCCATTCTTTCTTCATATATACAAACGCACTTTTTTTTCTTCTTCTATGGACGTGCATACACTTTCCATAAAGTTCATGATGTAAACGTAGAGCAGAGAAACTAGCATTTTTTATTCAGAGATAGATACAAACGATGACTAATTAATAATAAACTAATGATGATTCCATGATACTATTTCCTAAGATGAGGCTAATCTAATGGCGTTCCCAAATCCTACATCCAAAATGAAAGCCTTCCCCCATGATGTTTGTTTTGCATTTTTGAAAATGCCTCTAATTCAAGTTCTAATACTAATCCTAGATCACCAGTTATCCCAATGAGCCTTGCCATCTTAATCATTCAGACTTCCATGAAGGAAAAAAAAAAAAAAAAAAGAAGAAACAAGGGAAAGAGAGGAGCCCAAAAAATACTAGAAATTATGCGTGCGGAGCCTGAATGTTTTTTTTTTTTTGTATAGTGTCGTTTTATTAAATAGAATAAAAGACCTGGGGTCACGTCACAGTGAGAGGTGTCCACTTATATAAAAGAAAATTGGGGAGAACGAAAGACTGGTGGAGGAGACGTGGAAGCAGGCTATATAGAAGGGAGAGGAATTCGGGAGCGGGTAAGCGAGACGGGGAGTGGGACAGGGGATAGTAAACTAGAGGGAAAGAGAAAAAACAAAGGCCAAAAGACATGGGAACTACAGGGTGGATGGAGACAGAAGGGGTTCGGAGGACAGGAGGGAGATTGCGTTCTGTGCTACCGATGGGGAGGAAATGTTTATTTTACACCTAAACACTTTCGTACATTTCAACCGCACAAAAAAAAAAAAAAAAATGAATCGAGCGCTGAGAATGACAGTCGGGCTGCAAGGGGTTGCCCACCATAATGCGGCAGGGCGAAGGTTCTAATCCGATCCCATCAACACCCTCACTTTTTTCCAAAAGCACCAGCGGAGCGCCAGAGCATTTATTTCTAACAATGATAATAATAGTAATATTAATAAAAAGTAGTCGTTTTATTTATGGATGACTTTGGATCACTGTTCCATTTGCTTAATAGATATTAAAAACAGTACGATGATCATCATTAAAATGATGAACGTATTCGGAAATATCATCAGTTATGTTTCTATGATCACATAATGTCCACTTATTTTCTGCAAAACTTCCAATCATTTTAATACTAGCGTACTTCAGATAGTCGTCTCCTGTATTGAATACCATGGACTGCACATAGTCGTCTCGCGTATTGAAGACCTTGGCTATTGTGTCATATTGTGGGACCCAAACAATATCAATTACGCTGTCTTTATCGACTTGAAGGTGTTTGTAGAGTGTATAGAGCGACATGGTAACATTGTAATGATGGTATTCCTTCACTACATAATATTCCTTCGGTGTTAGCCGAAGATAATATCGGCGCAAATGGTTGGTACAATGGAGTGTGATGGCGGAGGATGCGTTGGCCATGTCAAAATTATGTGGGTCGTCTTGGAAAAACCGCATCATTTCGTGCCATGGTAGATTTGATGCGCAAAACGATGGCAGGACCTCGTACGTATTTGAGGCAAAGAAGCATCCCGAGAAAAAGAGCAAGGTCCACTTGTCTTTGGTATCCATGATCTCAAACAGTTTCAACTTGACGGAGATCATATTATTAATGACCCAACGATCTACTTGATTGACTTTGTCTTTGTACTTGGATTGCGGCAAAATGGCGTAAAATCTATCCTCTAGGATGATCCCCATCAACAACATTTATGATAGATATATAGAACGTCATGTAAAATGTATATGCTTATTAGGTATTTTTTTTTTAAAAAAAAATAAAAAAGAAGTAAACTTACCATTTTTGCTAGCCTTGGATTTCAATATCATCTCAAAAAAGGTCTGTGTAGTAAGCTGTTGGATGATCAAACGATGGAATAATAGGTCGGCGGGATTTGGATCGTTGTTGTACAGATTTGCATCACGAAAGGCTGTGTTTTGAACGACAGAGAAGAAGGCTGGGTTGACAAAATCGAATTTGAAAAAGGACCATCCTCTATTTTCCCACGACGAGAGTTGAAGAAACCAATACTTGAGCTTGTTTTCGTCTTTTGCAAGGTGATATTCGCTGATCACCCAAACACGAGTGGACCAATCCAGGATAAGATCCTCTAACAATTTCATGGTTTGCCGGACGATATGCTTTCTTCCAACTAATTTATGTGCCCACAACTTGTTTCTTCTTTTAATTTTCATCCAACGCACATAAGGGTTTTCCGAAAATAGGCAAGACACTTTATCGCTATCAAGCACACCCCTGTCCAAGAGGAGGTTTTTGCCATCATCATCATCATCATCGGCGTCGTCGTTGTCGTTACAACGAACATCATCGTCCGTCATCTTCTTCTCTTTCTGAGTTTGATTTATGATGAGGTCAAGACTTCCGTGTGGGTTTGGCAAGGACGTTTGATAAATATCGCATAAAAGGTCCAATGCGTCTTCAGGATAACTATTATCGTGGTAATGTTGAAATGTTGTGAACCCACCAGTGAAATACACAGTGTGTTTTGCCAGCAATTGCCTTAATGTACGATCTTTTGGCGCGTTGATTTTATCAAGAAATGCATCGTCCATTTTATGGAGCTGATCGGTATTTCCTTGAATAAGATGATAAATATATTCGCTGAATTTCTTGCTGTTCATCATGAGTCGCTTAGTGTCTGCAGATACGTTTTTCAGGTGTCCCATGTGAAGATCAGGGACCGCCAAAATAGTGGTGGCTTTTTTGTAAATGTTGGACATTTGATGAATCGTGGCTTTCCGTTGTTCATAGTTGGTTTGGTTCACACAAATCGCATCCACCCACACATACTTGATGTATTTCAAATCGGGTTCATGGCTCATCATTTTGCAAAGAAAATAAAAATCATCCAAGTCAAAGGATGTGATGGTTGCTAAATACCCAAGGTGTGTATCAACAATTGTTTCTTGTACCTCGCCCCACCGATAAGACAACGCCACGAAATTTAAGTCTTCCGCGTATCCCTCCAGTGGTTTTTCAATACAATGGATTTTACGTTCGGCTGCCATTTCGATGTCGACAAGCACAACTCGGAATAATTTTTGCTGTCGCTGGTCCGGGGGAGCGTCATTGGTGAATTCTATAGAAATATAAGAAATCGAGGTTTAGATTAATACTTCCTTCTTTTAAAGAGTCAAGAAATAATATGCCTTGAGAGAGATGTTCGGCTGGATCGTCTTTATCCATCATGGTAAAAAATTAATTAAAGAGAGAGAGAGAAAGAGCGGGGGGGGAATGTACATTCTTTCACACCGGTGTGATGTTTAAGAGGCTTCGAAGGTATCATCTTTGAAAATTAGATTGAGGCACGTAACACCAGTTGATCGGTCTTTGTTTTTAAAGTTATTGAGTTGGGAAGCAAATGAAGAACTTTTTACTACACCTTGCCGTATAACTGTTCTTGCTGCTTACGGTATGGAAGACAGCTTTTTTATTATATTTGATTGTGTCTCTGTCATTTAATTTGGTGCCTGAATTTTTTTTTTTTTTTTTCGACTCGTTTTTTCAAACTCCCGCATTTTCAATCCTCCAAATCTGGGACCTGAGGCGATTTATTTATTTATTTTTACCAATGTTGTTTATTAAGTTTAAAAACTATTGTTTCGGCAAGTCATGGTTGACTGTCGCCCAAACAAACAACCTGATCTCAATTAGAGATAAAAAATAATAAAATGATAATACAACAGCAATGTAAAGATAAATGAAATCATAGGCTTAGCATATTGATATGACGAAAAATCAGAAACGATGTTTCTCAAATGAAATTGTAAGTCTACAACAATTTGGGCGTTTTATTTACAAGGTTTTCTTTCTTTTTTTCTTTTGTCTATCAAGGTGCAATTAATTATTTTATATACGGGAAAATTAGTCTAGTGTAGCGTAGGATAGTTTGCTGCTGGTTATTATTGTATATTACCTTCAATGAAATAAAATTATTAAATTTGAATATGAGTTTTCTCTCAAAGTGAAGGTATAAAATACACAGAGGAAGTTGGTTGGTATCTTATATACAATCTATTGGGGTGTCGATTGATTCACACCTCAAAAGAAAGAAGAGAGGATCTGGTATGGAGAAAAATAAACAACCACGTGGGCGGGATTTGAATGTTATCGGTCGCTTATTAGGATTAAAAAAAAAAAAAAAACAAAACAAAAAACGCACAACATGATTGTGTCCTCTTTTGCTATCTGTAATACGTAGCTTTTAGACGACTATTTTATATTGATTCTGAAACAAAGGAAAATATCATATTTATTTATTGATGACTTGATCATTGACCCAATTACTCTAATAGATATTGAAAAAAGTGCCATTTTCGTCATCATAATGATGATCCCATTGGTCAAAATCGTTTTGGGGTGAACTGCATAGTGTCCATTTGTTTTCCACAAAACATCCAAGCAGTGTAATAGTATTACCTTTTAAGTTCTTGTCTACATTATCTGGTGCTATGCCGTTAAAGTCATATTGGGGCACGCGAACAATCACAATGATGCTATGCTTATTGACCTGAAGGCGATTGTATAGTGTATTTTTCGATATATAAAAATTATCTTCATTATTGAATGCCTTTTTCACGTAATATTCCTTGGGCATCAACTGGAGGTAATACATACGCTGCTGCAATTCGTTCGTATGATGGTGGAGTGTGATGGCTGAAGAGACGTGGTTTATGTCAAAATTGCATGGATGCTCTGTGACAAACCTTTCAATTTGGTCCCAGTATATAGATGACACGCAAAATGTTGGTAACACTTCAAAGTTATGTGAAGAATGCCATTGTCCAGACGAAAATAAAAGCGTCCACTTATCCCTCGTATCCATGATCTCGAATAGTTTCAATTTGACCGACACTGTACTACTGATTTTCCAATCTGCCACTTGGTTGAGTTTGTTTTTATATTTTGATAGCGGCAAAATGGCATATAATCGATCCTCTACCACATTCAGATATATAATATAAAAAGAACGTTAACAGATGCTTACTGAATTTTTTTTTTTAGAAAAAAATTATAGGTCCATCTACCATTTTTGCTAGCCTTGGATTTCAACATCATCTCAAAAAAGGTTTGTGTACTGAGTTGCTGGATGATTAACTGATGGAATTGGAGGTAGGCAGGGCATAAGTCAGGGAAATAAAGAAACCCTTTATTTTTTTGAATATCAGAGGAGAATGCGGGGTTGTTAAAATCGAATTTAAAAAAGGGCAAACCTTCCGTTGAGCAATCAGAGAGTCCAATAAACCAGTACTTTAAATTGTTTTTCTTTTTTGAAATGCAGTATTCGCTGATGACCCAAACACGAGTAGACCAATCATTGACGAGATCCTTCAACAATATGATGAATCGTTGAATAGCGTTACTTCTTTTCATTAATTCATAAGCCCAAATCTTGTTACTTTTGCCAAATTTTTCCCAGAGGTGACTACGGCTTCTCGAAAATAAACGATCCACTTTATCGTAATCAAGCAAGCTTTCATCCAAAAGATCGTCATTCTTTCTACTAGAAACATCTTCTTTCTGAGTTTGCTTTCTTATGACGTCAAGGGGTTCTTCGTTAAGATTTGATAAGGATGCTTGATAGATGTCACATAAAATATGAAGTGTGTCCTCAGGATAATTCAGAGTGTAACCATCTAGTGTGAATCTTGTAAATCCATCTGCCAAATAAGGAGTATATTTTGCCAACATTTGCCTGAGTGTACGGTCTTCTGGTGCTTGGATATCGTTGAGGAAGTCATCGTCCATTTTAACGAGCTGATCTTTATTTCCGTGTAGAAGGTGATAAATATAGCGTGTCAAGCCGAGACAATTATTCAAGATCTTGATATTCTCTGCCGATGCGTTTACCACATGTTGCTTGTGCAGATCAGGCACTGCTAAAATATAGGTGGCTTTTTCGTAAATGTTGGACATTTGATGAATCGTGGCTTTTCGTTTTTCATAGTTCGTTTGATCCACGCAAATGGCATCCACCCACACATACTTGATGGATTTCAAATCCGGTTCCTTCGTCATCATTTTGCAAAGCTGGTAAAAATCATTCACTTCAAATGACGTGATTGTTGCTAAATAGCCAAGATGTGTATCAACGGTTGTTTCTTGTAATTCGCCCCAACGATAAGACAACGCTACAAAGCTTAATTCTTCAGCGTTTCTGTTCAGCGGCTTTTCAACGCAACGTATTTTATTATCATTGGCGGCCTTTTCGATGTCCACAAGAAGCACTTTAAATGATTCTTGCTGTTGTTGCTGTTGCTGCTGCTGCTGCTGCTGCTGCTGCTGCTGAGTGCCATCACTGGTTAGTTCTATAAAAAACACGAATCAATCAATCAATGCGGAATATTTGTTAGCCGACAATAACGTACCTTGCGTGAGATGGTCAGGTGGGACATCTTTAGTCATGATAGTAAAGAATTGCGTAAAGAAAGAAAGAAAGAAAAAAAAAGACAGAAATGTATTCGCTGATACTTGTGTGTGGCGTTTGAGGGGTTCGGAAAGTATCATCGAGAAGAACGTAACACCAACTTTGATCCGTCACTATTTCCTTTTTTTTTTTTTTTTTTTTTGTGCAGTTATTTAATAAGGAAGCAAGTGACGACTTGCTACTGCACTTGATAAATATGAGTTCTTACAACGTACGGTACTGAAGATCTTGGTTTTGTTATTTTTGATTGTGTCTCTCTGCATTCTAAATTTTCTTGATGAAATTTGGTACCCGAGTCCGTGTTTTCAAGCCTCAAGATCTGGGGCCTGACTGGACCTCCGAGACGATCGATTTACCAGTCGTGTTTGTTGGCGTTTAATCTGTTATTTCAGCAACGCATGCTTTTTTATCCTCGAAATAAACAAAAAAAAAAAAAAAAAAAATAATGCACAGTCTGCTAGGGAAGACCTGGGTTAGAGTCAGTGTTTGAATATAAATGTTGTATTTTATTGAGTTATTAACAAGTATCAAGTGGGGGTATTTCTAATAAAAAGCACATAGTTTAATAAACCATATGGGGAAAATATATAGCTGGGGACTAATGTGAAATTAAAAGAATAATCAACGCTACTCTAAAGGAGACGCTTGTGAAGTGGAAGCTGATATAATGTGCAGGGAAATGACAATGGCTAAAAAGCGATACTTTTTTTTTTTTCATTGAAGTTAGCATTTGTCAACACTAGTTGGTCTGCCTGCTAATTTTTATCTCACTGTCAAAAAAAGCTCTGACCAAAAAAGCGGGAATTCAATTGAATTATTAAAAAAGATCGTGCTTTCTCTAATTTTTTTGTTTTTCATTTTCTTCTTCTTACCATGATGTCCTCCAAGGGGTCTGATGATCATGGAGTGGGATTTTTTATTAGATTTAGAAGGTTTCGAAAAAGGGCATGACAAAGGACATGGGGAAACTCTTTCATTTTGGATATAGAATTTCGAACCCGCCATTAGATTACTACATTCAGCTTAAAGAAATATGTGTCATGAAACCGTCATTGGTTTAGTTTAGTGTTAGTTGTTTTATTTTTATCTCTGTATTTGAATAAAGTATGTCTATCATTTTTTCCCTTACCATCATTAGCCTCTCTCATATGGTTATAGTAGTTGTTTTCAACAGTAAATCCCCTTCTTCACATTTCTCACCTCGCACATTAAGATCCAGGCTGACCATCCCCAGTTTGTGTTTTGCTCAATAAAATGTATCTTATATTTTTTAACCATTGAATCATATTCACGTTGAGCACTAGATCAAACCTCTTTATTTTAAGATTGTATACTATAGTGTATGACACGCCAACCAACTACATATCCCTCCCCTCCCTCCTTTACGTATTGTATGTGTTTCATACCTCTTCATATGTTTCATTCCTTCACTTTGTAAAAGTGATATTTACGTTCAAATGTTGTTCTTTTTTTTTTATTGAAAGAATAGAAAATAGTTGTCAATAATAAGCTACCCTACACTATACTAGACTAAATTTTCACTGTATCTTAAATAGCTGATTGTAACCTGAATTTCTCCTTTTTTTGTATGACGAAAGTAGAGTCCGTGAATAATTAGCTATCGGCTATACAACTTGGTAACACCCTGACAATCAATGGAATGTACCAAGTCGTTGCTTAAACCATGAAATGGATCAACACATCCATGCCTCATGGACAACTTTTAGCCAACGTCAACTACTTGCTGTGATGTTGGTATGGATTTTGTGGATACCGCTGATACCATTGATGTCATGATCAATAAAAAAAAAATAAGAATAGGATATGTAGTGAAAGGTAAAGGGTAATTATTATTTGTTAACTTTTTCGAAAAAAAGGAGAGATTTATTGTCCATTCTATCAAACTACTTGGTTCAATAGATATCAAAACCAGGATCGTCATCTAAACAATGACGCAAGATGTCATCTTCAGAAATACGTTGACGACGCTGTGGACATTGTAATACCCATTTGTTCCTTTCAAAACTACCAACCAGCAAAATATGATCTTCAATCTCTATAACATTTCCCTCTTCTGTTTTCTTCCTGGCCGTGAATTGACAAATGGGGATATATACAACAGAAATAGGTGTATTGGGAACATTTAACCCAAGTTGCTTGCATTGTGGTTTTCTTGTACGTCTGAATTCAGTTATTAGATAATTGGCCATCCCACAAGTAATGACAGCATATTGCAATGGCTTAAGGTTGAGTTTACTATACCCGTCGTTCATTCGGATGAGATGAATGGTGGACACGCTGGTCAAGTCAAAATTGACGGCCCCATGTTTCATACCAAACGGAGGTACGTTATCTTGAAAACGGAAGGGCCAGTCTATATTGGATGTTGCAAATGTCGGCAATATGTCAGCAGAAAAATTAAGGCTATCAGTAGTGCAAGACAGAAAAAAGAGTTTCAATTTGTCCTTCGTGTCCATCACCTCGTAGAGTTTCAGTTTGACCGATACAAGGTTGTCAATTTTCCAGCCATCCACCACGTCTTTGTTCTCAATGATGCGCTTGTATTTTGAGGACGGCATAATGGCGTGGAATCGATCCTCTGAGCGAAAAAAATGGTTGTTTTTTATTCTTCAAACCCAGCTGCTGTGATTTTGTATTCTTTTTTTTAAAAAATTACCATTTTTGCTGGCCTTGGATTTTAGAATTCTTTCTAAAAACGTTTGTTGATCAAGTTGTCCAATGATAGTTGAATGGAAGTTTTTGTAAATGCGTTCCAATTCAGATTTCGATTGGCGAATTTCTAGTGAGTCTGTAGGTGTGGTGACGAAATTCAATCGAAATGAATTTTTTGAAGTGCTGCTAAAGTCAAATTGAAAAAACGAGTACTTTCTGAAGGAATAATTTTGGTTTTCATGGCATAAATGACCATTACGTTGAAAATGATTGCCGAGTTGAATGAACCAATATTTCATCTTTTGTTGTTTTTGTTTTGCAATATTGTATTCGCTTACCACCCACACACGTGTCGACCAATCCTTCACGAGATCTGCCAAAAAACGCACAGATCTTTTAATTCGATCCATTGCTTCAGATACCGACATGAACGAACCGTCCGGCTTTTTGACGTTGTCGTATTTCAATTGAAGGAGCTGACGTTTGTTACCGTGTATAAGTTGGAAAATGTACTCGCCTAATAATTTTGCATTTTTTATATTTTCCCTATTCGATGAAGAGGCCGCCCATAAGTGTTGTAAATGCAAGTCCGGGACAGCCAGAATATACGTCGCTCGATCGTAAATGTTGCTCATTTCATGAATCGTCGTTTTTCGCCGCTCGTAATTGCTTTGATCCACACAAATTGCATCCACCCACACATAGTTGATGGATTTCAAGTCGGCTTCCTCTGTCATCATCCAGCATATCTTAAAAAAATCAATCAATTCGAAAGAAGTAATCTTTGCTACATAACCACATTCAGTTTCAACAAACGCCTCATTGAGTTCCCCCCAACGGTACGACAGTGCCACAAATTTTAGGTCCTTGTCTCCAAATAACGGTTTTTCAACACAACGGATAATCTTTTGTTTGGCAGCCGCCCGAATATCGATAAGTACAATCTGGAATGGTGTTTGATGCTGTTCCTGTTGCGGCTGCTGAAGTTGATGTAACTGCTCCTGAAGCTGCTGAAGTTCCTGATATTTTTGCTGAAATTTTTGTTGTAGCTGTTGTTCTTGATGCGTGTCGTTGAAAGAAAGCTCTATAATAGGAAAAGATTGGATGTCATTATTGTTAGTAAGTAACCTCTTTATTCCATTGTCCATATAACTCCATTTATGACACACTGACTTACGTTGGAAAAAAAGTCCTAGGTGGTCGTCTTTATTAGTCATGATAATAATGGCATAAAACGTAATAAAAAAAAAAAAAAAAAAAAAAAAAAAAAAAAAAAAAAAAAAAAAAAAAAAAAAAGAGAGAAAGAAAAAGGCTTTGAGACTGGTTGGTGACGATGTGTCGGTGTAATATTTTCTGTAAAATACATGTGCGACGTTTCATTAAAAAAAAAAAGCGAATGATAATGAAGAGGCCCGTGACACAAAGTCCTCTCAATTCAATGGTCACGCAACACCAGAAGCAGTACTAGTACCACTCATGGCCATTTTCCCAGCAATGTGGTACTTAAAAGGAAACGAATAATGTAATTTGCAAGAGCTACAATCAATATATAAGCTCTCCTATGCTCTGCATGTATAATAAGGATGTTAATTCCCCCTTTTTTTAACAGTGAGAACTGGACATATCCCCTATTCCCCCGCCCACCGATCGGCTTCGCATTTCCAAACTCAAAAAAGATTTTGCGATATTTCAACATCTCGCACTTCCAAATAAGTGTGATTAAACTTTTTGTATTAATCCCCAGGTATCGCGGATACGCTGCTCCACAATTATTGGTGTCATACATTTGTTTGGTGCATGTATCTTGTCAGAATCCGGAAAAGAGTGAAATATACTATCGTAAACTATACTTGTGGGGTTCATTGAAAGAAGGAAACTAACAAAGGTAGCATGAGGGAGTCTAGAGGGGAGATCAGCAGAATGGTCAGCTCTTATCTAGAGATACTATTATACTATGAAACGGAATCAAATAGATTGTACAAGGTAAAGACAGACTAAAAGATATCTTTTATTGAGGCACGGCAATTGGTCTAAAAGTGCAGTAGAAAAAAGGGGATCTATCGCACAAGACATGATAGAAACTAATGAAGCATATTCTCAACGAAGCAAGTAAAAAAAGAGATATATTTTATTGAAATATAGATACAATTTATGGAACAAACTAATACTAAACTAAGCCAATGATGGCTCGAAAAAGCCAACTAATGGAGTATTCAGACCCTAGATACAAAACGAACGGATTTCCCCCATTTACTTTGTGTTGCTCTTTTTCAAAATGCCTCTGATTCAAGTTTGCCATCATTTGAAGTTTAGTTGAAAGAAAAAAAATGAAAAAAAGAAGAAAAAAGGTAGGGGGGGTTTTTTGTTATAATGCCCGCTTTTGGTTACACACACATACTTCAAGTCATAATATCCCACCAGTTCATTAGATTCTAGTATTAATATTAGTTCGCCCACCAATTTTTTTGTTCGATGTAGAATTATAGCCATCAGGCTTATATTTACTATTTTCAAAAAGTCGTTTTTTTACAACTTTCGAATCGTTATTATTACGATATGTATGTGTACACAAGTTGCAAATTTCTCACTCCTCAAACAACGCATGTATCAGCTATACAAGTTTTTTTTTTCAAATTGGCGCTATGATATTGTAGTGTGTATGCAGCTCTTGCTTGAACACACATATATGACACCTAACCTGTTAATGGCGCTTTTATTTGCAGTTCAAATTTTCTATTTATGTGAGATCTTTTCCGAAAAGGAACCGTCATTCCTTATAAAGATGGCGAATATTTTTCCACTTAAATGTACCTCCTATATTGACGCACAAAGTTTCGGAGGTGACCCGTTACATAGGGGATTTAAGCATCTAGGAAACACCCCTTACATAAAGAAGGGTAAGGCTCCTTTACCAGTGCAGATTACATGTCAACTTTACAGCCACATGCGTGTATTATACTGTACACTAATTACTAGCATTTTATGCCTTTGATTTACATTACATTATATGTACAGTTCACATACGCATAACGTTTACTTTTTGTTCTTGTCGTTGTTTGACAAAAATAATTGGTTTGCTGCCGCATGAATTAATGCTAGTTCCTTCAAAATTTTAAGCAGCTGTAATAGATGCACTCATTATTCCAATAAGGCGTAGTATACTGGACTGTACAGTATGTACGGTACTAAATAAACTACAGTATGCATGAATTTTCGCCTCTTGCATATAATTTATTCATCTCCCTCTATCTCAAGCGCATGTTCCTCCCGTCGTCTCTTTTTGTTTTTTTCCTGTTGCTCGGACATCCTTTTTTTTTTTTCTCTCTTGGGTACAGGAGGAAAAAAATAAACAAAGGGACAACGGGGGGGGAGGGGAAGGATATTAGTATAAAAGGACTTAGGATGACTGAACTTGTATTGGAAAAATTTTACATTAACATTTTCAACATCATGGTGATGAGAACGATGATCACTTTTGTCGCATGGTTCATTGTCTACCATATCTTTGCTGTGATTCAGACGGTTGGTGCCGCGCAAATCAGTGGATTTATTAAAAGTAACGGGGGACGATATCTTATCAGTACTTGTCAGCAAAAGGGTGGTTTGAAGACCTTCGACAATTATATCATGCACTCAGGTCACAATTTGCAACACTGTGGGACTCAATTTACCATGAATTTCAAACCAAATGGCAAGGTTACCTTCATGATCATAGAACACAATCTCAGCGGCCAGTATCTGTGTCTTAGCTCTGCAGGGAACTATATTACTCACTGTCGCACCCCGTACGACTTTAATTATATACAAGTCAGTAGCACATCGTATGGTGGAACATATAAGTTTGGTTGGAATGGAAAATACTCTTTAAATTGGAGCAATGAAATAGCTGACAATTCTTGCAAAAACCCTGGCCACATGTTTTTGAAGGCTGCTGGTTTTTCTATGCAAAATGGACCTCTATTCCATGTATTCGAACCTGCCAAATTCGGTAATAGTAGAACGTGCATAGTTGGTAAGTCTTGATTAAGGTTTTCCACCAGAACCTCAATCAGTTGAAGATGATGGTTTTTATTGAGTAAAATAAAGGAAGACTTTTTTAAATGAAATGGATACCTTGGAATAATAAATTTCAGTGGTGATTGGGGATAGATAAATGGTTCATTTGCAAACCTATGATGATGTGAGCGGGGCAAAGGCATGATTGTTGCGTTGTGATAGTGACCGGGTAAAGGTTTTGTGTGGAAGATCACCAATGATAAATAATGTTATTTTTGCACAATCAAATGTATGTAGTTTTGAATGACAGAGGGTTGGTAAAGTCGAAAGATTGAAAATGGGCAGCGCCATCTCGAGAGGTACGTGTGTAGTTTTTTTTTTTTTTTTTTTTTTTTTTTTTGCAACGTGGTATTCACTGATCACCCAAATACGTGCACCCCAATCCTTCCCCTCCCCCGGTTGGATCCAAAAGGTGCCATTTATTGTGGCACCATACGTACACATTTTTTTTTTTTTTTAGCCATTATGACCTGATGCTTCTTTTAGCATCTTAACATAAAAACATTTTCGGCATATTCATTCTCCACATCTGTACGAACCCCCCAAAAAAAGTGTTTATTTGTTTATTATAATAAAAAAAAAGAAAAAGAAAGAGGGTCGATCTATCATACATACATTTGCTATTTCGGAGAGCAAGCGAGCGACCTGGCTATGTTGTAGTCAGTAGGGATAGGCTTGAAATTTTTCTGTAGTTCAAAGTTTTTTTGGTCCAACACTTTTCCTGTGCAATCTTCCGATTCATATTGCACACAGAGCGCAGGATGAGAAGCAGCGCCCTGAATGGCGGGTTCAATACCTTGGCCCCCGGTGGGCCTATCATATGGCAGGGCAGCAGGAATACACTGGTTGGTCATAAATCGCTCCACCCTCCTTTGATCTGGAGGGAGGGGGGTACCGCCGTAGCTTGGAGTATCGTAAACAATTTCCACAGTCAGATCCTGAGCTACAACGACCGCGATGGTTGTCCATAAAAAGAAGAAAAAGAGAATTGATATAGGAGGCATGGAGATTGGCATCATAAATGAGAAATCAGGAAATAAATAGATAGATTAAGTCGGTTTTTGTCAAAACCGCCCCCACCTCTCTTTTATATTTTTTGTAACAAGATGATGATAGTCTCCCTATTTCCGGCTATTCAAAGGAATCAAAAAAATAAAAAAGGGGGGTGGGGGTGGACGGAGAGCATTTGGTTGATCCATCTCCTCCCCGCCCCCCTTTTTTTTCTTACATGCAAATAGAGCCTCAAAGTCCTCCATATCTTTTTTTTTTCTGTCCTCATGGTCTAAGAAAGGGTTTGAAGAAAGTAAAATAAGTACCCGACAATTATCAGAGCTCATGTCTGACATAGTATTATCAAGTCCATTCATAATATGAACCAAAAACAGATGTGCTTCATTTTACCAAAGTAAATAGAAAACACCCAAATATTCCCCAACTTCTCCTTATTCCCCCTTAAAAAAGTGGCACTTCCATATCTTTATCCCTTTTCTTCTTATTCTAGAAAAATTGGCGCAAAAAAAAAATAAAGTTCGGGCTGTACTCTACTTTACAGTATGTATTGTCTATGGGATATTACGCTTAATATGTATGGTAGAGAATGCAAATATGACCACCTTTCATATCAAGTGACTTTTGAACTGGAGGCCAATTGTTAGGTTTCAGGAGGGGAATATGACTATCTCTGATTGAAAGGAATCTAATTCTACCAATTAATGGTGGTATGAGAAAAAAAAAAAAATGTAGTTATAGTGGGTGAAAACTAGAATTAACTATTTGGTAGGACGCTCAAAAGACAGCTACCATAGCAACATTGCTCATATTTTGATGGGTAAGTGTATGGTTAATAAAAGGGGGCTTTTTTTAAGAAACATATTGGCAGATACTAAAGGGAGGGATTTTCTCTATCAGAGAAGGATCTATGTAATGGAGGAAACATAACGGAAATCAATGTAAGATGCGAAGAATGGTCCATACTAATCTAAAGGGACAATTGTTAAAAGGGAAAACTATTATACAAGACATTAGACTAACGGGTCATATCTTTCATTGGAACAAGTAAAAAGTGACATTATTTTATTAAGATGTTGATACAAACTACGGACAAAACTAACACTAAATTAAGCTAATGAAGACATCTAATGGCGGATTGTAGATCCTAGATCCAAAATAACAGGGTTTCCCCAGGCATCTTGTCATCCCTGAGCTGAAAACCCTTCTAAACTAGTCCTGACAGAAAGTTAAAATTAATAGATTCCAATATTTGGAGAAAGAAAGAAAAAAAAAAAAAAAGAGAGAGAGGGAGGCAAAAATAAATAAAGGGGTGAAAAAATTAAAAACCACCACGTGAGCGGAAATTGAAATGCTTCCTTCGTCTCTGAGAATTGGTTGTTGGTTACAACAGTCAGCACCATACAACATGGTGGCGCTCTTCCGGTATAGCATGATAAGATTATACCAGCATTGATGTTGACAAAACAAACAAACATGATTGTATTTTTTTTTTTCATTCTGTTAAAGTTTCGTAAGATGAGTACCCATTATTTATTTTCAGCTGAACAAAGAGCATCATCCTCTTTTATTTATTGATGTCTAGGTTTGTGTTCTTAATAGAGATTAAAAACAGTACCATTATCATCGTTAGCATAATACTTGTATTCAGAAGGTTCATGATTGAAACAATTATTATTATATAATATCCACTTATTTTCTTGAAAGCTTCCGACCAATGCAATACTAATATCTTTCAGAGAGTCTTCTGCATCACGAGGAGATGTGGCTTTCACTTCAAATTGAGGTACGTAAACAAAATCAATGCAACTGTGCCTATCAACATGAAGATGTTTATATAATGCTCTTGTCTTTTCTTCATTGATGAGTGCTGCAGGTGAGCCATGATCGGCTGCTTGCTTTACGTAATATTCCTTGGGTGTGAATTGAAGGTAATACAGATGCAAATCGTGGTTTTGACGGAGCGTGATACCAAGATCGTCGCCGTTCAAGCGGAGGTTGCATGGCTTTTTGTCGGTGACATATAATACAGCTGCTTCCCAGACTATCTTCGATGGGCAAAACGTTGGCAGCACGTCAACCCCATTTGAGAAATAGATGACGGCAGACAAAAACAAAAGATTCCACTTGTCTCTTGTATCCATGATGTCAAACAGTTTGCATTTGACCGACATGAGCGTCTTGAATTTCCAACCATCCACTTGCTTGAGTTTGTCGACATACTTGGAGAGTGGCAAAATGGCATAAAATCGATCCTCTATAACAATACATGGATATATGTTAAAATAAAAAAAAATAAAAAAAAATAGAAGCTTTTTTGCCAAAATAATAATAAAAAAAAAAAAAAAACTTGTCTTACCGTTTTTGGTTGCTTTCGATCTCAACATCATCTCAAAAAAGGTTTGTGTATGGAGTTGTTTGCTCATCGTATGATGAAATAATCGGTGAAGAGGATTTGGATTGCTGTCGTCTTTTAAATTATAGTTGGGCATCATTTCTATGGCACCGGCGAAGGCAGGGTTGGTAAAATCATAGGTGAAAAAGGGCAATCCTTTTGTTGTTTGGTTAGAGAGCTGCATAAACCAGTACTTTAAATTGTTTTTCTTTTTCGCAATCGTGTACTCGCTGACCACCCACACACGAGTGGACCAATCCGCGATCAGATCCGCCAAAAATTGCATGACTTGCCGAATCACGGTTTTTCGATGGATTAATGCATGCGTCCAACACTTGTCACTTTGGCCGATGTTCTTCCATCGGCGATCAGGTGCTTCCAAAAATAGACTCGCCACTTTATCGTAATGAAGCCAACTTTCATTGCCGCCACCACCATCACGCCCAATTTCCCCCTCCACTTTCTGAGTTTGATTTTTTAGCAGATCAAGGCTTTCGTGAGGGTTTGGTAACGAGGACGCTTGATGGATTTCACATAAAAGGTCCAGTGCGTTCTCAGGCGGGTCATGATCGTCATCTTGTTTTTCTCGACATTGTGTGAATCCATCTGCCAAAAACGTCGTATAATTTGCCAACAATTGTCTTAATGTACGATCTGCTGGCGCTTTGATGTTGTCAAGGAATTGATTGTCTAGGCGATTAAGTTGTTCGCTATTTTCGTGCATAAGATAGTAAATATAGTCACTAAACACATTCCCCTTGTTCATGATTTTCTGATTTGCGGTAGATGTGTTCCGTAGCTGTCGTTTGTGAAGATCAGGCACCGCCAAAATATAGGTAGCTTGTTCATAAATGTCGGACATGTGATGAAGGGTCGCTTTTCGTTGTTCATAATTGCTTCGATTGACACAAATCGCATCCACCCACACATACTTGATATGTTTTAAATCCGGTTCCTGCAATATCATTTTGCAAAGTGTATAGAAATCGTACATTCCAAATGATGTCATCGATATCGTATAGCCAAGGCCCGTATCAACGATAGCCTCGTCTAATTCGCCCCGACGATAAGACAATGCCACAAAGCTTGCGTCTTCCAATGGTATTTCAACACAATGAATGCTGTAACGGGAGGCCTCTTCGATGTCGACAAGAACAATTTGAAACGGTATGTTCTGCTGCTGCTGCTGCTGCTGCTGTTGTGGTTGAATGTTGTCATAGGTCAATTCTATAGAAAAAAGAAGCGTTAACCGGGGTGCCTTCTTCGTTTTCTCTTTTCGTTTTATGAGACAAGAAACAAAACATACCTCTAAAGCAACGCTCCGTTTGGTTGTCATTCGTCATATTGGTCGAGGTTGGAATAAAGAAAGAAGAAAACTGTTGAGAAAGGGAACAAGAAAATACATTCTCTCACGCTTGCTAAGGACTCAGAAAAATACAACTGTCTTCCAAAATGACGCTCAGCAATGTAACACCAGCATCTTAACCTTGACGTTTCTTTATTGTTGAACTAAAAAAAGAAAAAAAGGCAAGTAATGACTTACCACAATCATCATTTTCTTAATTTCTACAGTACCTTCTGAAGAGGCGCTGTTTTTTTTTTTTATACCATTTCAAAGCGTTGTTCGTACCTGAATATTTTTTTGGGGTTTAAAATCCCGTGAAATCTCATACCCACATCCACGTATTTCGCATCATAGAAAAATAAACAAAAATGCACGGGGTTTCCCAAATGAACCAAATATGGATGCCCAGGCACAACTTCTATTTTTGATTTTCGGATTACTCCACCTAAAAACGAATTCCCAGCTGCACGTACAACGTTTTGACGGTTTTCGTACAACATATGTTACTTCTGCCCCTCTTCCACAGTATACAAATATTACTTATATGGATCCCGCATTATTTTTGTCTACATTTCTTTCTGTATCATATCTTTAATAAATAATCTCATTTTATCATCCACAATAACAAACACAATGTAGAATTTACAATACATACATAGTATCGTGCAGACAATATATTTCAAAGCCCGCCCACGTGGTGGTTTATTTTCCTCCCTATCTCAACTTTCTCTTTTTTTTTTTTTTTTTTTTTTTACCGTACTTTTTCTTCTATTCATCATTCAACCTCTTCGAATTTACAGTGAGCGTAGATTAGTGTTAGGACTTGTTTAAAAAGGATTTCAGTTCAGGGATGACAAGGTGCATGGGAAACCCCTTCATTTTAGATTCAGGATTTAGAGGACCACCATCAGATGTCTTTTTTGGAGCATTCATTTGTTTAGTTTAGTGTTATTTTATCCATAAATTTGTATCGAAAAACTGAATAAATATGTATCGTTTTACCATACTTCGATTAAAAATGTCCCATAAGTCTCTCATGTCTTGTGCAGTAGACCCCTTTTTTTTTTTTTTTTTTTACTACCATCATACGTTATGATGAGTGTTGACTGTATTGTGTTTCAATAGCAGGCATCCCCTTTTTATGTTTCTCCTGCATGTGCAGTATATTAGATACCCCATTTTGTCATTTGTCCCTTTCTAGTTTACTATTGAATCACTCAACCCATTCGTTTCCCTCCACCTTCCTCCAATACATCTTTTTCCATTAAATATCATCCAAAAAAAACATTCGATAATGTTCCTTCTGCACATCGGCACAAAAGAAAACAACAAATCAAGCATGAGATATTTTTTTTCACATTTATTATCATATCATGAAGATGGAAAGGATGAATGCGATCTACATTGGTGCTTTCGGAATGCAAACGACGGACTTGGCTGTGTTTTGTTGAAAGGGAAGAGGCTTGTCACCTTGCTGTAATTCGAATTTTTGGTCCAGCACTTTGCCTTTGCAATGTTCCGATTCATATTGCACACATATTGCTGGCTGAGAAGCAGTGCCGCTAACGGCAGGATAAGCAACAAAGCCCTGTTGGGGCGCGTAATCTCCCTTCAAAACAGGAATACATTCGCCGGACAGAAAGGTCTCTCCATTATCTGTTCCTCCGCCTTGGGAGAGGTAAAATATTTTCACATTCATCCCCTCCTGAGCCCCCGCCAATGCTGCTATAACCACGGTTGTCCATAAAAAGAAAAAAAAGCGTATCGATCTAAGAGGCATGGAAAATGACATTATCAGAAGAAAATAATCACGTAAATGGAGAGCAAGAGAAAGAGAGAAAGAGAGGTTGGAGCAGGGGTTGTCAAATTGAACCCTCTATTTTATATCTTTTTTTTTTTTTTTTTTTTTTTTCAAGAAAAAACTAAGGAGAGAAAGGGGAAAAGACTGGACGCCCGCCCATTATCTTTTTTTTTGTCCCTACCTACATACCATACCTTATGAAGTCACCAAGGTAAAAAGAAAAAAGAAAAAAGAAATCATCCGGGAAAAGGTACATAACCCCTACTTTCTCCCCTCCCCCTCCCCCCTTTTTTTTGTTGTGGCGTTTGGATTATTCCAAAAATAATATCATTCGATAATCACCCAACCCATGTGAAACCCAATCTTGGACGGCGTCTTCCCCTTCAAAAAGATATTATATGTAAATTTGTGTTTCGCATACGTACCTCGTTTTACTTTTATGCGATCTGGCACTTTTAGCATTTTAAAGCAACCCCCCCTCCTCATTCGATATGTTTATTGCTCACATATACACCAAAAAAAATACCAACAGAGAAAGACTTTATTTGTTTATAATAATAATAAATATCAAAACGTAAAACGCAAAACGAAAGGCAAAGGAGAGAAAGAGAGAGAGAGAGAGAGAGAGAACTACTTTTAATGTTCTGGAAATGCAAATGAACGACTTGACCGTGTTGTAGTTGATGGGGATAGCGTTGAACCCATTCTGTATGTCGACCTTTTGATCCAGCACTTTTTCCTTTGCAGTCTTCGAGTCATAGTAGCAGTTCTTTTTCAACTTCTCCAAATCCTTTTTAGAAGGGCAATAACAAAAAAAAAAAAAAACTTATTGCCGGTGCTCGCATACATCGCATAAAAAGTAATAGAACTGCGGGAGATAAAAGCGAAAAAAAAAGTGGTAGAACAATACAGTAACATTTTATTTCAATATAGTAGCTATTCCACATACTAATAAAACAATGACTACGATATATCTAATCTACGGAGTATATGCTATTTTTTTTTTCTAAGGAACGCTATAGAAGCCATATAGAGTCAAACCAACACGTTGTTTAAAGCGGGGGTATATAGACTATCACCTAGCAAAAAGTAAGCTACGCATTTCAAAAACTTCATCGCTTTGCCCAACAATGTAGATGCCACCAGCGAGCCTCCCCTCTATCCATTCCAGGAGCGCTGTATGAACTACCTGAGCCCATCTGCATGCATGTCATCATTCCATTACCAGAAACATGTTAACTAAATCCTAGAACCAAAATGAAAGAGTTTCCCCATCTCCTTTGTCATGCCCTTTTTGAAACCCCTCTAAACCTAACAAATATCCCACTCCATGATCACCAGACCTTCGGAGGACATCAATGGGGAAAGAAAGAAAACAACAGAAAAAAATTGGAGATGGAATGGAAAATAGAAAACCACTGCGCGGAGTATAAATAATACAGCTGACATTTTTTTGGGGGGAGGAGCAGAGGGACGTGCAAACCAAATCCCTAACACATGCAAAATACTAAAAGGTACACACAAATATCATTTTGGTTTAGCGGATATCGCCTTGTATATATATATGGATTGATAAAACAGATATAAAGCCACCATGCCCCGCTTTTTTTTTCCCAGTCGCATACCGTTTGATAGACTCCTATTGTATAACACCGTTTTTCAAACAAACAAACGTACAAAAAAATTTTTTATTTCAGATAAAAAAAAAAAAATTATTGTAAAATAACTACACACATTTACACAAAAAACTAAAAATATTCCTAAACGAATCAAAACCAATTTACACTGAGGCCACATCCACAACTTGCTTTCCAAAGTTTCTGCCATGCAAGACATCCAATAAAGCCTCAGGCGTCTTTTCGATGCCTTCCGCATGCGTTTCTCGATACTTGATCTTCTTGTCCAAGATCATTTGCGTGACGTCGGCCAGAAATTGGGGTTCCAAATCAGCATAATCATAGACGATAAAACCTTGGAATTTGATGCGCTTGGATACAATGTTTAACAAGTTGCCAACCTTTTCGGGTTTGGTCAAATTATATTGGGAAACCATCCCACAGGCAATGATTCTACACTCATACAAAAAAAAAAAAAATGGTCGAATTCAGATATGGGGAGTTCCTTTGCTTGGGTATTATCATTTTTTTTTTTTTTTACCTTCCAAATGTATTAAGGTGATTGAGAACAATTTCTAACATTTTGCCACCAACGTTCTAAATAAATAAATAAAGGAGTGAGTAGGGGGGTAGGGGACTGAAACTGCGACCAGTTCTTTCCCTCAAAAAACTTACTTCAAAGTAAACATCAATACCCTTGGGACATAATTCAGTAAGTTGGTCATGAATGTCTTGGGTCTTGTAATTGAATGCACCGTCGAATCCAATTTCTTTCAGATAGGCCACCTTTTCATCCGAGCCAGCCGATCCAACCACACGTAATCCTTGCGCCTTTGCAATTTGTCCGGCAACTTGACCAACAGCACCAGCGGCTAGGATGACAGTGGATAACAAAAAAAAATAGTTTAAAAAAGAGATTCATCTATTGATTCTTTGACTTCATTTTTTTTTTTTTTATTATCATTTACCAGCTGAGATGTAAATGGTTTCGCCCCTCTTGATTTCACCGATCTTGTATAATCCGACATATCTATATTAAACAACAACAACAACCAACGTATGTATGAGTCCTCTGGATCTAATCAAGAGACTTCCTTTTTTTTGGATGTATGTGTGGTTCCTTACGCAGTCAAGCCAGGCATGCCGAGAACACCAACGTAGTTGGAAATAGGAATCCCGGTGGTTTTGGGATCGTTTCGTACAACAACACCATTTGCCTTGGCTTCTTGCTCGTTGAGCTTGGTGTATTCTTCAAAGGATCCGATGCTATAAACATAACTTTGTTCTGGATAAAGAGAGCTCTTGGATTTGATGACTAATCTCATGGTGTCGCCAGTAATAGGTTCATTCAACTCATAGGCTGGAGTATAGCTCGGGATAGAGGCGTCGCGCATCTTCCCACGCATATAAGGATCCACACTATATTGGTGTGAAGTTACATATATAAATCATTCATAAATTGTGTGTAAATACAATGATACATATCAAAAAAAAAAAGAGCCACATCAATGTTGTCATGGAGATAAGGATTCAAGGCCTTTTTTTTTACCTAAGCACCAAATTCTTGACGATGAATTCACCATCTTTAAGAGGAGCATCGAGATCGAATTCAGATTTCTTGACAGTGATGTCTTGGCCAATCACGGGGTACCCTGTAGGAACCTTGGAAAAAATAATTTGAGTGTTGACAACCATGATAATATATGTTATTGAAAAAAAAAAAAAAAATATAGGGAAAAAAAAATTGAGCGTTTTTATATCTTTGAAATTTAAACCTCCCTCGCCTAATACAGAGTTACATGAAACCGCTGATGGTCTATGACCTTCTATATGGCATTGTATCATGGCATTTAGTTCACTTTTAAATCCAATAATAATTTTATTGGTGTATATACTTGTTTAGAAGCAATAGAAGCACTCTGGATTACTAATACGTCGCTTTATGCTTGTTTACTAATCATTCAGGATGAGACGAAAGTTCGGTAACATCTTTTAAACCGCCTTCTCTTTCTATAGAAAAAAAAAATAGTATGTTAATAGTATATATTTGATATAGTAGTACAGTGTACGTATCTGAACTCCTCGCTTGTGATGGAAATAATGGTTAAATAGCACGTAGTGAATCGCATATCATCATCGCCAGTTGCTGAAAAAAGTCGGCTGTTGTCGTCGTCGGCGTTTTACCAAATGTATCTCTCCCGCCCCCCATCAACCCAGATTTGTCATTGCCCAACTGTTCCATCCAAAACCTGATCAAAAACACCCGCCATCGGGCCACAGCAAAAAAATCACTTCTGTCTTTTTTTCTTCTGAGTATAAACATTGACGTAAAACTCCGTCGGCGTTATTTATCATCCCATATGGACGAGGTGGCATAAAAAGTGGGGGGGGAATTTTTTAAAAAAAACATACACACACACACTCTCTCTCTTCACATAAGAGGGAAGGTCTACCCTTTCCCCCTTATTCATTTAATGGTGCCATTTTGTGTTGCTTTTTGTTGGGTAAAATGGTGCATAGAATCTGAGTGACAAGTCCAAAAAAAAAAAAAGGAAAATTGGAGACGCCCATAAAAACAAGGACGGGGGAAGCTGCATTGAATACTAGGATGACTCCGCGACCAGTTGAAATCCCCCCTGCCCAAAAATCAAGTCAACAAAGATTGATCAAATGTGTGTATCATTGACAACAAACTTAACGTGTGTACTCCAATGGAACATGTCTTTGCTTGAATGAAATGTGTCTTTTTGCTTCAATGAAGAGGCACTTTATTAGAAAAGCATGTCAATGATATCATACAAATTATTTATGATGTCAACTTTTGCATATTTTTTTTCTTGTACCTTCCTGGCTGAACTGCACTATATATTTAAAGTTGTCGGGAATTTAGAGATATGTACTTCTTGTTGCCATATATGGATTTGGAGGTATGACATCTCCAAATGACCAAACTTCCCGGAGGGGGGACGAGGGTACGATGTGGGAGTAATGGTCAAAGCGTGCAGTGTATATATAGAATTTGTTCAGATCCAGCAAAAAACAAAAAAATCCACTTTATTTCAGTTTGACAAAAAAAAAGGGGGGGAGGTGGAAATAGCTCGGTGGGGGGGGGAAGGTAGGTATGGTTTAGATAGGTGGGTTATTACAACTAAAATTCTTTATGTTTTCATCCAAACACTGATTCTTGACATAAATCCATTCGTCTGGTTTAGGTAGAGTGATATGATGGATATCCAAATAAGCTTGCAAGTTTTCAGGAAAATAATAGGTGGTCTTGAGCGTCTTATTCTCATCATCAAAGTCTACTCGTTTGTATTTACATAATAACTTGTATCTATACATTGTAGATGTGAGCTTTTCATAGTAGAAGCACATGGTTCTAGTGTTGTTGTTGTTTTTGTTTTCTGCGTAAGAGGAAACAACATGAACTTCTTTCTTTTTACTCTTTTTTATGTGAACGAAAAAAAAAAAAAAAAAGAAGGCTGCGATGGGATGTATAACCGGGAACGTTTCACGCACCGCCACCATATAAAAAAGGGAATCGTTCACCATAGACAATCATTTTTTTTCAGATCCAGCGAAATAGAAAGTTGACTTTTTTATTTCAGATTAACAAACATAAAGGAAAAAAAGGAGGGAAGGAGGGTATCTCAGTCGGTTTAGATGGGCAGATTATTACAACTAAAGCTTTTAACGTTTTCATCCAAAAATTCATCCTTGACATAAACCCATTCGTCCGTTGGAGGTAGAGTGATATGATGGGTATCCAAATACGTTTGCAAGTTTTCAGGAAAATAATACGTGGTCTTTAACTCTCCAGACTCCTCATCAAATCTCACGTCCTTGTGTTTACATAACTTGTATCTATACCTCTTGGGTGTGATTTTTTCATAGTAGAAGCACATAGTTTTAGTGTTGTTGTTATTATTGTAGTTGTTATTATTATTGTTGTTGTTGTTGTTGTGTTTTGTGTAAGGAGAAACGACATGAACATTGTTTTTTTTTTCCTCTTTTTATGTGAGTAAAAAGGCTGCGGTGGTCAAGGGTGTACAAACCAGAACGTTTCACGCCCCACCACTGTGAACCCTGCAGCAAAGATAGAATTTTTTCAAATCCAGCAAAAAAAAAGAAGAGGAATTGGCTTTTTATTTCAGATTGACAAAGAAAAGGGGAAGGGTATCTAATTGGGGACTGGGGGTGGATAGATTGGCAGGTTATAACAACTAAGGCTTTTAATGTTTTCATCCAAAAGGTGATCCTTGACATAAACCCATTCTCTTGTTACGGGTAAAGTGATATGATGGGTATCCAAATACTTTTGCAACTTTTCATCATAATAATACTTGGTCTTGTACGTTCTGGATTCCTCATCAAAGACATGATCCTCGTGTTTGATCAGTTTGTACCTATACCTTCTAGGCGTAATTTTTTCGTAGTAGAAGCACATGTTAATGTTATTTTGTGTGTGTGTGTGTGTGGGCAAGAGGAAACGACCTGAACATTTTTTTCTTCTCTATTTATGCTATTTATGTGAACAAATAAAAAAGGCTGCAGTGCTCATGGGTGTACAAGCCGGAACGTTTCACACACCGCCAAAGGGACCGCCCAGTGCGATGCAGGAGCAATGTTCAAACCGTGCAGTACACGTATAAAGAATAGAGGAGCGAAATGAGAGAATAGCGAGAAAAAAGCAAGTCGAAAAATGCAGGAACCTGTTATGCCTTTTGAAGTCCGCCGCGCGGTATAGACGCTACCCATAGCATTTCCCAAGAATCTAGGTTCTGTATTTTTTTATTGTAGTTACAAAAAAAAAAAAAAAAACGACAAAGATAATAATAAACTATCACTGCTACTAATATGATAAAAAAATACACAGTGCCAACCAATATAAAAATAACAAAGATAAAACACAAATGGGTGATAATAAAACTAGAGTGGTATGGTTTTTATTCATAAAAAAAGAGGGAAATATCTATCTAAAACTACAAAATGTGTTGGGGGTATTATGCATCAGCTGCGTTGTCGAAATTTGAAAATATGTCGAGAACAAAGGAATCGTCAAATAAATGTTGATGAGAGGGCAATCCAGGTAAAGTCATTGATGTGTATAGAGGAGAAGGAAGTGAAGAAGCCATTGTCGTCAATGGGTACTTTTTTTTTGTGCATGGTGAAAAATAGGAAGTCGAATCAAACCTAAAAATAATAAATTAATGTAAAAGATTCAAGCAATAAAATCCCTTGGTTCTACTTACCCATCGACTGCAACATACAGATCTTTGTGTTTTTGGGATTGCCGTTTCCTAGTTCCTTGATAACTTGATTCAATAAACGTTTTGCGTTCACCACCGGCTTTGTCTTGTCCTTGTGATATTTCCATCCACCAGAAGACTTCAAATTCCCCTCAGGAAAAAACGTCATCTTGTTCATCATCATTGGTGGAGGCAACACATAACACACGGAGATCCAATTACATTCGAGGTATTCTCTTCTTTCCCAGTTGTGATACGGTATCTCCCCTATATATAAAGAAAGACATGAAATTTAATATCCAAATAAGTACAATAAAAGCCAATCTCTAATGAAATATTACCATTGGGGTCTTAGACCAGCTTTATAGAAAGCCAATTCCACCAAAGGACCCCAAAACTTCACAACGTAATCACCTTCCCTATGGTTGCTGAGAGTGTTGACGTCAAAATGTTCTGGTGACCATAGAAGTAGCTGCAATCTATAAGAACGACAAGTTGATGTTAGTATCCTTAATTTTTTTTTTTCAGACCATCAATTTACGTGTGGATATAAATTTGAGCCGTAATTTGATCAACCATCTTTGCCTTGGAAGCATTGCTGTGCATCCGGGATAGTATGGGTTTCCCTGCTTGGATGATCGCATAACCTAACGATAATAATAATAAAAAAAAATTGTCGTCAATCTATTTTGAACGATATCAGTACCCAATAGCTTTACTTGTGCCTGCCTGTCGTATTTGTCATTCGGCATCATCCACACATATCAAGTACGCGGTTACCCATCACGGCCCAACAATTGTAGACATCAGTGGCATCAAAGATGTTGTTCATACCGACGCTATGACAAAAAAAAAAAAAAAAAAAAAAAAAAAAAAAAAAAAAAAAAAACAAACAAACAAACAAACTAAGGTCAGTTCAATCCTTTATCATCCAATTTGATTAGTCTTACCATTTGAAATATCCATGATGCTTATCACAAACCATGTTCACAGCTTCCGATTTGATGATCGTTCCAAGAGACTTTCCAAGATACGTAGTAAGAATATCGTCGTCTTCGATCACCTATAAAAATAGGAAGATAAATAAAGAGCGATCGATGCCCATTTTTTCGTTTTTTCGAAAACTTACAGCGATGCGTTTCCGTTTTGCAGACCTTGTTTCCATCATTGTTAGCTTGCCTACACTATTGTATGACTCCACCATATACGATTTTTGCATGCATTTTTTGAGTTCACTTGTCAACACTATTTTCATAAACCGTATGGGTCCGCCAGTTATCCGCCACCGAAGTTTGTTTAAGACACTAAAGCAAATATACATATATAAAAGAAAAGAAAAAAAAAACAAACGAAAATCGGTTAAGAGTATGTGTGAGTGAGAGAGAAAAAGAGAGGCGTCAAATGGAGAAAAGGGAAAAAAGGGCTTTCACTTTACCATAAAACCAGACTCCGCCATTGCCACCGCCCACGTTTGTACCACCATTGTCTTCATCTCAAAGGCAAAGCTTCACAGTTCTCGATATAATCCTTTTCAGCTTCAATCCTACAAGATGGCGCCATACTTGCCTGTCTCAAAGAACTATGGGAGTCCATTTTCCCATTTTGCAATTTTCAGTCAACCATCCCAGGGAGTTCCTATATGAAGAACAAAAAAAAAAAAAAAAAAAAAAAGACGCGTTAGTGCAACCAAAAACAATTCATACAAAAGAAACACACTATAAAGCTTACCAAATCTTGGACATATGCGATATAAAAAGCAAAAAGGTGTGATTATAATAATGGTATCGTAAAGAAAAGTAACGAGAGATATTGCGTATTTTCTGCTGTTTTATGGCACTGAGACTGTTGAATCATAATTTGTCCAGCTGGGTGTTCAAAAATAGAAATGTGATACTCTAAAAAAAAAAAAAAGTAAGGAATAAAAAAGGAAGGAGATATGTATAAAGGAGGACTGAGTGGCGGTGGTACAGTGGGTAAAAATAAAGTGATAAATAGAAGTAAATAAATAAATAAGAAAATAACAATAAACGAGTGTACTAATGGGCTACACTAGGTGAGCGGAGGGAGGGAGTGAGGAGGGCGGGGCGTCTAAGGAGGACATGGTGGTCGATTCAGGTAAGGAAAGGGTCTTAGGTTTTAAAAATTAAAAAAAAAGAAAAGCGAAAAAAAACAGAAGAAAAGTAGCGCAATTCACGTGGGCGGGCTTTTAAATCTGTTGTGGTCTCTTTTCTGAGAATTGGGTGAACATGTCTTGGTGTTGCAAAGCAGACCAAATTCAAATGCCTGAAGCAAAAAATGACAGACGTAAACATGCTCCTTTTCACCTTCACCGTCATATTACGTGACTCAACGCTTTATTCTCAGTTAAAAGAAATAGGGGGTCTCTCTGCTGTGTACGCCATTATTCATTTAAGCTCCTCACTATTGCATATATTATTTTCTGGGGAAGTAAAAACAAACAAACAAACAAACCATTGTTGTAAGAAAGTCGGGAAGTTCATCCATTCATTCAAAACAAAGGCGTACTTCGTTTGAGTCTCGTGTTTCAGATGCAAGTGCCTTTTTGTATTGTTCTCGAATATACATACTCTGAGCCATTTCCTTTACATCAACAGCCCATGAGCTCCTTTTATTTTTCTTCCTTTTCCATTCCATCCTATCCATCATGACCATTGACGATCCACTGGATCAGCTCGGTAAAGGTAATATCGGCGGCAGGATGTAATATTTTTAAAACCCACCCAATTCATATTAACTGTTTATGAATTCCCCTCTCTCCTCTCATATATGGATTTATCATTAAAAGATTCCGAGCCACAGAAGCAAAAGCCATTTCAAGTTGTTCTTGTCGACATAAAAAAGGCTGCCCACGATAGAATGATTTACTGTGTTAAAAAGCCACTCGAAGAAAAAGATTTGGAATATGTTGCTTTATCTTACCGTTGGGGCGAGATACACGAGACGCTAATGGATACGGAAGTTGGCTATACAGCATCCATCACATCGTTTGAATTAAATGATTTTTATAAACTTTGTAAAATGATGACGTTTGAATCTGATATGCAGCATATCAAGTACGTGTGGGTGGATGCCATCTGTGTGGATCAGCGCCCAAGCAAACGAAAAGCTACCATATATAAAATGAGCACTATCTACGAACGCGCCACGTATATTTTAGCAGTACCCGACCTTCACTTGGCTTACTTAAAAGAAGTATCTATCAAAAATAAGGACACCATAGAGGGCTCAAACAGATACTGTCATGATATTTATCACCTTATTCACGGAAATACGTCCAAACTCGCTGAACTAGACGAGAAATTCCTCAATCATTGCTCTATACCCCAAGATTCTCCTGCATTAAGACAATTGTTGTTTAAATACACTGATCAGTTTGCGGATGCATTTATGAAATATCAAAAGAAACATTATACCTATTGTCCCATGCGAGCACTCTATCACATCAGCGAAACCAATAAAGTATGCCGACATCATCTTTGGCAAACGTGGATAAAAGGCAGCAGTAAGACGTCCATTGACGAATTGCATCAGTGTCATGAAGAGGTTTGCCCTTTATTACTGTTTGGTGGATCCTCAACAATGTCGAACACACTTGCAGAAATTTCATTTGAAGCAATGGGCCAATTCATAAAGCCGAATTGGATATCAAAAATCATTCAAAGAAGCACAGTTATCCAGCAATCGGTGAACTTTTTAGCGGATCTTATCAAGGATTGGTCTTCTCGTGTGTGGGTGATCAGTGAATATAACATAGCCAAAAAGAAAAATAACCTCAAGTATTGGTTCATTCAATTGGAACTTACCTATCTCAGCAAGATGACATATAATGACATGGACGAGAAATTCACCTTCTTCAAATTTGACTTTGACGATTCTTCCTTTTCTAATGATATTTTGTATACAACTTACTATTCCAATCAAGAAAAAACAATAACTTCGAATTCGGAAACGTCCAACCCAGTTTACATTCGGTTTCATTACACAATGATCCATCAACTTAGTCAGCGAACTTTTCTGGAGATGATTCTAGGTTCCAAGGCCAGTAGAAATGGTAATTATTCTTATAAAAAAAACCCCCCGCTTTATCAACATGATTTTTTTAAAATGACCTATCTTTATTCTAAGAGGATCGATTTTACAGTACTTTACCATTATCGGAGTACCAAGAAAGAAAAAGCGAGGTGTCCCATTGGAAAATCAGCAGTATGATATCCGTCAAATTAAAACTATACGAAATCATGAACATCAAAGATAAAATGATCTTACTTTTTTGGTCCATCAATAAACATGCATTAACAAATGGTGTTCTCCCAACATTTGCAACATCCACTTTACCTTTGGACTTCCAAATGAGACGGCTTGCAGATGATATTGATCGTGGTTCTTGCAATTTTGACCTGGACGACCAAGCCGCAATTTTACTTCAGCAAACAAATAATAATAATAAAGATGACGATGATGATGATGACGACGATGATGGTGGCTCGAATCTATACTACCTACGTCTAAAACCAAAGGGTTATTTCATGGTATGGACCTCGGGCAGAAAATTTCCTCAACCCCACATGAATGCACATACCTGTAAGCGCCTTGGAATCAATACTGAAACCGTTATTAAGCTTGACGTTGTATATATTCCTGCTTTTGATGATACGATCTTGGATACAGGGACTACTACGGTCGTTTTGGTTGGAAGTTTTGATAGAAACAAATGGGTAATAACTGAACAATACAATGACTACCTCAATTCATTTGATAACTACCATCGTTGTACGCATTCTTCCACGGTATCGATTAACCAGCTTCCTTTTTTTAATGTCTACTAAACCACTTGTCACCATGTATTTGTCATCGTCAATAAATGGATTACGATATTGAAAAAAATAAAAGACTAACACCAACAAACAGCCAACGACAGCCATATTGTTGCCCAACTTCAAGCTATGCATAAAGCCCTTGTACATCTTAGTTAACATCAGCTTCCTCTTTCTATGTTTTTGACATTTGATAATGAAATAAAACCTTTTTTGAATACTATGGCCTAAATGTTCTATTTTGCCCAATTCCTCCCCGTCCTCCCCTATATACTACACTAGGTACTCATGAATGATTTGTCTTTTCGTTTCTTTTTTTTTTTTTTTTTTTTTTTTTTTTTTTGTAAAAAAAAAATAAATAAAAAATGTTTTCCTCAATACAGTATCCGTGATAACAAAAATCTAAACTTCAGTATACAGTATTACTGTACGTTAAACTAAGCGAAATTCTACTTTTTTTGGGTACATCGTTATTCATTTAATAAAATGACTGTTTTGTAAACAACAGCAGGAATATCACTTGACGGATTGATTATTTTGTGTATATGATGTCGACGCTATATATTCATTTTCCAATGCTTTGAAATGGAGTATATAAAAAATTGAAATAGCTAAGGTTTATTTTACATGCTGAACTGCACCAGATCAATGAACTGATACTAAGGATGGAAATATGTTTGTTTCCTCGGCACAGAAAAATAACTAGCCTCGACAGAAAGTTTTTTCTCGATAGTTTTATAGTGACTATAGTGTACCTCTTTGCACCTGCATGTAGCACAGTTCCTAAAAAGGAATGGAGAGTAGCGGCTGTCAAAATATCGCAAAAAAAAAAAAAAAAATAGTATTCAGGAACTGAAAATTATCAAGGGGTATGACATAGTAACTAAATCAAGTCATCTCACCACGATAAAATTCATTTTTATCTAAACTCTCCTTATTGTAGAAACTGTACTTCTTCGAGGATAAAAAAAAAAGAGATTGCTGCTAAGGAATCCATGATTTATTTTGTCCCATTTGATTTGAAACAAACGTGTGGCACCCCAACGAGTTTTCGTGTTACCGACAAACGGCTTCTTGCTATGTTCCCCCCGGAATATACTGCCCCACACCATTCTAGTGGTTCGAACTTTTTTCATCAACAATTCGTTACCAAGCTTCCTTTTACTTTTCTTTCTTTTTTCCGTTCTCAACTACATCATGACGATCGACGATCCAGTGGATCAGCTCGGTAAAGGTAATATCGAAAAGCGTTAAGTTTGCGTTAACTGGACTGTATATTGAAAAACCAACCTATATATCGACTGATATGATTATATATATATATATATATATATATATATATATCTAGATTTAACACTTAAAGATACCCTGCAACAGGAGAAAAAGTCATTTCAAGTTGTTCTCGTCGACATTGAACAGGCCGCCCACAATAGAGTGGTCCGCTGCGTTAAAAAGCCACTAGGAGAAAAAGATTTGAAATTTGTCGCTTTGTCTTACCGTTGGGGAGAATTACACGAAACGATGATCGATACAAAAGTTGGTTACATAGCATCTATTACCTCATTTGACTTGAATGATTTTTACTCGCTTTGCCTTATGATGACACTGGAATCGGATATGAAACATATCAAGTATGTGTGGGTGGACGCCATCTGTGTGGATCAACGCCCAAGCAAACGAAAAGCCACCATTTATCAAATGAGCAATATCTACGAACGCGCCACGTATATTTTAGCAGTACCCGACCTTCACTTAACTTACTTGAAAGGCGTATCATTAAAAAATATGGACACCATAAAGGGCTGCAAAACATACAGTGAAGATATTTATCATCTGATTCATGGACACACCGAGAAACTCGCTGCCCGGGATGAACGTTTTCTCAATATTGCTGAAGTACCAAAAGATCCCCCTGAATTAAGACCATTGCTGCTCAAATACACCGATCATTTCGCAGATAGTTTCATGAATTATCAAGAGCACCTTTCTGGTTATTGCCCTGTGCTAGCTTTAGATCATATTTGCGAAACCACTAATGTGCGTCGTCATCCATGGCAAACTGGGAAAAAAGGCAACATAATAGACTATGGCGATTTACATCAGTGTGATCAAGCGTTTTGTCCTTTATCACAGTTTAGTAAAATATGGGGCGTCCCATCTGTCGCAGAATATCAAGTCAGAAAATTCAAGTGGAAATCAAGGGTTCTTGAAAGAAGCGACAGTATACGACAAGCCATGGAATTTTTGACGGGTCTCATCAAGGATTGGTCTTCTCGCGTGTGGGTGATCAGTGAATACAATACTGCAAAAAAGAAAAACAACCTCAAATTTTGGTTTGTTCAATTAGACTTCTATCAAGGCTTTCCGGAAGACTTCACTTTTTTTAAATTTGACTTTCATGATTCTCCCTTTTCTGACAAGATGATCAATGCACCTTACTACAATGAATCCAACGCAACAAACACGAGGGCTGCTTCGACCAACCCAGTATATATTCAATTCCATTATACGATGATCCGCCAACTTCGTCAACAAACCTTTCTGGATATGATTTTGAGTTCCAAGGCAAGTAGAAATGGTAAGTTTAACACACAAGCACAAATACGCAAAAAAAAAACGAAACCAACTTCTGCAACTTTTTTTAAAATAATAGAGGATCGATTTTACAGCATTTTGCCATTATCGCAGTATCACGAAAGAAAAAGCGAGGTGGCGCACTGGGGCATCGACAATATGCTATCCGTCAAATTGAGACTCTACGACATCATGAACATCAGAGACAAATTGTCCCTCTTCTTTTGGTCAAGCGGTGAGAGTGTGGTAAACCGTGGTCTTTTACCAACGTTCGCAACATCGACTTTATCATTGGAGTTCTCATTCCATATCATGTCCTGCGATTTTTGCAATTTTGACTTGAACAACCCATCGACTATTATGCTTTATCATCATCAACAAACCAACACTTGCGAAGAGAATGATGATGACAATGATGATGATGACGGCAATGACACGAAGCGATATTTCCTACGTTTGAAACCGAAAGAATATAAGGTGGCGACCCGTGACCGACGTAATACCAACCGTGACATTCTCATTGCGGAATGCATACCGATTTTAAAGGACCTTGGCATCGAGAATGCTTCGACTCATACGCTTGATGTTGTATCTATTCCACTTAGTAAATGGCAGTGCCCGCAATCATTTACCTCTAAAAATTCCAACTCCTTGGGATGGAAACATGGCTTTATCGACAGGTGGCATAATTATTTTGTCACTTTGGTCGGATGTTTTGTTAGCAACACATGGATTACATCACGCTACTCTCCAGAACTTCAAAAAGGCCAACGTGTGGAGGCGGGTGATGATCGCAGTCGCTTCGATGGACGTAAATTTGCGACTATTTTTGATATATACTAAAAAAAAAAAAAAAAAAAAAAAAAAAAAAAAAAAAAAAAAAAAAAAAACAGGAATTCTATTGCTTATTTTTATGTATGATTATTATTCCTTTAATAAATGACTCTCTTGAAACAACAATATCATTTGATAACTTGGGTTGTGTGCATGATATCGACATGCTTTCAAAGGCTATTATATATTCATTTTTCCTCAACGAGCACTCAAAAAAAGGCACATAGTGGACTATTTACGCACTCCTGCTAAACGCAAAATCTTTTATTACATTTTTACCAATTTACTTTGTTTTTTTTTATTATTTCAATCATTTCCACTTATCCTGTCTTTACTGTATTACTATTGTGGCATAGTATTAACATTCAGTTTATTTTGGTATAGGATAATGAATATGTAGTCTAACCAGAGATGGTAATATATTCAGCAGTGAATGGCAACCTATTCTTCAATTAAGAGGGGGGAAACTAAACTAGGTCGAATTGCTCTATGGTGGGGGGGGGGGTGGAGGTCCAAAGTGGAGGGCCATCGATAGTGCGAACATTTTACATCCCGCCCACGTGAAATTTCTGTTTCTCAGCATTTGCCCCCATTTTCCAATTTTCTCTCTCTCTCTCTCTCTCTCTCTCTCTCTCTCTCTCTTTTTTTTTTTCCACCATTTTGCTACTTGGAGGTTATAGTGACGATAGATTAGGATCATGACTAGTTTACAAGGGTTTTCAGATCAGGGGATTACGACATGCATGGGAAAACCCTTTCATTTTGAATCTAGGATCTGAAAACCACATTTGTTGTCAGTCATCATCATCATTAGCTTAGTTTAGCGTTAACTTACCGATAGTTTGAATGTACATCTGAATAAAGTTAGTCTGTTTTACTTACTTCCATGAAAAAATGTCTCATAGGTTTCAATATTGTATTGTATAGTAGCTCCCTTGTTTGACTTCCGCCATCCCTTTAGATCTATTGTTTTGCTTCAATAAAAGTTATCCATTTTATAGTCACTCTCATACTCCGCACAGTATATCAGGGCTCTTTTCACAGTTGTCCCTGTAGATTAAGGTTGTTTATTCTTTAAATCATACATAAGTGTGTCCCTCATATTTCCGCTAATAGATCCTTCCAACAAATCCTTTTTTTTTTTTTTTTTTTAACAATGTACCTACTTGTCTTTAGCTTTAGTATCTATCAATATGCTTCAATAAAACGTGTCCTTTTAATTAAATATCCCATGGCTCTGTTTGATAATAAACAAATATATGTATTGTAGATGTTTTGTGATTATACCTTCTATGGCTACTTTCCCCTTCCTGATCACGCCACCCTAACGATTGACTGGCCAGATTTTGCTCATTTTAGTATCAACGATAATCATATTCGCCCCTCTACCATTTATATCAATCAACTGAGACCCCGTGGTGCAGCGTAATATCCATTACATTGGATAGACAGTACCTATCCAGCTCTTTTTTTTTTTTTTTTTTTTTTTTTGGCTTATGGTATAAAATAGGAACCCAAAATGAAGCCAGTTGATCACAAGTGGTCACTTACCAAGATGCAACATGGCGGGAGTGCCTAATTTCGCCAAACTCCACTCTCACAACCACTTCCTCTGATATCCAGTAAATCAATTAAATGTGAGAACGATTTGAAATTGATGTAAAACATTGCAACACCATATGTACCCTTCAATTATAAACATTCACGAGGAAATCCTTTTTTTATTTTAGATTTGTGAATTTGGAATGCCGTTTATACAAGCATCCTCTCGGTGTCATGGAACTCGTTCATTAGTTTAGCTTATCCGCTACATCTCTTCCCAAACCAATAAAAAAGTAATTATAAAATTATACAAAGGCATCACATACACAATCAGGTTGTAATCAGGCTGTAGTATATATAGAAACAAACAATTTTTGTTTATTTAATTGATTTACAGAGGGAGGGGGGGGAAGAAAAGTAGGCAGAGACTATGACTAATACTATGCGAATTTGATGGCTGTATAGTAAACTATATAAATAAGTAAAGGTAAAGGGAAAACTACTACTAATACTATGTTAATGGAGAAGTTCTCGAAAATGGTTCTTTTAGTATCAATTCCACCAAACGAAATATAAAAATGTTGTCACGCTAAAAAAAAAAAAAAAAAAAAAAAAGGATCCTTCACACTCCACTGTGCTCTGCATGAATAAAACTACACTACACAATCTAAACACTATCCTACTATTTGAATTTTTTATTTTTGTTTTTGGGTATTTATTTTATTTTTGGTGTCCTTTTCTTGATTTTTGTACGGGTCGAGGATTGAATAAAAAAAACAGATGCATAGAAATGGTTGCTTGACCCGGATAAGGTATACTAAAAACTAAAACTAAAAAATTAATAGCTAAAAACTATGAACTATGAGCTATGAATTAGGAGCTATGAACTAAAAACTAAAACTAAAAACTAAAAACTAAAGGGATATATGTATATATGTACAATTGAATGAGACACTGTAATATTTGCTAGGATAAGAAGACGTTATAAAGAATAAGTGATATAACAGATATGGTTTTTATTGAATAAAATGACAGTGGGTTATGGAATAGATAGCTGATTCATCTTTGATCTTGATTGTAGACCAAGTGAGACATAGCCAGTGGAAGGATATGCTGGTGAGTGACAAGGTACAATTGTCGGGTCGTGATGAATAACCGCATACTTGATATGTGTGGATGGTGAAAATGACAAATACGACAGACACCACCTACTTTCTCACACACTTTTGGATGATGTTGAAGTTGATGAGGACGCGAATGAGGATGAGGTAGAGGATGATGAATGATGATGCTGTTGATGAGGACAAGGAGGATGAGTGGAATGATGGGCCAAGCATGTATGGTGGATGTAAGGTGCGTCCGCCTATGATGTTGATGTCCATGATGTCATTGTTGTTGCTGCCGCTGGTAGTATTGGTAGGATGGGTTGTCGATAATGATGATGATGACGAGTATGTCGTCAATGTCGCTTCCATAAGAATCCGAGCGGTGTATGTCAAGGTTAAAAGCTTGGTGATTCCAACTGGAAATTCCATCGTGTTGTTGGGGAAAAAGAAAGGCGTTGTTCGTTTCACCCGTGCCACAGAGCCACCATGGAGAGAGTCCATCGTCATCATTGTCAGCTTTGCTGCCCATGAGTGTCAGTCCCCACCATGCCCAGGTCACCGAGAGAACTTCAGACTTGTTCTTGGAAAGAGCATCTAGCATATCCTTCAGTACCTTTGGTTGTTTCAAGTGCCTGTCCTTGAGCTCCTTGGAATTGTCAACGTGTTGTTCGCGGCCTATCTCCATACACCCTAATTCAAGCTTTCCAGACTTGAAACAACATGTCCACTGTTGATCCACACCTGATCCGTTGCTGTTGCTGCTATCATTGAGGTGCGCCACCGCGTCATCACATTTGCGCTTGCTGTTGTTCATCGCCGCTTTTGCTGGCTCGACTAGCTAATTCCCAAGAGAAAGGCCATCAACAATCGAATCATCAAACTCGGAGGAAATGAAGCCAAAAGGACGGAAGATCAAATCGGTTTCGGAGATGTCGTTGGAAGTGGATGACCCCTTATGGCTGTTTTTTTTTTTGGAAGAGCCGCACCGAGCAAAGGATTGGCCAGCTGTGCCCAGTGACATGTCTCATCATCTCTTGTCAAATTGTTGTTGTTGTTGTTGGGCGAGTTTGCGGCATTCGTCGGTGGAGGAGGTGGCGGATTTCATGGTGGCAAGGTATTCGACGGAGACCGGCTGGTAAAGGGGGAGGAAGTTAGCGCGGTTGTTGATCATTTGGAAGGGAGGAATGACTTACCTGTCACGTCATATCCAAGGACATGTATATCATCGGCAATGTCAGGCAACCTGTTTGCCAATTCTAGCATAGAATCCCTCATGACAGCCCACAACTTGACCAATCCATCTCTAAAATGCTTTGTTTGGTCGTTGCCGGCGCCAATCTCCAGGTACCCAAGCTCGTAACCACCAGAGAGATAAACAGTGTCCATTTTTCTTCCCATTTTGGCATTGGTAATGGGATCAAGGCCAGACAATCTTCTTTTGTTGTTGATAGTGGATGAGTTGGCCCTGCTCGACTTTTCTTTCCTATAAATTAAAATAATACACAGTTCAGACCGTATTTCATTCATGTTGGTTTGATTTCTATCTAGCTTACCCAACGTCACGGTTCTGGCTCCAACCATTTGTCTGCCGAGTGCCGCCACAACAACAGCAGCAGCAACAACTTCAGCATCGAAGAGTTTTCTTGTGGGGGACCACTTCATCATTATCGTCATCACCAAAGAAACGCTTTTGTCGACTGACCTTGTGGGAAATAGCAGAAATAAAAAAAAAAATAAAAAAATAAAAAGTTGAAATGAGACAGATAGAATTAAGTGAGATTCTTATATATGGTTTTTATTGATAAAAAATGGCATATCTTATGTTTCATTAAAAATAGATATTACATGGGTTTATTGTTATTATTTTTTTTATCATCATCATTATCATCTTTATCATAATCATATGATGGTCTGATGTCAGGTGTATGATGATACGATTGGTATTATTGCAAGCGTATTTTATTTTATTTTTTTCTTCTAATTTTATGGGACCTCATTATTTCATGAAGTAAATCATTGTTTTCTTTGCATCCATCACCATTGTTACGTGATTATTTATTTTTATTATGCTTTGTTCCTAATCGGGATTTCAATTTATTGAGTCACGGATTTCTTCAGGAACAGATTTTATTTTTATGCTATCATTTTTCATGATGTGACACCTTGTTGGCAATTTTTAAGACTTCAGATGCAGTCCCGGGAAGGTCATCAGGGGGAAGAATTTCCGTGGAAGGAGCCTAGCACATTTCCTTGAAGGACACTGGTTTTATCATCGGACCACTGAGTTTCGTGGGCGAGATTCTTATGAATCGCACGCTCCACCCTTAAATACGTCATGCCTAGGATGCGTGGATCAAGCGGTGTGTCGAATAGTCGATAAAATTGGCTCTTTTCAGAACAAGCAAATCAACAATGCACGTAATGATTCTGATGGCGGTGGAAACGGTGCTAACACTCGAAGCAATAGTGACGCTGAATATCAATCTCGTCACAGCAGCAACAATAATAACAGCAATGTCGCCAACAACGGCTTGTTGATCCAAATTGTGACAAAGTGTTTCTCCAAGGCCTTGACCTTGTCGGCATATAAACCCAGCTTGGTTTTAGTTTTGGTTGTATGCAGGGTCATCAAAATCCATATAGGTAAAGAAAATAGACCATTCTTCAGAATTGCTCCCGCGGCAAGAAATAATCTCCTCAGAAGATAAAATATCTTCTCAAACAATAAAAAATTAGATTGAATGTCCTTTTAGGGAAATAAAACTGCATGGCACTATTACGCTCCAAGAGCAAACTTGATAAATGACCTCTGTTAATGAAAAAAAAAATCTTTCTTTTATCAAAAAATCTTCAACAACAACAATTTTTATTATCAACAACATGATCAGTCAAATATTTCTTGGGACAAAAGTACACCCGATAGAGATGGCATTGAACGCGCCGAAAATTTTTTTGCAACAACAAACGGTTTCGGCATTAGCTTAAAAAATGACAACAATCATATTCTTTATACTTTCATTGCGATCAAGGTACGCGATACCAAGGCAGACTTGATCCAATCCATCCGTGTTTGACAAGGACGTATGTACAAAAAAAAAGTCACCAAAAGAACTTTGTCAATGGTTCGTGTATGGAAAAAAAAAATGATGGGAGTTGGCTTTGCAATGCAATTCAACCACATACACACGAAAGTTTCAAAAAAATTCACCACGACGAACTTGAATATCATCGCCATATTTCTGTTCGAAAAAAAAACTTATAAATGAATCTACATCATACCCTGTGGTTGGCGTTATTGTAGTTGTAGAGCATTGGCGCACTGTTTTCTAGCTTACCTTCGATGAATACTTAACTATGCTATTTTCATTCCACCATTAATTTCAATCCACCTAGAACGTACCACTAACGGAACCTCCACTTGACTAGGCATGCTATAATGTCATATATAAGAATAAATAAATCGAGTTATTTCATCGCTGATTTTTTGTTTTTTTGTTTTTGTCTGTGCGAGATTTTGACCATCGCCACCATCCACTATTTTTTTTAGTGGGAGGCAGTGTACTGCATGCAGGTGAAGAGGATCGGATGATGACCACTAGAAAGCTTTCTGTCGACGCTTTTTTTTTTTTTTTTTTTTTTTTTTTCATGAATGAGGGAAACAACTTCCCGCTCATAATGCCTCCCACTCTCGAAAAGGGGGCAATCTTGCTTTTAGACAAGCCGTAATTTGATTGGCTGAAATATTGATATGCCGGGAGCACCCCCCCCTCCTCCGCTTTCTGTAGTACATTGATATGGTGTGTGTACAGTCGAGAAAATTAGGTTGTATCAGGTTAGTTGAAAATGGGTCACTGTTCTCAATATGGGTCAAACTCCGCGAAAGTGGGTCAGGTTGGTGAATGTGGGTCAGGGCGGCGAAAGTGGGCCAGGTTGGTGAAAGTGGGTCAGCGAGGGTGAAAACAGGTCAACCAATTTCAAGATAGCTGTTAACATTATTTTGGTTTGACTATGACATAGCATTATAAATAAATAAAAATGATATACATGACAAATAAGACAAATGTGATAAAATCATTATTTTATTTTATAAAAAAATGAGACAAACTACAAACTACAAACTACAAACTATGATTCTAAAACTACCCTCACTGACCCACTTTCACCAACCTGGCCCACTTTCGCCGCCCTGACCCACATTCACCAACCTGACCCACTTTCGCGGAGTTGACCCACTTTCGCGGAGTTTGACCCATATTGAGAACAGTGACCCATTTTCAACTAACCTGACCCAACCTAACTTTCTCGACTGTAATTCAGCATGAACGCAAGGGTTCAAATGGCGACAATTGCCGTCTCAAAAAATCATATTAGTTTTTTTTCACATAAAACATATTCCTATTTTCTTTTCTACGCACAAATATACAAAATTATACATTGTACATGAAATAATGGAAGAAAGTTGCCTTTATCTCTATACCAGTAAAAAAAAAATCGCCATTCGTCTGAATTGGAAACTTCAAAATATGGTATCAAGAGAGTAGAGTCTAACAAGCAAATTTAAATTCCGCACATGTGAGTTTTCTATTTTTTTTTTTTTTTTTTTTTTTTTTTTTTTTTTCATTCCTCCACCTTTTTTCCTTCCCATTTTAACTTCTTTTAGGTTATGGTAATCATAGATTAGTATCAGGACTAGTTTAGAGGGGTTTTCAGAACAGGGCTGACAACATGCATGGGGAAACTCTTTCATTTTGGGTTCAGGATGGGAAGCATCAATAGTTGGCTTTTTGAAGTCATGGTTAGCTTACTTTAGCGTTAGTTTGTCTATAGTTTGAATCTACATCTCAATAAAATAGTCCTTCTTTTTTTACTTTTGCTTCAATGAAAAATGTCTCATTAGTCCTCTCTCATGTCTTGGGCAAGAGATCCCTTTGTACCATCACCTCTTCCATTTCGATTAGTGTTCAGTGCTGCTATGCTTCAATAAAAGGTACCCATTTATATATGATTTTTTCATGCCTCGTCCTCCTTAGATATATATATATATATATATATATATATATATATATATATTGGTGAGGAGCATGACTTGGTCGGCATGACACTAAAAACGATTGTTGTTCAGCGGGCGGGATTTGTTCATATACAAAAAATAAAAATAAAGTGTTTATCTTTACCATTCACTTTCAGTGAATGATATAAAACGACGACACACCAAGATTTGTCGACTAATACTTATGATTGAAGTGGTGGAGGTGCCCAGTATCCCATTGGAAAGTTTGATGCAAATTTCTTTAGGCCCTGGTACATAGATTCTGGTTCAGGGACAACGTACATTGTTGAAAAAAAAAAGGAATAATAAAATTATACAAAGACTTCATATACACAATCAGGTTGCAGTATATATAGAAACTATCGACAATTTTTGTTTATTTAATTGACTTCCAGGGGGGGGAGGGGAGAAGGAAAAGTAGGCAGAGACTATGGCTCATACTATACGAATTTGATGGATGCATATCATAGTAAAATATAGAAATAGGTAAAGGTAAAGTCGAAAACTACAACTAATACTATGTTAATGAGGAGGTTTTCACCAGTGGAGAAAAACCATGTGGTCGGTTCTCGAAAGTGGTTCTTTTGGTATCGACTCCAAATGAAATATAAGATTGTTGCCAAGCCAAAATGAAAAAAAAAAGATTCTTCACACTCCACTGTGCTCTACATGAATAAAGCTACACCACACAATCTAAACACTATCCCAACCACTTGAATTTTGTTTTTGTTTTTTTTTTGTTTTTTTTTTTTTTATTTTTGGTGTCCTTTTTTTATTTTTGTACGGGTCAAGGATTGAATAAAAAACAGACAAAAAAAAACAAGAAAAGTAAATAAAAATACATAGAAATGGTTCCTTGACCCGGATATGGTATACTAAAAAACTAAAAACTAAAGGGGTATATTATATATGTACAATTGAATGAGACACCATCTACGTTCTGACTCTTTTGGATGATGTTGAAGTTGATGAGGACGCGAAGGAGGATGGGGTAGCGGATAGTGATGATGCTGTTGATGAGGACGAGAAACAGTGGAAGGATGAGCCAAGCAGGCATGGTGGATTTAACGTGCGCCTGTTGCTGATACTGATGTTGATAATGTTATTGTTGTTGTTGTTGTTGTTATTGCTGGTGGTGGTGGTGCCGGTATTGGTTGTCGATGATGATGCTGACGAGTATGTCTTCAATGTCGCTTCCATCAGTAGGCGAGCGGTGTACGTCAATGTTAGAAGCTTGGAGATGCCTAATGCAAATTCCATTGTGTTGTTCGGGAAATATAATGGTGTTGTTCGTTTCACACGGGCAACATAGCCACATGGAGAGTCCATCATCATCATGGTCAACTTGCTGCCCATAAGTGTGAGTCCAACCATGCACAGGGATCGAGCTACTTCAGGTTTTTTCCTTGAAAGCGCAAACAGCATATCCTTTAGCACCTTGGGTTGTTTCAAGTATCCATCCTTGAGTTCCTTGATCGATACGTCCACGTGCTGTTCTCGGCCAATCTCCATACATCCCAATTCAAGCTCGCCCGACTTGAACAACATGTCTACCTTTGATCCACACCTGATCCTGTTGTTGTTGCTGTTGCTGTTGCTGTTGTCATTGTCATCGTCATCACATCGGCGCTTATTGTGGTTTTTCATCATCATCATCATCGCCGCTTTGCTGGCTTGACTGGCACATTCCCCCGACACACCATCCACCATCGAGTCATCGAACACGGAAGAAATGAAGCTGAAGTGACGGACGAGCAAATCGTTTTCAGAGATGTCGTTGAAGTTGATAATCCCCTTGGTGGATTTTTTGAAGAGCCGCGCCGCGCCAAGGATGGCCAGCTGTGCCCAGCTACATGCATCATCATCATCTACATCGATTTGTTGTTGTTGTTGGACAAGTCTGCGGCATTCGTCGGGGGAGGTGGCGGATTGGATGGTGGCTAGGTATTCGACGAGACTGGGGGGTAAAGAGGGTAGCGTCGTGGTGGTGGTAGCGGCGGCGGAGTTGTTGTCATGGTCCCGGATTTCGTCTAGTTCATTGGGCGTGAAATAGGCATCCCAGGCGTCGTCTTCCGTATCAATGATCAGCGAATGACAGGCATGTTCAACGTCGTAGTTCAGTGCCATGGTCATCATTGCTTGTTCCACTTTCTTGCCACTGGATAAAGTCCACATGTTATCGGTTGATAGGCGCATATACATGTCTTTAATGGCCAGCTTATCTGATAAGGAGAGGATCTTTGCTGATTTAGAGGTCGATGTTGATGTTCCACGCTTTGTATTTGATTGCTGTGGTTGCTCTGGCTGCTGTGGTTGCCGCTGTTGTAGTGGTGATAGTAGTGGCGGTGGTGCGGGTTTGGCGGGGGATGTTTCGGTTAGCAATTGGCAAAAGAATGCCTTCTCATTTTCTTCAACTTCTTCCATAGCGATGTTTTCCGTCAACAAGAACTTCAACACACGCGTCCGCCATGACTTCCAGTAATCGCCCAGGTCTTGCTCCGTACGTTGTTCCACGAGAATGTCACGTAAATGAAGATAAATATTTCCAAGGGTAAGTTTTTCTTTCGCCTCTTGAATGGTGTCCACGACTTTCAAAACTTCTTCCTTGTAGTTCATATCAACTTTGTTGTTCAAGGCAAATAACAGTAAATGACTACCCTTTTTGCACAAAAATATGGATACTGATTTCATTTCGGTGTTTCAATTGATTTTCTGTGTGGTGACTCTATTTTTTTTTTTTTTTTTTTTTGATGTGTATTGTTTGTACGATTCTTTATGGAAGGGAGTGTCTGAAGTCTCGCTGCTTTCTATTACATAGACTGTGGGAGTCCGCTCAATACATTTACTTTCCTAGTAAGGTTTAACGGTTCACTTTTTATTTTATATACACCATTTCTATATTCTATCTGTAACTATATGGATGATTACTTTGGGGTTAGCAACCGTTTCTCATTGTCACTCTCCCTATGTTACGGTTTTCTTCTAGGAAGGTAGTGTCTGAAGTCTCGCTGCTTTCTATTACATAGACTGTGGGAGTCCGCTCAATACATTTACCTTCTAGTAAGATTTTAACGGTCATTTTTTTTTTTATTATATTTTATCACTGTAACTATATGGATGAATACTTTGGGGTTGGCAACCGTTTCTCATTGTCACTCTCCCTATGTTACGGTTTTCTTCTAGGAAGGTAGTGTCTGAAGTCTCGCTGCTTTCTATTACATAGACTGTGGGAGTCCGCTCAATACATTTACCTTCTAGTAAGATTTTAACGGTCATTTTTTTTTTTTATTATATTTTATCACTGTAACTATATGGATGAATACTTTGGGGTTGGCAACCGTTTCTCATTGTCACTCTCCCTATGTTACGGTTTTCTTCTAGGAAGGAAGTGTCTGAAGTCTCGCTGCTTTCTATTACGTAGATTGTGGGAGTCCGCTCAATACATTTACCTTCTAGTAAGACTTTGTGGATGTCAAAAAAGTTCAACCTCCTCGCGGTGACATCTGGGTGATGCCAATAGAACTTTATCCTTTTTTTTTTTTTTTTTTTTTTTTTTTTTTTTAGGGTCTATCGAGTGCTATTATGCGAAGGATCGACAAATTGATGGATCTTTCTGGATAAAGGTTGGCATTGGAAGAAAAGGCCGAATATGACAGAGACAAATGGTAAACATTCTGGTGCGATAAATTATGGAAGTGTGATGGATTCTCGAGTTCCTTTCTGTTTTTTTTTTTAGGCACACAACTTGAACACACAGCCATGATGGAATTTATACAGTGCGACAAAACGACAACGGTACTTTATTTTTATTTGATTCAGGACGACGGAATGCATAAAACGTAAGATATGGTTTTGTATATTGGACTATAATGGGGGGGATCTAGCGGACTTAGCATAGTGTCAGGGCTAGTTTAGAATGGCTTTCAGAACATGGATGACAACATACATAGGGAGGCACTTTCATTTTGGATTCAAGATTTGGAACCACCATTTGTTGGCTTTTGGAAGGCTTCATTAGCTTAGTTTAGTATTAGTTTGTCCATAGTTTAAATCTCTATTTGAATAAAATATGTGTCTCTTTACGCGCTTCAATGAAAAAATGCCCCATTAGTCTCTGTCATGTCTTATGTAATCGATCCCTTTTTTACGACCCATCCCTCCGATCCTGTGTATCTGAAATTCCATCAAACCATGATCCATTAACTGCATGAACAAACGTTTTTGGAAATTGAAAATCAGTCACGCCGAAGATCGGTTATATGCTTTAACGTCCGTATTACAATGAACCCCCTCTCCATTAGTTTTAGTATCTGTCAACGCACTTCAATAAAATATGTCGCTTTTTTATTAAAAATATAGAGGCCATTGAATAATAAGCAATATCGCTATTGCGGGGTGTTTTTTATGAGTGTCCTACCACAAACGCTTGCTCTCTAATTCATTCCTTATGGCACGCTACTTTTTCCGTCCCAACCTCCTTTGTTCTGGAAGATAAAACGAATTATGCGCTATGGTAATTGCAGTTCCCTAATTTTTTGACATAAAAAAAAAAGTTGGATGATTCAGGCTCCGCATTTTGCTTTCTATTTTTTTTTTTAGCCCACTTTTTTTTTCCCTCTCTTTTTCTTTCTTTTAATTTTATTTCCTTCATGATAGTCTGAATGATATGATGGCATGGCTCATTGGGGTACTGGTGATTTAGGATTAGCGTTAGAATATGAATTAGGGGCGTTTTAAAAAACGCAAACCAAACATCATGGGAAACCCCTTTCATTTTGGATGTAGGATTTGGGAACGACAGTAGATTAGCACTCATTAGTTTAGTAATAGTTTGTCATTGTTTAAATCTACGACTGAATAAATATGTTCTTTTTATTATATTTAGTATCTCTGTTGTACGTTTACATTATGAGCTTCATTGAATGTGTATTACATATGCATAGGAAAAAAAAAAGCCTATATATATATATATGTATAATGAGGTGTTTGTGTGAAAAAACAGCTATTACAGTGTATTTTATTGTGGTGGGGGATATTGAAGAACAAAGTTGAGAATAATATTAATTATGTAGTCACTGGGTGGCAGGGGGTTTCTGAAGTGTGGGTTTTGATGGAAGACTCTGTGTTTGGATGGGCAACGACTGAGAAAAAAAAAGGATGGACGGCTCCTATGGTGGACAGGACTCTGTTTGAAAAAAAAAAAAGAGTCGGAGGGACAAAAAACGAAATTGAAGTTACCATAGTTGAGTTTTCTTACGGTCCATTTTCTTTTTAATACTGGTCAATAAACGCTCTGGCGCTCCGCTGGAGCTTTTGGAAATCTTTCGATTTACTGGGTGTCACAGTTTTTAGGATTAAAGCCTCCGCCATTTCGCACTATGGTGGGCGGCCCCTTGGGGCCCAACCGTCGTGCTCAGCGCGTCGTCAATGGGTTCCATCATGAGGAAAATATATGCCAAACAAATTTCATTCCAAATCGAAAATGATAATCATGATTTTTATTTTTATTTTTTTAAAGCATTATTGCTGAGCCACCCCGATAGATACGATAATGTCACATAGCTTAAATCCTCATTTTCCACAAATTGCTTTTCAACTGAATGTTGTATTTTTATTTATTATTTTTCTGGTGGTCGCTTTCAATGTGAAAAAGGACAATGTAAAAGATTCATCGTTGTTCCTGTTGCATAGCGATACTTGATAGTTCTACGGAAAAAATAAATGAGCATGAATATGCTTTTCATGATTGTAACTTTTTTTCATTTATTTACATGTATCTTGTACTTGGGGGCCATGAACTCACTATGAGAGATAAAATTCACATCGGCGTCTTTTTTTCATATAGTAATTGAAAGCAAACGAAACTGGACAACTGAATTAGGTTACAGAATGCGGTACTGACTTGATGATGGTTCTTGATTCAAATACTACACCTTCGTATTAGAGGTGTTACGTAAACTGGGATCGTCAACACTAATCTAACGAGGAGGAATAGAACGATGATATCATAGTAACGCTGTTTACTATGCGATGCGGTAGAAGACAGTCAGTAAAAAAGGAAACATGTATTTGGAATATATTGGTAGATATTAATAGATATTAAAAATTAACGACGAGCGGGGGGGGGGTTCATTGCAACAAGGGATTTGATGGAAAGATCTATTAGAGGAAGATCGAAGGAAACTAATGTGAGAGTTGAGGGATGTTCAACATTAAAATAAAGGAACAATTGGAAAAAAGGACCTAATATGCTGTACAAGACATGAAAAAGACCAGAGAATACCCCTTACTGAAGTATAACATTACATCTTAAGGAGCAACGGCACAAAAAAAAAAAAAAAGCTGTCTAGATTCTACCAGGGCAACATTTATGTTACGGCTAAAATTGGTATGAAGACTTGTAACAGAATAGTGCTTTTGTTGTCTCTTATAGTTTTTTATGTAAGTGAGCACCAGAGCTTTTAGGCTTCAGTTTAACCTTTTGTGTATCATAAAAAAAAAAAAAGATAAAACGATGGCTTTCAAAGTCCGTTCAGGGACAATTATTTCTGAATGAAGAAATAATTTAAATAAAAAGATAAAAGTTGTAAAATAAAATAAAAAAAAAACTAATAAGGAAAGAAAAAAAGATATCATCCGTCCATTCGTTCATTGCCCCACCTAGAGCGTCTCTGATGCCAAAAATGGTATTGAGTATACAGTTGACACTTACTAAACCTTGTCAGTTTTCAAAACAAAACAACATACTAACCAACACAAACAAAAGAGATCGTCATCACGGAGTGTATATATTTTTGAACAGTATTTTTTTTTTTTTTTTTCTATACATCTGTAATACATATTCGTTGAAGCTCATCATGTAAACGTACAACAAAGAAACTAATTATGAGAAAAAGAGCATATTTATTCAGACGTATATACAAACGATGACAAACTATTACTAAACTAATGAGTGCTAATCTACTGACGTTCTCAAATTCTACATCCAAAATGAAAGCGTTTCTGTTGTGATAACGGTCCTCTTTTGACTTCTCTCTTTTTACTCCGACTCCCATGTTTAGAATTTAGACTTTATTTATATTTTGACATTTATATTTTTATCTCTCTTTCCCTTTTTTCTCTACCTTATATTATTCTTTTACTGATACTCTAAACCGTTGTCAATATAACGGTAAGTACTTTTTGTCTCCTCCCCTTTTTCATTCTATTGTATTCTTATTTTATATTTTATTCTTTGTTATGCAATAAACAGGTTTTTAGTATGTATATATAATTTTATTTGGTAACTACAGAAACCCTTTCATTTTGATTCTAGAATTTAGGGAATCACATTATGGGCGATTGAGTAGGTAAACTGAAAAAAAAAAGAATGGGTAATGGGTAATGGGTATGTTTATTTTTTTACTTTTTTAAATTTGGAATAGTGGAGTATGTTTGATGAGGTAGATTTATCATTTGGCGACTGAAAGACAAGGATCTGGCAGTTTGGCCGTTTAATATTGGTGACCTAGTGATGTGGCGGGTGGATTTATGAACTGGTCCATTGGTCTTTGGCTTTTGAATGGCAACCGTCTACTGAACAACATGGTCCTACTGGTTGATCGAACGTTTTAGTATAGTACATTCACTTTAGTATGGATATGGTAAAAATAAAATCACCCCCTTTTTTTTTAACCTGTGTGCAATAACCTATAATATTTCCACAAGTGCCTGTTACATTCTGTATTACCTCAGCAATAAACACTTTTGCATTTTTTCCAATGATCATGATGGGTTGATGACGGGTCTTGCTGTTGCTGATTGCTGAGAAAAAAACCCTTCACGTTGACTTACAATAAAGAGGTAAAACTTAGGGGACAATACAATAGTGGACATATTAATAGTGGGTGATTATGATATTAAAATGTAATGTGAATGGGACAAATATAATAGTAGGTGGTTACGATATTAATATGCAATGTGAAGAAATGTTATCTTTGGCTTGTCAAAAAAAAAAAAAAAAGATTTGATCAGGATCTCACATGGCGGGGTTTGCAAAATAAAATTGGGCGTTTTACTTTTTTTCTCCTTTTTCTTTCTCCATTAATTGATCAAACTTTTTTTTCTTTTTCCTCCAATGTACCACTCTTAGTTGTTGGAATCCCTCCATGGTCTTAGATTAGCGGAATGTGGTTTTGGGAATGCAAAAAACATGGGGAAATATTGTCATTTTCATTCTACGATTTATTATATAGTGGATCCCATTGTTGATGCAAGTATGTGAAAAAAATAGTCAGTGATTGGGTGTCTTTTAGGAATGAGAAAGTTGGTGTTCGATGACACGATTGAAAATGGTCTGCTTCGGGTATGGAATGGCAATTTGCTGATGGGGTCGATGTTGACGATTCTGATCTGGAATTATGTGGTGAACAAATAAGTGACGTTTCTAGTTGACGTGGTGCTTTGTAGGTTGGTGGTCGATACAGTCTTGCTGGTGGGTTGGCACTGGATGGAAATGATGATTGGTAGTTTAGATATTGTAGAATAGTTTATATGTAGTGATACACATTCTTTTTTGATATACATGATATACAATAAAGTGACGTTGACTTTTATTATCATTCAATTGTGTGGGCTTGAAAAACTACTATGAAGGATGTAGTACAGGACAAGATAAAAAAGTTACTATTGTCGCACATAAATTTATGCGGCTCTGTTTTTTCTCGGTGAAATCATAGAGTTGGATCATCATTACTACTAAAAAATAGGGAGATAGCTAAACGTAATCAACCTTTCCAAAAAAATGGCTTGTTTGGAAAATTGAACCTATTGATGATAAGGAAATAATAATGCCGTGATGTTCCTTTATTTAAACACCGCCGCCTATCGATCCATGCAAAAAGACACAAAACAAAAAGCATAAAATGATGTTTTTTTATTGATAAAGAGATAAACAAATAAAAAGATATATCATCGAAGAAAGGATAATACAACTAACATAATAAATGATATAACAGATGCCTTGGGCGAGGATATATATAAACAATTCAAGTTCTTGACTTTTTGGAGGAGGATTTTGGAGATGATGATGATGATTCAGGAGGTGTTGAAGAGGATGACAATAATGGGTCGGAGTTAGGTGGAAGAATGGGTTTTAATGACGGCTTGATAATGACGAATGGGGATTGGGATTGGGTGATGGCGTTGAGGGTGGCGGACATAAGTGAATACCCCATGGTGGTGATATGGAGGAGCGGAGTCATAGATGTGATGTAGTCGATGTTGGAGGTAGGGTAGGGTTTTGGGCTGGTGAGGCGTCGGATTCTAGTGGTATGCCGGGCAGGGTTGTCCATATCCATAAGCGTTAACTTATTGCCTACAAAAAAAAAAAAAAAAAAAAAAAAAATAAGACCAATTTTAGCACGAGTTGATCATTTGGAAGGGAGGGATGACTTACCAGTCACGTCATACCCAAGGATATGTATCTTTTTCTTGTGGGGGGTCCACTTCATCATCACCGTCATCACCAAAGGAGCGCTTTTGTCGACTGACCATGTGTGAAATGGCAGAAATAAAAAAAAATAAAAAAAAAAAAAACGAATAAGAGACAGATAGAATTAAGTGAGATTCTTGTATATGGTTTTTTATTATAAAAAATGCCACTCTTTATATACTATATCTTATTTCTTTAAAAATAGATATTACATGGGTTTATTGTTATTATTTATTTTATCATCATCATCATCATCTTTATCATAATCATATGATGGTCTGATGTCAGGTGTATGATGATAAGATTGGTATTATTGCAAGGGTATTTTATTTTTCTTCTAATTTTATGAGACCTCATTATTTCATGAAGTGAATCTTTGTTTTCTTTTCTTCCATCACAAGGTTGCTGCGTGATTATTTCTTTATCATGCATTGTTCCTAATCGAGATTTCAATTTCTTCAGGTTCAGATTTTATTTTTATGCCATCATTTTTCATGATGTGCCACCTTGTTGGCAATTTTTAAGACTCCAGATGCAGTCCCGGGAAGGTCATCAGGGGAAGAATTTCCGTGGAAGGAGCCTAGAACATTTCCTTGAAGGACACGGGGAAGAGCACGGAGACACAGTATGACACTGGTTTTATCATCGGACCACTGAGCTTCATGGGCGAGATTCTTGAATCGCACATTCAACCCTTAAAATAAGTAATGCCTAGGATGCACGGATCAAGCGGTGTTTCGAATAGTCGATAAATTTGGCTCTTTTCAGAACAAGCAAATCAACTATGGCAAATATTGTTACTGAACGTAATGATACTCATGGCGCTAGGAACGATGCTAACACTCGGAGCAATAGTGGTGCTGAATATCAATCTCGTCACAGCAGTAACAATAATAACAGCAATGTCGCCAACAACGGCTTCTTGATCCAAGTTGACAAAGCATATAAACCCAGCTTGGTTTTAGTTTGGTTGTATGAAGGGTCATCAAAATCCATATAGGTAAAGAAAATAGACAATTCTTCAGAATTGCCCCAGCGGCAATAGATAATCTCCTCAGAAGATAAAATATCTTCTCAAACAATAAAAATTAGATTGAATGTACTTTTAGGGAAATAAAATTGCATGGCACTACCACGCTCCAGGAGCAAACTTGATAAATGACATCTGCTAATAAAATAAAATAAAAATCTTTCTTTTATCGAAAAATCTTCAACAATAACATTTTTTATTATCAACAACATAATCAGCCAAATGTTTCTTGGACAAAAGTACACTGATAGAGATGGCATGGAACGCGCTGTCAAAAATTTTGCAACAACAAACGGTTTCGGCATTAGCTTAAAAACCGGCAACAATGGTGATTCTGTTTACTTTCATTTGCGATCAAGGTACGCGATACCAAGGCAGACTTGAGGATTTATCAGCAACTGTGAGATACAATGTTCTACTGGCTCAATTAATTAATAAGCAAGGCGGTCATTATAATCGAGAGACATAAGCTACTACATGCATTGTAGTAATCCAATTCATCCGTGTTCGACAAGGACGTACAAAAAAAGTCACCAAAGAACTTTGTCAATGGTTCGTGTGTGGAAAAAAAAAAAAAGAAAATGATGGGAGTTGGCTCTGCAATGCAATTCGGCCACATACACACGAGGGTTTCAAAAAAAAAATCACCACGAAGAACTTGAACATCATAGCCTTATTTCTGTTTGAACAAACCTATAAATGAATCTACATCATACTCTGTGGTTGGCGTTATTGTAGTTGTAGAGCATTTAAGCACTGTTTTCTAGCTTATCTTCGATTAATACTTAACTATGATATTTTTATTGTACCATTGATTTCAATCCGCCTCGAACGTACCACCGGCGGAACATCCACTAAACTACACATGCTGTAATGTCATATATATATATATATAAAATCGAGTTATTTAGTCGCTGATTTTTTGTTTTTTGTTTTTGTCTGTGCGTACTGCATGCAGGTGGAGAGGGTCGGATGATGACCACTGAAAAGCTTTCTGCCGAGGCTTTTTTTTTTTTTTTTTTTTTTTTTTTTTTTTTTTTTTTTTTTTTTTCATAAATGAGGAAATAACTTCCACTCAGAAATCCTCACACTCTCGAAAAGGGGCAATCTTGCTTTTGGACAAGCCGTACTTTCATTGGCTGACATATTGATATGCCGGGAGCGCCCTCCTCCTCCGCTTTATGTAGTACATTGATATGGTGTGTGTAATTCAGCATGAACGCAAGGTTCAAATGGCGACAATTGCCGTCTCAAAAAAATCATATTCTGTAGTGTTAGTTTTTCTTTTTTTTTTTTATTTCCACATAAAACATATGCCTATTTTCTTTTCTACGCACAAATATTTCCAAAATATACATTGTACATGAAATAGTGGAAGAAATTTGCCTTCATCTCTATACCATTAAAAAAAAAAAATCGCCATTCGTCTCAATTGGAAACTTGAAATAGGGTATCAAGAGAGTAGAGTCTAACAAGCAATTTAAATTCCGCACATGTGAGTTTTCTATTTTTTTTTTTCCTATTCCTCCTTTTTTTCTCTTTGTTTTGACCACTTTTTTCCTTCCCATTTTAACTTCTTTTAGGTTATGGTGATCATAGGTTAGTATCAGGACTAGTTTAGAGGGGTTTTCAGAACAGGGCTGACAACATGCATGGGGAAACTCTTTCATTTTGGATTCAGGATCAGAAGCATCAATAGTTGGCTTTTTGAAGTCATCGTTAGCTTACTTTCGTGTTAGTTTGACTATAGTTTGAATCTACATCTCAATAAAATATTGCTTCTTTTTTACTTTTGCCTCAATGAAAAATGTCTCATTAGTCCCTCTCTCATGTCTTGAACAAGAGATCCCTTTGTACCATCGCCTTTTCCCTTTAGATTAGTGTTCAGTGCTGCTATGCTTCAATAAAAGATACTCAATTATATATGATTTTTTCATGCCTCGTCTTTTTCATGCCTCGTATATATATATATCGGTGAGGAGCATGACTTACTCGGCATGACACTAAAACGATTGTTGTTCAGCGGGCGGGGTTCCTTCATACACAAGAAATAAAAATAAAGTGGTTATCTTTCCATTCACTTTCAGTGAATGATATATTGCAAAACGACGGCACACCAAGATTTGTCGACTACTACTTATGATTGAAGGGGTGGAGGTGCCCAGCATCCCATTGGAATGTTTGATGTAAATTTCTTTAGGCCCTGGTACATAGATTCTGGTTCAGGGACGACGTACATTTCTAAAAAAAAAAAGGAATAATAAAATTATACAAAGACTTCATATACACAATCAGGTTGCAGTATATATAGAAACTATCAACAATTTTTGTTTATTTAATTGATTTCCAGGGGGGGGGGGAGTGGAGAAGGAAAAGTAGGCAGAGACTATGACTCGTACTATGCGAATTTGATGGATGCAACAGTAAAATATAGAAATAGGTAAAGGTAAAGTCAAAAACTACAATTAATACTATGTTAATGGGGAGGTTTTCACTGGTGGAGAAAAACCATGTAGTCGGTTCTCGAAAGTGGTTCATTTGGTATCGACTCCAAACGAAATATAGGATTGTTACCAAGCCAAAAAGCAAAAAAAAAAAAAAAAAAAAAAAAAAAAAAAAGAAGATTCTACACACTCCACTGTGCGCTACAATAATAAAGCTACACCACACAATCTAAACACTATCCCAACTACTTGAATTTTTTTAATCCTTTTTTTATTTTTGTACGGGTCAAGGATTGAATAAAAAACAGACAAAAAAAGAAACAAGAAAATTAAATAAAAATACATAGAAATGGTTCCTTGACCCGGATATGGTATACTAAAAACAATAACTAAAAAACTAAAAACTAAAGGGGTATATTATATATGTACAATTGAATGAGACACCACCTACGTTCTCACTCTTTTGGAGGATGTTGAAGTTGATGAGGACGCGAAGGAGGATGGGGTAGCGGATAGTGATGATGCTGTTGATGAGGACGAGAAACAGTGGAAGGATGAGCCAAGCAGGCATGGTGGATTTAACGTGCGTCTGTTGCTGATACTGATGTTGATAATGTTCTTGCTGGTGGTGGTGGTATTGGTTGTCGTTGATGCTGACGAGTATGTCTTCAATGTGGCATCCATCAGTAGGCGAGTGGTGTACGTCAATGTTAAAAGCTTGGAGATGCCTAGTGCAGATTCCATGGTGTTGTTCGTTTCACACGGGCAACATAGCCACATGGAGAGTCCATCATCATCATGGTCAACTTGCTGCCCATAAGTGTGAGTCCAACCATGCACAGGGATCGAGCTACTTCAGGTTTTTTCCTTGAAAGCGCAAACAGCATATCCTTTAGCACCTTGGGTTGTTTCAAGTATCCATCCTTGAGTTCCTTGATCGATACGTCCACGTGCTGTTCTCGGCCAATCTCCATACATCCCAATTCAAGCTCGCCCGACTTGAACAACATGTCTACCTTTGATCCACACCTGATCCTGTTGTTGTTGCTGTTGCTGTTGTCATGGTCATCGTCATCACATTGGCGCTTATTGTGGTTTTTCATCATCATCATCATCATCATCATCATCATCGCCGCTTTGCTGGCTTGACTGGCACATTCCCCTGACACGCCATCCACCATCGAGTCATCAAACATGGAAGAAATGAAGCTGAAATAACGGACAAGCAAATCGTTTTCAGAGATGTCATTGAATTTGATAACCCCCATGGCTGATTTTTTGAAAAGTCGTACCGCGCGAAGGATGGATAGCTATGCCCAGCCACATGCATCATCATCATCTACATCGAATTGTTGTTGTATGGCGAGTTTGTGGCATTCGTTGGCGGAGGCGGCGGATTGGATGGTGGCTAGGTAGTTGACGAGATCGGGGGGTAAGGAGGGTAGCGTCGTGGTGGTGATAGCGGTGGCGGAGTTGTTGTCATAGTCCCGGATTTCGTCTAGTTCATCGGGCGTGAAATAGGCATCCCAGGCGTCGTCTGCAGTGTCAAATATGAGAGAATGACAGGCGTGTTCAACGTCGTAGCTCAGTGCCATGGCCATCATTCCTTGTTCTACTTTCTTGCCGCTGGACAGGGTCCACATGTTATCGGTTGATAGGCGCATATACATGTCTTTGATGGCCAGCTTGTCCGACAAGGAGAGCGTCTTTGCTGAATTGGATGTTGATGCTGAAGTTGTTCCACCTTTTTTCTTTGATGACCCTTGTTGCAGTGGTTGCAGTGGTTGCTGTGGTTGCGGTGGTGCGGGTTTGGCGGGGGAGGTTTCGGTTAGCAATTGACAAAAGAATGCCTTCTCGTTTTCTTCAACTTCTTCAATAGCGATGTTTTCCGTCAACAAGAACTTCAACACACGCGTCCGCCATGATTTCCAGTAATCGCCCAGGTCTTGCTCCGTACGTTGTTCCACGAGAATGTCACGTAAATGAAGATAAATATTTTCAAGGGTAAGTTTTTCTTTCGCCTCTTGAATGGTGTCCACGACTTTCAAAACTTCTTCCTTGTAGTTCATAGCAACTTCGTTGTTCAAGGCAAATAATAGTAAATGACTACCCTTTTTGCACATACTGATTTTATTTCGGTGTTTCAATTGAATTTTCTGTGTGGTCACTCAATTTTTTTTTTTTTTTGATGTGTATTGTTTGTACGATTCTTTATGGAAGGGAGTGTCTGAAGTCTCGCTACTTTCTATTACATAGATTGTGGGAATCCTCTCAATACATTTACTTTCCTATTAAGGTTTAACGGTTCACTTTTTTATTTTATATACACCATTTCTATATTATATCTGTAACTATATGGATGTACACTTTGGGGTTAGCAACCGTTTCTCATTGTCACTCTCCCTATGTTACGGTTTTCTTCTAGGAAGGTAGTGTCTGAAGTCTCACTGCTTTCTATTACATAGATTGTGGGAATCCTCTCAATACATTTACCTTCCTAGTAAGATTTAACGGTTCATTTTTTTTTATTATATTTTATCACTGTAACCATATGGATGAATACTTTGGGGTTGGCAACCGTTTCTCATTGTCACTCTTCATATGTTACGGTTTCTTCTAGGAAGGTAGTGTCTGAAGTCTCGCTGCTTTCTATTACATAGATTGTGGGAATCCTCTCAATACATTTACTTTCCTAGTAAGGTTTAACGGTTCACTTTTTATTTTATATACACCATTTCTATATTATATCTGTAACTATATGGATGAATACTTTGGGTTAGCAACCGTTTCTCATTGTCACTCTTCATATGTTACGGTTTCTTCTGGGAAAGTAGTGTCTGAAGTCTCGCTGCTTTCTATTACATAGACTGTGGGAGTCCGCTCAATACATTTACTTTCCTAGCAAGATTTAACGGTTCATTTTCTTTATTACATTTATATTTTATGACTGTAACTATATGGATGAATACTTTGGGGTTAGCAACCGTTTCTCATTGTCACTCTTCATATGTTACGGTCTCTTCTGGGAAGGTAGTGTCTGAAGTCTCGCTGCTTTCTATTACATAGACTGTGGGAGTCCGCTCAATACATTTACATTCCTAGTAAGACTTTGTGGATGTCAAAAAAGTTCAACCTCCTCGCGGTGACATCTGGGTAATGCCAATAGAACTTCATCCTTTTTTTTTTTTTTTTTTTTTTTTTTTAGGGTCTATCGAGTGCTATTATGCGAAGGATCGACAAATTTATGGATCCTTCTGGATAAAGGTTGGAATTGGAAGAAAAGGTCGAATATGAGAGAGACAAATGATGAACATTTTGGTGCGATGACAACAATTATGGAAGTGTGATGGATTCTCGAGTTCCCCTTTTTTTTTTTTTTTGCACACAATTTGAACACACAGCCATGATGGAATTTATACATCGCGACAAAACGACAACAGTACTTTATTTTTATTTGATTCAGGACGACGGAATGCATAAAACGTATGATATGGTTTTGTATATTGGACTATAATGGGGGGGGGGGTTCTAGCGGCCTTAGTAGAGTGTCAGGGCTAGTTTAGAATGGCTTTCAGAACAGTGATCACAACATGCATAGGGAGGGACTTTGATTTCGGATTCATGATTTGGAACCACCATTTATTGGTTTTTGGAAGGCTTCATTAGCTTAGTTTAGTGTTAGTTTATCCACAGTTTAAATCTCTATTTGAATAAAATATGTGTCTCTTTACGCGCTTCAATGAAAAAATGCCCCATTAGTCTCTGTCATGTCATGTAATCGATCCCTTTTTACGACCCATCACAATTTAGATTACGATTGACAATTGTGTTGCTTCAATAAAATATGCCCGTTTATCAAAACACCTTCTGACTCATCGGATAGCGAACAATATTCCTCTGACAACTGTTTTATGAGCATTCCACCAAACACTTGGTTCTCTAACTCTCTAATTAGCTCACTGTGGCAGAAACTGGTTGATAATCTTAGATCATTTACTACCGAAGACAGCCATATTTCTGTTCGATCAAACCTATAAATGAATCCACATCATACTCTGTTGTCGGCGTTGCAGTTGTAGAGCATTTGGGCACTGTTTTCTAGCTTATCTTCGATGAATACTTAACTATGCTATTTTTTGTTCTACCATTAATTTCAACTCACCTAGAACGTACCACCAGCAGAACCTCCGCTTGACTAGACATGCTGTAATGTCATATATAAAAAATAAAAAAATCGAGTTAATTAATCGCTGATTTTTTTGTTTTTTGTTTTTGTCTGTGCGAGATTTTGACCATCGCCACTATCCACTATTTTTTAGTGGGAGGCACTGTACTGCATGCAGGTGAAGGGGATCGGATGATGGCCACTAGAAAGCTTTATGTCGAGGCTTTTTTTTTTTTTTTCTTTGGTGCTGGTGGTGGGATGATGTATGTACTCATACCTTGGTTTTTTTATTTTTTGAGGTTGAGTTTTTTCAATGGTGATGACTGAAACCATGCTTTTCTGTTAATGGGGCGGGTAGCAGTGGGAGGACTTGTGGAGGACGAGAAAGAAGAAAAAAAAAAAAAAAAAAAAGGATATGTATGAGAGAGAGTGTGTGAGAAATGCTTGTATAATCATCATCGTATACAGTAACGTTAATCTTCGCTTTCCTTTTTTTTTTTTTTGTGCCCCTTCCCCTGACAAATCAAATCCGGCTGCCATTCCGATGAACCAAATTTAGTAAGGTAAAGAACAACCGTAGAGTCAGAACTTTTATTATTATTATTATTATTATTTTCTCATGGTATGATTTATAAATCAAACAAATTAACGTTTCTGTGTGATTATCATATTATGATACATTATCACCCAATAAACAATTCACATCATCCAACCCCCAAGATTTAGAATGTTCTTGGACATGCAGCTAAAACTTTTTTTTTTTTTTCGGGGACACGCTCCTGGTAATGCGACGATTTGACAATTAAAGTATATTCGGTAACATGCTCTCCCAATTTGATATTGGCAAGGACATATTTCAAATGACTGTGTGCTGCCGGGTATTACCTATTTATTGCATGCTAATTTTAACGATAATTTTGCGGAGATGAAGATTGGATGCATTGATCAACCTTTATTTACAAAAAAAAAATTGAAATCGATATCTCAAGGGGGGGAGGGGAATTGGTTGATTTTTATTGGTTGGTTTTTTTAGATCAATGTATAGCGTTTTTCTTCTATTTGTATTTTAAAATTGGGATGAGGCCAAAGTATGAGTCAGGGGAACGACGGATAATATCACGTTTATGGATAATGTATTGTTATTGATCGACCATTTGATGTTAATACTGTGAACCTCATTTCTCGATATGTTTGGACGTGCGAATGGATGTGGCGGAGTATATAAAGGGAGAAGGTAGAAATATGAAGATAACGATGATAATATATGATCATGGAAGATGGCCAGAGAGAGTGTGAATAGTATAATAATTTTAATGATGATGAGCAAGAAAGCCCATCTATTAACGACGACGCGTTCTCAAATGTAGTAATAGATTAAAGTTCAGGAACCAAAAAACTTCGATTATGCAACAACAAGACAAAGCCAAAGTCTACCTAGTCCGAGCATAAAAAAAAAAAAAAAAGTGAAGTGCTTCAGCACAAGTCTGTGCCTTAATGAGTTTGCGTTACTGAAATATGTAATGTTATTCTCCATAAACGCCACACACGGACGTCAAGTTGCATCTCTTTCGCCTAAACAGTTCCCGATCCTGTTTTTTTTTTTTTTTTTCTACTTTTGTGCAGCACCACGACAAAAGGAATTTCTATGGGAACATCAATTGAGACAAATGATGGCACTGAGAAAAAGAAGAAGAAGAAAAGCCAATGGATGAAGCATTGAATTATCTAGATTGATGCCTAATTAGACATCGGTTCGTTCATGGGACATACCTAGTAGGCTACTTATTGCATTCAGACCAAAAAGGCCAGTCAATCATAACAGCCCAACAATGTGGGATTATCCTTCTTTTGCCCCCTTTTTGGCGTTGATTTAAGTTTGTGTTCTAAACAATAAATCGGTCCTTCTCCAATGTGACCTACTTGTTAATGTTAAGAATCCCATAAACGATCATGCGATGGATAGTAAACTTTTGCAGCAAAAATAAAAAAAAAAGTTCCTTTCAAAGGTATCGTTGTTGATAATCAAAAACAGAAAGAAAAAAAAAGGGGGGGAAGCGGTTTATTGAAAACCCTTTATTGTCAAATGATGCTATCGCGACACTTGAAAAAATCACACACACATACACAAAAAAAAAAAAAAAAAAAAAAGAAGGGGCTCAATTTCTGTAATTAAAAATCAACAACAACAAAGAAAAAACCGGTTTTATCGAACATCGAAGAAGATTCCAAACCAAATTAGGATCTGTACTTGAGCGGAGGTATGGTGTTCTATGCTATATTACCCACCATATGCAAGACAACTAAAAATGAGGGCGTCATTTGTTTAATGTTGTGCCATGAGAAAAATGTTGTTTCTCCACAACTAACTGATTTTCTTTTGTTTTTTTGTTTCATCGGAGTAGTAAGAGCGAGCAAAAAAAAAAAAAAAAAAAAAAAAGAGCACAGGCATGTAGAAATTGATTTACCAAGGGGGACATGGAAAGGGGGGGAGTGGCGCCGGTTGTACACAATACTGCATAAGGAGAGAAGCATTGGACATTACATTACATGAGACAAACACACAATTCTGTTCTCTCTCTCTCTTTCTTTTTTTTTTTTTTTCTCTCCATCCCATTCTCCATTGTTAACGCAACATGGCAACTATAGCAGCATCAGTGACCGTCGAAAACGTCCAGAAAGTTCTCCAATTCACCATGCAGCGTATCGAAGATTGGCGGAACGTGGTACCTGAAGGTCACGATCTGAAGAAAGCATGCAATTCTTACCACGCGGTGATTGTGGATGTGCTTCAAATCCCGAATCTCCCTATCAGCGACGAATTACAAGACGTCCATAGCACACTTGAAAGCACCAAGAAGTTGATCAACGATTTTGTCGAGCAGGACGAGCTCAAGGGTCGCTCCGTCTGGGGTGAAGCGAGTTGGAAAGTGCAGCGGATGTATCTAGCGTACAATCACCGTGCGGTGTTTAAATCTACCACCGCCCAATTGGAAAGCAGCAAAAAGGAACTCCTCAAGGCATTGAAGTTCTCCAACAAAGTGTCGAAGCCGACGGCGCATTGGTTCAAGGGTAGCATGGTGAATGAAGAATGCTTCAAGTTTTGGAAAAAGCTGTGTGGCGAAGCACTGGAAGTCAAGGAATGGACCCACTTTGCCGGCACCTATCAACGCGACTTCAATGTATCGTGGGACGAACATGATATGGACGAACGTATCCGTCGCTTGGCCTGTAGTAACGAAGAGACCCCCCTGAGCATCTCAGGTTACATCACCTTGACCAGCAAATGTGGCTTCCCCATCGACCACACCAAGGTGCCCAAAATCCTTGATTCACATACAACACTGTCTGCACAAGCCCGTATGAATGTCGCTAGCATGATCAATGAATTAATCACCTATTACTCAACCAAAGAAATGCGCGATTTGCTGGTGAACATCTTCAAATGGTATAAAGGTTACAATAAACGTGACAAGGAGGCTTGGCAGGGCCGGGCCAATGAATGGGGTTTAAAGATGAAGGAGAACCGTGGTAAAGATGAAAAAGAATGGGATGAAGAGGGCCAGTTGGCGGAAAAAGTGGATATGGCTCGGCGCACCTACTCTTTCTTTTTCCAACGTTACATGGTAAAACCTTTTTTTTTTTTTAAAAAAAAAACAACAACAACATACAAACATTTGAACTAATTTTTTTCTGTTATAGGTGGTGTTTAAAATTGGCCAACTCAGTAAAGATATGTTTGCCGAAGTGGATTTCCCTGGTAAAGCAAGAATGTTTGAATTCATTGAACATGTGAAACCCTTGGATAAGGCCAACTTTTTGATCGTCATGAATAATAAAGAAGAAAAATGGGCAGCCAAACAGCCAAAGGTGTATACGTTTTTGGAAGAATTTACTGCCAAACCCAAGAAACCCGAGGCAAATGGTGCTCCCGCTGCTGCTGCTGCTGTGAATGGCGCTGCTCCTCATGCGAATGGTGCTCCTCATGCTAACGGTACTGCTAATGGTACTGCTGTTTATAATGGTGCTCCTCCCCAAGGACCAGTTGCTTATCATGGTGCGCCTCCTAATGGTGCCGCCCACGTGGTTGTTCATCAAGACGCCCCTCCTTCTTCTCATCATGGTCGAACCACTGCGGTGACTGCTGCAGCTGCCACTGCTGCCGGTGTTGGTGCGGCTGCAATTGCATCCGGGTTGGCAGATCAAGTCAGTAGACTAGATGATAGTACCATCATCGATTTGGACGTGGCTAGTGCTGTCCCTTTGTTAAAATCCTAATTGCCAATTGATACCCAATAACCTTCACCCCTCCCCCTTTACTATTGTTGTTTTATTCTGTTTCCTTTTTTTTTTTTTGGCCTTCACAAAATACAAAAATAAAATAAAAAATTTATCCCAAGACTGTTGACCCGTAGACAGATAAATACAGTAGTGTCAATTATTTATCGATTTCTTTTTGGAGAAGTGTGTGCCCCCTTGCCTGAATCCATATTAAACCTCAGCTTTCTTTTATTTATTTTTTCAAGTGTAAAAAGACCTTAGATATATTGTAGACAATCACCATCACCCACTTTTTTTTTTTGTTTGATTCTAAAGATTAGTTTGTGTTTCTTTGAGGATAAACATCTTCATGCAAATAAAAGCACTTCATCCACCTGTACACAACTCTTCCCTATTCATCATTCACCTACGTCGTCACCACTTTAGCTAAAACTTCATTCCCCTTTCAATCATATATAAAGAAGGCAATGTTTTTCAAGCAGCAAAGTACGACAGTAGCTCAATGAAAGATATACATTCAATTTTTTTTATTTAAATAATTGGTGAAGGATCAAAGAACTAATTTTGCGGTTGCTTGGGCTTGGGTTGGTTGTTGAAGAAATCGTGGATAAAGGGAACTAGGGAATAGTTGGTATTCAAGAGATTGCAATTTAGAGGGACAAAAGACCAATGACAAAAAAAAAAAAAAAAGAGAGAGAGAGAGATCCAGTTTACACGACATGAGAAGGAAAGAAATTTTAAAGGGAATATAACAACAGAATGGTCAACATTACTCTAAAAGGCACTGCACATCTTGTAACAAAATCTGAGAGAAGGACTAATGTAACATTTTTCTAATTGAAGCATGTAAAAAAGACATATTTTATTCAAATTTAGATATAAACTAACACTATGCCCAACTGATAAGGACTTTAAAAAAGGGTTTATAATGGTGGTCGTCAGATCCTAGAATCAAAATGAAAGGGTTTCCCCATGCATCTTGTCATCCCTGAGTTAAAAACTCTTCTAAGCTAGTCCAGATACTAAGCTAAGTCCAAAATAACCATAAAGAAGTTGAATGATGAAGAAAGAATGAAAGAAAGAGAGAGAGCGAAAAAAAAATGGGGAGAGAATAAAATATCACATGCGCGGCATTTGAAATGTTCTTGGCCTCTCATTGCCTGAGGATTGGTTTTCTTCTAGTTAGAACTTCCTGTATTGAAAGCTCCCTTTGAAATAGATTCTCTCTCTATCTATCATTTCTTTTTTTTTTTTTTGGAGGGCAGGAAGAGAAGGTTTTCTTTGACTTTCCCGTGGTTAGTGCACTGAGACGTTAGCCACAATTATTGATTTATTTAGAGGACCCTTTAACTATTGCAGAGTACTGTTTTAATTTTAAAACGAAGACATCTTTGCTCTTACATACAAACTTGCGTTTGTATATCTCAACAATGGACGTTATCCAAAAAGGCGGGTGCTTGAAAATAAAATAAAAGGCAGCATAAACTCACAACTTGATAAAGATCGCAATCAATACCATAGTCTATTCACTTGATTTCATTTTTTCCATTGTATTTATTTGGCTTATTGCATCTGAATAACTATGATGCGAGGTTATAACTAAATAAAAGATGCCATTTTCTTTACTGATTTTAAAAAGTGGGAGAAATTCATGGGGAGAGGTGATGTGAGACAAAGCTATCAGTGCAACCTAGTGATACCCTTTGGTGGTTTCACTGTCTTTTTCGACCAGTACAAACTTTGGATTGATTGCATATTATATTAACCATAGCCTTAGTCACATTTTTGATAACACTTACAGACTATATTGATGGCCGAAATCTATTCTAGATTTATACCAAAAAAAAAAAAAAAAATAAACAGTGTGACAAAAGGCTAATGGTTAAAAAAGCAAGTCTATTATATTGGAATATAAGAATGGGCAACACTAATATCAAATAAAGGGTTTAATAGATATTGAAAACGATGCCCTTATGATTATTGTCACGATAATGATATAAATTATGATTATATACATCATCCAATTGCCAATCCGTCCTTTCATCGAATACATTGATCAATGTCCATGTATTACTATCAAAACTACCTATCAGATGTACTGTACCATAAGTGATGGGCACCTTTTTGTCATCTAACTGCATCCGTTCTTTTTCGTTGAAGTAAGGAATACATACAGTGTCCCAGAACACACCCAGATTATATGGTAGGAGACGTTCGCGTAGTGCACCAATTTGTCGCCCCCATGTATTAATTTTCGGACCATAATTATATGCTCTCCGTCTCACGTAATACGTTTTAGGTGTCAACTGAAGAAAATACCGCTGCGAGTGAGGACCGTGCTGGAGTAGGATAGGGGAAGATCCGTTGTTGTTGTTGTTGTTCAACTCAAAATTGGATGGAAACCATGAGTGAAAATCAGTATGTTCGCTTGCAAACGTTATAGTCGATGTTGCAAAGGATGGCCATGATTCATACGAATTTGGACCGTGACTGTTACCCGCCAAAAATAAAAGGAGCAACTTGTCCCTAACATCCACGATCTCGAATAGTTTCAATTTGACCGATAATAGCGTACTGATATTCCAATGAGCCACTTGGTCGATTTTGTTCTTATATTTTGAATGTGGCAAAATGGCGTAAAATCGATCCTCTACATAATAAATATATAATTAATATAATATTAAAGATATAGCTATTGTAGTCAATTTACAAAAAAAAAAAAAAAAAAAAAAAGGGGGCAGGGGAAAAGTATGTTACTGCGAAACTTACCGTTCTTGCTAGCTTTGGCACCCAACATCATTTGAAAAAAGGTTTGTGTGGTGAGTTGCTTTATCATCGTATTTTGGAGTGCTCGGTAGTGACGTTGCGCATTTATTTTCAAGTCCGTGTTTGGGGGAACGATAGTATCGCCAAAGTCAAATTCAAAAAATGTCGAAAAACCTAAGCGTACACCAGAGAGTCCAATAAACCAAAACTTGAGGTTATTTTTCTTTTTTGCAATGTGGAATTCACTGATCACCCAAACACGAGAGGACCAATCCTTGATGAGATCTATCAAAGATTGTATGGCGTGTAAAATTTCGTTGCGTCGTCGAATGATAAGATTCTTCCATGTCATGGACGACATGTCCGTTAAATCACGGTAACCTCTCCGGGGATCCAAAAGCGGAAAATCAGCAATAGATATATGGTCATTGAGATCTGTCCTTGGTTGATTTTTCATATTAGGGTCACCATCGAGATAAGGATAGTTCTTCAGGAACACTTGTTTGGTGGGTCTATAGCCAAATTTCCCATAACAATTGTCTGGAATAAAACGAAATCCATCCATTCCTGTAGAATCACGCCAAACGTACTTTGCATATGTTGTTCGCCACGTTTCCACGTCAAGATCTTCTTTTGTGGTTTTAATATGATCGAAAAATGCCTTGTCCAGTTCAACGAGTTCGTCGGTATGTCCTTGAATGAGGTGATAAATATAGTTATCATTGTTATCCAAATCCTGAGCGAATTTTTCATTTGCTGACGATACATTTAACAAATATTGCCTGTGAAGATCTGGAATTGCCACAATATAAGTGGCACGTTCGTAAATGTCGCTCATATGATGAATCGTAGCTTTGCGTCGTTTATAATTGGTTTGATCCACGCATATCGCATCCACCCACGCATACCGGATGGATTTCAAATCGGTTTCGTCGATCATCTTTCGGCAAAGACAGTAAAAATCGTTCATAGCAAACGACGTCACAGTAGCTAAATAACCAAGATTTGTATCGATGATTGTCTCCGCTAATTCTCCCCAACGATAAGATAATGCCACAAACTTTAATCCTTCCGTCTCCAGTGGCATTTCAATACATTCGATCGTTTCAGAATTACCAGCCGTTCTAATATCGATAAGTACAACTTTAAATGGTTTTTCCTGTTCCTGCCGCTGAGTGTTGTCACAGGTTAGTTCTATAGAAAAGACCAGTTAACCTGAGCATTCTTTTTTTTTTTTTTTTTTTTGCCACGGAGAAAATAACAATACCTTGAAAGGGAGTTTGGGGCGAATTGTCTTTCGTCATGAAGAAGAAGGAGAAATGGGATAAAGGGGAAAAGAGAATGAATGTTGATAGAGAAAAGGAAAAATATATTGTCTGATACTTGTGAGGCGCTTTGAGGGGTCGCGGGGAGAGCGGAAAGCGGTTCCGCTTTCAAAGTTACGTTACAGAACGATCGTAACACCAACATATCTTTTTCGGTGTTGTTGGAAAAATGATAAAATAAAGACTTACTGTTTCTAAATGGATGTCAGCTCTTACTCTATTGAAAACGCGTCTTCACTTTATTATTTGCGGTAGATTCTCGGTCATTCTTTTTAATAAACGTTTGGTGCCAAATGTTTTTGGGAAGGAAATGGATTTACTTTACCCACCGACATTTTTTCTTCATCGAGATCAGGGAACTGGGGTATCGACTTCAATATTATTTGCTTATTTATGCACAGCTTTATTTTTTCTTCAAAACAAAACCGTCTTCGCTCTTATATACTCACATCTGTTTACATATCACAACAACGAACTTTTATGCGAAAAAAGAAAAACCACGGCCTCCGATCCTGTGTATTTAAGATCCCATCAAACCATGATCCATCAACTGAATCAACAAACGTTTTTGGAAATTGAAAATAAGTCGCGCCGAAGATCGGTTTTATGCCGTCCTTCTACTTTCCCATAAATATAAGCACAAACTTGCCAGCAAGGAATTTGTGGTGGCCAATTGTATACTATGCTCTCGGTCAAATTGAAACTGTATGCGTCGCTCGATACAAAAGATAAATTGAATCCTGTATACCGATCTTGCTATTGAAAAAAAAAATGCTCGATTTGACGTTGATCATACCACGTTTGCCACCCCTACTATTTCTTGGCCTTCGTCTGCGGACTGTTTTTTCATACCGCCTATGAAAATGGTATTCCAATTTTCAATTTTGACTTGACCGATGAAGCCATCATGACGCTCCATCACTTGGATGGCTTGAATTATCTTCACCAGAACCCTTTTGAATACTATGTGCACACCGATCAGCATCATCATAAAGACGCTTGGCAGGTTTTTCTTTTGGACGGAAAAAACAACAACAACACTCTGCAAGCGTGTGTCCAGCTAAACGATGGTGATAGACTGGATGCCATTGCTATTCCTAATGTTGTATCTAGGGATTCTTCTTCTTTGAAACATTCTGGACCAGCTGCCTTTTGGATTCAACTTACTGGAAATTCTATTAAAAATAAATGGATGATTGGTAAATGTACATTGGCATGTTCTCCAATGGAGCCCCTCCGACTGAGTTCATCATTACATTCATGATGATACGAACAACGCTTTAGTTTAATATATATTAAATTAAATGTCATCCTTTTATAATGATATCTTGATGATACATCAGTAAGCTAAAAAAAAAATACCATGCTGGTATCAATTCAGTTTATTTACATAGTATGGATAGGATAAATAATAATATAATCTCATAAGAGAAGGTAAACTATCCTAAGGCAAACGGGGCGTAAAATGAACTAGGTCGAATCGCTTTTATAATCAATCCGAAGCTATTATTTTGGAGGAGAAAAACTATACCGTCCATCCAAAAGGGAGTGGTTGCTTGAAAAGGAAGATAGGGCCATGGTAGTGCCCATGCTTAAATGTTGTGAAAAGGAAAAAGAGGGGTCATGATGGTACCATTAGTGAATACAGGTATTATAAGAGTGCTATCATGTTAATGATATTGCATGATATTGATGACTGTAAAAAAAGGTAAGGAGGAGTGTGCCTTTATCGTAACTCAGATGAAAAAAAAAAAAAAAAAAAAAAAAAAAAAAACTCACAGAGACGATGAATATATTTCAAATACCGCCCACGTGGCTGTTTATTTTCTCACGCACTTGTTTATTTTCTTTCCTCTTCCTTTTCTTTTCCCCATTTTTTCTTCATCATTCACCTTCTTTGAAGTTACGTTGGACTTGGATTAGTATCAGGACTAGTTTAGAAGCATTTTCAGTTCATGGATGACAAGATGCATTGGGAAAACCCCTTTCATTTTGATTCTAGGATCTGGGGGAGCAACATTAGCTGGGCTTCTTTGAATTGCCATTAGCTCAGTTTACCCATAGCGTGTATCTACTACATCTGAATAAAATAATCCTTCTTTTTTTTTTTTTTTTAATATCATTCAATGAAAAATGTCCCATTAGTCTCTCTTATGTCTTGTTTGGTAATCCTTGCGTTTTTCTTAATTTTTATTACCATCACCTTCTTGTGACGAGTGTTGACCGTGGTTATCCTTCAATAACAAATGTCCCTTTTAACCTTTTGCATATCATGTACCATGTACAACATATTAGCTCCCATTTTACAGTTGTTCATTTAGATTAGCGTTGACCATTCTTCAAAACTCACTTCAGCATCCGCCATGCTTTCTCCAATGGATTTTTCCTTTAATGTCCGTATTACAATGAATCCCTCTCCATTAGTTTTAGTATCTGTCAACGCACTTCAATAAAATATGTCGCTTTTTATTAAAAACATATTAAAAGCCAATGAATAATAAACAGTATCGCTATTGCGGGGTGTTTTTTGTGAGTGTCCTACCACAAATGCTTGCTCTCATTCATTCCTTATGACAGACTACTTTCTCGGTCCCAGCCCCCTTTGTTTAAAAAATGACAACATGATTTTTTTTTCTTGCCTTGGGATGCAGCATTATATAATTGGTTTGGACTGCATAGCGATAATGGTACAATAAAATTAGAAGGAGGGTGGTGGTGGTTTAAAAAGATCAGGTATTCATATTCCACCTTTTTCATTGTGTAACCTATATTCATTCAGTAGTACAACTTTTTCTTCTCAATTGGACGTCAGTTGAAACTTTTCAAATGCGGTTTTTTTCTGTACACCCTATCCTAAACGAACTACGCAAGTTCGCAGCATGTCCCCTTCCCGAAAAAAACCTTCTTTTTCAGCATTGACTCATAATAAAAGTTGCGCATTTTTTTTAGTGATTTTTTAAAATACCGTTCAGGGATCAATTTTTTTTTTTTTATTTACTGCACCAGGGAGTAGAGGAACTACCATAAAACGTTAAGGTAGGGTTGTATCATTACTTTATTATTTGACCTTTTCAGACGACGTTTACATATTTTTTGCTCCCTTCTTATATAATACATATTTTATATAGGATCGCGTTTGTTTGATAAGGTACAACTGCATGACATAACCAAAAAAAAAAAAAAAAGAATGAAGGACTTGAGAAAAAAAAAAAAAAAAAAGACATACAATAGTTGTTGCCTCTATCCTATTTTACCTGTATAATCCATGGGATAACATAAACAATCAGGCCAAATGCAATAGAAGCATAGGGGGACGATTTTTGCAATTCGGCGTAATCATCGTCATTCATTCCGTCTGGCTTGGGACCATTCGATCGAGAATTCATCCGAAATATGAATTTGAATGCATCATAAGATTCATAAACTCCATAGAGTGCAATAGCCATCAACGCTCGAAGGGCATATTCGAATGACTCCCATTTCCTCTAGATGAAAAAAAAAATATCATGTTATTTCATTCACACTGCTTTTTTGATTGAATTGTCCGAACGTTGTGGGGAAACCGTAGAAAAAGGGGGGTACCTTGTAAGCCAGAATAAATGCGTAAAAGTAAATAAAGCCACATATCACATTTGCCATTTGCCCCCAGGTAAAAATCAGGTCAGAAAGACCCACTGATTTTTCATCTTGATCTTCGACTTGATGTGGCGCTATCTTTTGTGTGAGGATATACCCCAATGTTAAAAAAAACATCCCAGAGACTGCATAGGCAGAATATAATAATGTAAATAACATGATACCGGGCCTAGTAAAAAAGAAAATCAAACGATGTTTTCATGTTTTTGATTTTTTTTTTTTAATACCGTGGCAAAAGGCAGCAGCACATCGTCTGTTGTTTCAAGTTGTTGCTCATGATGATGATGTTTAGAAATAATACATAAAAAAAAAAAAAAAACGAAAACTTCTTCAGTTGCTTCTTAAATAGAATCATGCTCGTTGTACCACGGTGATGAAAAAACGCGGCGGGCGGGGGGTATGAAACAGCGTTGCACCAACAAACCCCGATGCCATCATGGCTGCTGTGCTGCACACAGAACACGTTCATAGCGAAAAGAAAGAAAGAGCAAGGCACCAAAAAAAAAAAAAAAAACTACTGTTTACTAAGAGAAAAATCGCCATACTTCCGATGTTGAAAGGTGGTAGTGATCATCATGAGAAGGGAGTTACTATGTTGTTGGTGAAGTAAGAACAAGCTTCCTTTTGTGGGATGGACAAAAATAAAACTGTAACCCCAATTCTCAGAGAGAAGCCCTGGGAAGATTTCAACCGCCGCACATGTAAATTATTTTATTTTCCTCTCTCCCTCCTCCCCCCTTTTCTTTCTATTTTTTTTTTTTTCTTCACCATTCAACTTCTATGAGGTTATGTTGGACTTAGAATAGTATCAGGACTAGTTTAGAAGGGTTTTCAGCTCAGGGATGACGACATGCATGGGGAAACCCTTTCATTTTGGATCCAGGATTTAGAAACCCACCATGAGTTGGCATTTTGAAGTCATCATCAGTTTAGTTTAGTGTTATGTTGTCCATAGTTTGAATCTAGACCTAAATAAAAATATGTATCTTATTTTATTTGCTTCAATGAAAGCAAATCTCTCATGTCTTGTACAATAGATCCTTTTTCTACCACCATCACCTGTTTAAATTAGTGTTGGCCACGTTGTTATGCCTCAATAGAAGATAGGCCTTTTTTTTTTTTTTTTTTTTTTTTTTTACTATTCTTATGCTTTGTACAATAGAGTTGTTCCCATGTTTACAATTTGTTCCTTCTAGATTGTTGCTGACACAATGCCAGACGTCATCTTCAAGCCACCTCCAGCAGACCCCTGCCACTACGACATGTGTTTAGTCCTTTACTATAGTGTTCTTTTTTCGCACTTCATCGTGGGGTTCTTTTTACGTGTCCTTCACTTATGGTGTTCTTTGTTGCACTTTTATAGTAGGATTTTTATTTTTTATTTTTATTGTCCCTTACTATGGCGTTTTTTATTATTTCTTTATCTTTTTTCAATATCCGTCCGCTTTCTCTTCTTTTTCGTTTTGTCTGAAATTTTTGCAACTACAAAGCTACCAACGGGAAAGTCAACAATACGGTGTGATTTATCGAATGCTTCCTTTTGTGAATCTATTACTAGTTGTGTACGCTCTTTGTTTGCCGGAAACACAACATCTGCCATGTATTCAAGTCGTTTCACCAAGTCATCATAGTTCATGGGCTTTAGTGTGGCAATGTTGGTTTGTGGATCGCCGGTAAGCGTGGGTTTATTCATGTGTCGTGCGAACATCAAAGAGAATGGGGGTGTTTGAAGACGTTTTGATATCTTGTTATTCATTACCAATTGTGTATTAGATACGTACCAGTCCCAGTCTTGTCTAGTTCCCTGGCTTTCTTTGTTTGCTATTGTTTTGGCTACTTGGTCAGCAAGACCATTACCTCTGGGGATGATATGGTGTGGAAAACCTACGGTCGATTCCCCATAGTTTGGTGTAGTGCTGTATCAAGCTTGTGTTTGAACTCGGTGCCCTTGTTTGATTGTATGATTATTGGTGTACTGACCGATCGGGATTGAATATGATAGTTAGATTAAATTTTCATTGAAAAAATGGAATTTTTTCTTTCTTTCACACGCGTCAATGGTAACATCTCAGGAGGACCACGTATCAAAGCGGCAGATGTCCAATGGTGTATCAGCAATGCACAAAATAGAAGTGGCATCAGCATCATCAGCATCATCATCAGCAGTAGTAACAGCAGCAGCAAAAACCGAAAATCAAGCAGTGGTTGGTCCGATCATTAACTTATTCCAACAATATCAAAACGTGGCAAACAACATCCCAAAACCTTTGTCCATTAGAATCCATTCAAGATGAGTCCAAAGGAATTGACTGAACTGAATTCGCAAATCAAGGTGCTGTTGGACAAGAAGTTGATCGAACCAAGTCACTCGCCGTGGGGTGCCCCGGTGTTGTTTGTACGCAAGAAGGATGGGACTATGCGAATGTGTATTGACTATCGTGCCGTAAACAAATTGACTGTACGTAATTGATATCCGTTGCCGCGCATTGATGAATGTTTGGAACAATTGGCTGGTGCAAAGGTGTTTACGTCGTTGGATCTGAAGAGCGGTTATCATCAAGTCCGTTTGCGTAACGTCTAAGAGCTATTGGCTTTGATGGACGTCCTTTTCATGGCTCCAGAACAGCACAGTCATACAAAAATGGAAGTGTTTGGCCCGGATTTTCTCAACAAGGCCATCGCTTACCAAACGAAGACGTTAATCGACCAAGTGTCCGTCCCTCTCCCTTCCTTCACCGCCGACAATTTTATGTCAATTGTTAGTATTGTGGCCGCCATTGACGCTAATTCCCTGTCCCCAAAGAATGCCAGACTCCAACTCTTGACCATGACATCCACCATCAATGGTTTGCGGCAAAATGTTATTGAAGGGATTGCCGACATGTAAGTTTTTTTTTTTTTTTTTTTTTTTTTTTTTTTTGGAGGGAAGGAGAGTGGTATGCACATTTTATTTCAACTTCTGATATCAATGACTTACTTTCCTCCACTTTATTCAGACTCGCATCCGCGATGATAGGTTCGTTTATATACCTCTCAACCCAATTTCTGATCAGGGCAAATTTGGCAAAGTCGATTTACAGGCAAGGTTTTTTTGTCCTCTGCTGACGGCTATCTTTGCAGACGTCACCAAGAATGTCATTCTACGGTGGCCAAGCAAGATGGAGGAAACTATCCCACAAATCCGTCCTGACGCTATTATTTCCTCGCTTGTACAATTGAATATTGGTCCATCCTTGGGCTATGGTGAAGTCAAACCGGGGGATGCCAGTACAAGCAAGCAATCCCTTTGCATTGACACAATGAAGCTCGCCGTGTTGTCAAAAAATGCAGCCAGTAGAAACGGGCACCCAATCGTTTCTTTTCAAGTGAATGGTAAAAAAAAAAAAAAAAAAAAAAAAAAAAAAAAAAAAGGCTGGTTGATATGGAAAAGGCGGCTCGTTAACCTCCGAAAATTACTTGTTTATATTATCCATTATAGGATTTCACCTAGTTTTCTTTGTGGTGCAGGAACTTGATAGCCTCTAGATCGGAATTATTAGAAGATAATGCTTAGAATAGATGTCCCCTCCCCCAAACAATAGTATAGCAACTATTTTGCAAATCAAATAATTAAAGCCTGTACACGGGCCTTCAATTAAATAAATTTATTTTTAAACAAAAAAACAAACTGTACATCATGTTGGAGATTGGTCGAGTGGTTGTCCCCAACTCGTTGTCGGCACTCCATGCATTTGTCGCGCCCAAGAGCCTGGGTATTCTGTTGCGTGTGACATCCATCTTTTGGAACTGCTGTGTCCCTCCTGCCTCCCAAATCACCACCACCACTACACCAGTCATTAGTTCACAAGAAATGAAAACCTTGTTGAACGTTACCGACACATCACGGTCCAAGGCTAGGGAGTACACCATCAGATATGAATGAAATGCCTCCTTCAGTCCTCCCGTCCTCCGCGTGCTTTTTTTTTTATTTTTTTATGTACAGCATTACTTTTTTTATATGATTTAAAATAGTCCATGAATAGTTATAATATGATATAAAATAAAAATAAAAATAATACAAACACTCCCTTTTACCTCCCCCCTCCACCTACTTCGCCAGCTTAACCTTTTCTCATATCACGTCTCTCCTTCCTCGTCACTGGGTTTTTATCACCTTTTCCCCGTTTACCCCTATATAATATTATTGTCCACCACACTTATGACGTGAGACCAAGTCTTTTTTTTTAAAAAAAATAAAAGACACATTACAAAAAAAAAAAAAAAAAAAATAGAAACATATATGGGTAACACAAGAAAATGTCATACTGTTCTCTATTTGGATTTCCGGTGGTGCTGATGAGTGCCTTTATCGCAGCCACTTCAATTTACCACCCACTCAAAAATATTTCCATTTTACAGCATAAAAGAGTAAAATAATCGAGGATAAATTGCTCCATGTTGTCTGCAGCGGTATCTCAAGGAGAAAAGAATCATACTGCCAATGCAGAATGGTAATGGTGACTTCAAAGGGAAGACACCTATAGCTTCCGTATGGAAGAGGTGATCCTACCATACCACCACCACCACCGTTAGATGATGGCGGTTTCTGCCATAAGAATATTACTGTCATATTCATGGTGCTGCATAATATTGTTGAAAAATAAGAGGCGTCAAAAAAAAAAAGGAGGAGGGTTACAGACTCAAGAGGCTCGACGGAAATATTTCACATCCCGACCACGTGGTTGATTTATTTTCTCCACTTTTTTTTCGCTCTCTTTTTCTTTTTTTCCTTTCCTTTTTTCTTCACCATTTCAACTTCTTGGTGGTTAAGGTGATCTCAGATTAGTATTAGGGCTAGTTTAGAAGGGGGTTCAGATCAGGGTTGACAACATGCATGGGGAAACCCTTTCATTTTGAATCTAGGATTTAGAACCAACATTAGATGGGCTTCTTTGAATTGCCATTAGCTTAGTTTAGCACGTAGTTTACTCATAGTGTCTATCTACTGCATATGAATAAAATAAGTCTCTTTTTTTATACCACTCCATGAAAAATGTCACATTAGTCTCTCTCATGTCTTGTTTGGTAGATCTCCCCCTTTTTCTTAATATCTATTACCCCGCCTTCTTGTGATTAGTGTTGACCGTGGTTGTCCTTCAATAACAAATCTCCCTTTTAAACTTTTTGCATATCATGTACCATGTACAACATATTAGCTCCCATTTTACAGTTGTTCATTTAGATTAGCATCGAACATTCTTCAAAACTCACCTAGCTATCCGCCATGCTTTCTCCAATAGATTCTTCCTTTAACGTCTGTATTACAATGCACCCCCTTCTCCATTCGTTTTAGTATCTGTCAACGCACTCCAATAAAATATGTCGTTTTTTATTAAAAACATATTAGAAGTCATTGAATAATAAGCAATATCGCTATTGCGGGGGCGTTTTTCATGAGTGTCCTACCACAAACGCTTGCTCTCTCATTCATTCCTTATGACACGCTACTTTCTCCGTCCCAACCCCCTTTGTTTAAAAAATGACAATATAATTTTTTTTTTTCTTGCCTTGGGACGCAGCATTATATAATTGGTTTGGACTGCATAGTGATAATGGTACAATAAAATCAGAAGGGGTGGTGGTGGTTTAAAAAGGTCAGGTTTATATATATTCATATTCCACCTTTTTCATTGTGTAACCTATATTCATTCAGTAGTACAACTTTTTCTTCTCAATTGGACGTCAGTTGAAACTTTTCAAATGCGGTTTTTTTCTGTACACCTCATCCTAAACGAACTACGCAAGTAAGCAGCATGTCCCCTTCCCGAAAAAAGCCAACTTCTTTTTCCGCATTGACTCATAATAAAAAGTTGTGCATTTTTTTTTTAGATTTTTTAAAATGCCGCTCAGGGATCAATTTTTTTATTTTTTTATTTACTGCACCAGGGAGTAGAGGAACTACCATAAAACGTTAAGGTAGGGTTGTATCATTACTTTATTGTTTGACCTTTTCAGATGACGATGACATATTTTTTGCCCCCTTCTTATACAATACATATTTTATATAGGATCTCGTTTGTTTGATAAGGTACAACTGCATGACATAACCAAAAAAAAAAAAATGAAGGACTTGAGAAAAAAAAAAAAAAGACATACAATAGTGTTGCGTCTATCCTATTTTACCTGTATAATCCATGGGATAACATAAACAATCAGGCCAAATGCAACAGAAGTATAGGGGTACGATTTTTGCAATTCGGCGTAATCATCGTCATTCATTCCGTCAGGCTTAGGACCATTCAATTGAGAATTCGTCTGAAATATGAATTTGAAGGCATCATAAGATTCATAAACTCCAAAGAGTGCAATAGCCATCAAAGCTCGAAGGGCATGTTCGAATGACTCCCATTTCCTCTAGATGAAAAAAAAAATCATGATATTTCATTCACACTGCTTTTTGATTGATTTGATTTGTCCGAACGTTATGGAAAATTCGTAGAAAAAAGGGGTACCTTGTAAGCCAGAATAAATGCGTAAAAGTAAATAAAGCCACATATCACATTTGCCATGTGCCCACAGGTAAAAATCAGGTCAGAAAGACCCACTGAATTATCATCTTGATCTTCGGCTTGATGTGGCGCTATCTTTTGTGTGAGGATATACCCCAATGTCATAAAGAACATCCCAGAGAATGCATAGGCAGAATATAATAATGTAAATAACATGATACCGGGTCTAGTATAAAAGAAAAATGAAACGATGTTTTCATGTTTTTGATTTTTTTTTTTAATACCTTGGCAAAAGGCAGCAGCACATCGTCGGTTGCTTCAAGTTGTTGCTCATGATGATGATGTTTAGAAATAATACATAAAAAAAAAAAAAAAAAAAAAAAAAAAAAAACTTCTTCAGTTGCTTCTTAAATAGAATCATGCTCATTGTACCACTGTGATAAAAAAACGCGGCGGAGGGGGGTGTGAAACAGCGTTGCACCAACAAACCCCGATGTCATCATGGCTGCTGTGCTGCACACAGCACACATTCATAGCGAAAAGAAAGAAAGAGCAAGGCACCAAAAAAAAAAAAAAAAACTACTGTTTACTAAGAGACAAATTGCCATACTTCCGATGTTGAAAGGTGGTAGTGATCATCATGAGAAGGGAGTTACTATGTTGTTGGTGAATTAAGAACAAGCGTCCTTTTGTGGGATGGACAAAAATAAAATTGTAACCCAATCCTCAGAGAGAAGCCCTGGGAAGTGTTCAAACGCCGCACATGTAAACTTTTTATTTTCCTCTCTCCCTCCTGCCCCTTTTTTTTCTATTTTTTTTTTTTCTTCACCATTCAACTTCTATGAGATTATGTTGGAATTAGAATAGTATCAGGACTAGTTTAGAAGGGGGTTTCAGCTCAGGGATGACGACATGCATGGGGAAACCCTTTCATTTTGGATCCAGGATTTAGAACCCACCATGAGTTGGGTTTTTGAACTCATCATCAGTTTAATTTAGTGTTATGTTGTCCATAGTTTGAATCTAGACCTAAATAAAAAAACATGTCTCTTTTTTTTTTATTTGCTTCAATGAAAACAAATCTCCCATGTCTTGTACAATCGATCCTTTATTCTACCACCATCCCCTGTTTTAAATTTTGTGTTGGCCCGTTGTTATGCCTCAATAGAAAGATATGCCTTGGACTATTCTCATGCTTTGTACAGTAGAGTCGTTCCCATGGTTACAATGGTCCTTCTCGATGGTTGCTGACGCAATGCCAGACGTCATCTTCAAGCCACCTCCAACAGATAACCTCCTGCCACTAGGACATGTGTTTAGTCCCTTTACTATAGTGTTCTTTTTCGCACTTCATAGTGGGATTCTTTTTAAGTGTCCTTCACTTATGGTGTTCTTTGTTGCACTTCATAGTGGGATTCTTTTTACGTGTCCTTCACTTATGGTGTTCTTTGTTGCACTTCATAGTGGGATTCTTTTTACGTGTCCTTCACTTATGGTGTTCTTTGTTGCACTTTATAGTAGGATTTATTTTTTATTTTTATTGTCCCTGACTATGGCGTTTTTTTTTTTATTATTTCTTTATCTTTTTCAATGTCCGTCCGCTTTCTCTTCTTTCATGTTTTGTCTTCTTTTCCAATCAATGTCGATTTCATCATGTGCATTCATCTCTTGGGATTTAATCCATTGATCGTGTTCGGACCCCGGTGTTCCTCTATGATCAAGTACAGCTCCAATTTCGTATTCGTCATCATTATGCTCGGTCGTTTGAAACGGATTTTAGTTCTGATGGAACGTAGTTGCGTGAAGCTAGTGCACCTGTCATGTCTTTGAGGATGTAAGTACCGTTGATTGTTTTTTTTTTTTTTTTTTCATGACTTCGAATGGGCCGTTGTATAATGGAGCTGATTTATTTTTTCTTGTAGAAATTTTTTGCAACTACAAAGCTACCAACGGGAAAGTCAACAATACCGTGTGATTTATCGATTGCTTCCTGTTGTGAATCTATTACTAGTTGTGTACGCTCTTTGATTGCCGGAAACACAACATCTGCCATGTATTCAAGTCGTTTCACCAAGTCATCGTAGTTCATGGGCTTTAGTGTGGCAATGTTGGTTGGTGGATCGCCGGTAAGCGTGGGTTTATTCATGTGCCGTGCGAACATCAAAGATAATGGGGGGTATTTGAAGACGTTTTGATATCTTGTTATTCATTACCAATTGTGCATTAGGTATGTACCAGTCCCAGTCTTGTCTAGTTCCTTGCCTTTCTTTGTTTACTATTGTTTTGGCTACTTGGACGTAACGCTCAGCAAGACCATTACCTCTGGGGTGATATGGTGTGGAAAACCTACGGTCGATTCCCATAGTTTTGGGTAGTGCTGTATCGAGCTTGTGTTTGAACTCGGTGCCGTTGTCCGATTGTATGATTATTGGTGTACTGACAGATCGGGATTGAATATGACTATCAGAAAGGAAAGGTAGACCCAACACGCCATCATCGACACCAACCGTAAAGCGACCACGTATCAAAGCGGCAGATGTCCATTGGTGTATCAGCAATGCAGCACTAGTAACAGCCGCAGCAAAAATCGAAAATCAAGTAGTGGTTGGCCCGATCATTAACTTATTCCAACAATATCAAAACGTGGCAAACAACATCCCAAAACCTTTGTCCATTAGAGCCTAACGTCCAAGAGCTATTAGCTTTGATTAACGGCCTTTTCATGGCTCCAGAACAACACAGCCATACAAAAATGGAAGTGTTTGGCGCGGATCTTCTCAACAAGGCCATCGCTTACCAAACAAAGACGCTGATCGACCAAGTGCCCGTCCCTCTCCCTTCCTTCACCGCCGACAATTTTATGTCCACTGTTAATATTGTTGCCGACATTGACGCTAATTCCTTGTCCCCGAAGAATGCCAGACTCCAACTCTTGACCATGACATCCACCATCAATGATTTGCGGCAAAATGTTATTGAAGGGATTGCTAACATGTAAGTTTTTTTTTTTTTTTTTTTTTTTTTTTGGAGGGAAGGAGAATGGTATGCACATTTTATCTCAACTTCTGATATCAATGACTTACTTTCCTGCACTTTATTCTGACTCGCATCTGCGATGATAGGCCCTCTCAACCCAATTTCGGATCAGGGCAAATTTGGCAAAGTCAGTTTACAGGCAAGGTTTTTTTGTCCTCTGCTGACGGCTATCTTTGCAGACGTCACCAAGAATATCATTCTACGGTGGCCAAACAAGATGGAGGAAACCATCCCACAAATCCGTCCTGACGCTATTATTTCCTCGCTTGTACAATTGAATATTGGTCCATCCTTGGGCTATGGTGAAGTCAAACCGGGGGATGCCAGTACAAGCAAGCAATCCCTTTGCATTGACACAATGAAGCTTGCCGTGTTGTCAAAAAATGCAGCCAGTAGAAACGGGCATCCAATTGTCTCTTTTCAAGTGAATGGTAAAAAAAAAAAAAAAAAAAAAAGGTTGGTTGATATGGAAAAGGCGACTCGTTAACCCCCGAAAATTATTTGTTTATATTATCCATTATAGGATTCCACCTAGTTTTCTTTGTGGTGCAAGAACTTGACAATCATCTGTACACCATGTTGGAGATTGGCCGAGTGGTTGTCCCCATCTCATTGTCGGCGCTCCATGCATTTGTCACGCCCAAAAATCTGTGCATTCTGTTGCGTGAGGCCTCCATCTTTCGGAACTGGTGTGTCCCTCCTGGCCGCCAATTCAACACCACCACTCCACCAGTCATTAGTTCACAAGATATGAAAACCTTGTTGAACATGGCCGACAAATCACGGTCCAAGGCTAGGGAGTGCAGCATCAAGGGCTTGCAGACTCATTCTTTGTATGTATCCATCCAGACAATAAAAGTCAAGAGGCTCTATGGTGTCAACGATGGTCTCGACTTTGCCGACTTTTTTGGTCTAGCTGATTTGATGGCATGGGCCACCAGTGGAATAGATACGCCGCAGTCCACCCATCATCGTCGTCGACTTCCATTTTTTTTTCGCCTCCCTCGTCTACCAAATACATACTCCGCCACCATACATCTCGTCGACGACCACTCCACTCCGCTCCTTCAAGAATTAGTATAAAAAGGCCAAACTTTTTGGTAGAAAATAGTTTTCTTTAGTTTTTTTATATACTTTACTCATTTATCAAATAAAAGTCAGTACAAAAGGTTTTTTTTAACCACCAAATTATCAAGTTATCAAGTTATTTCTATTCTGCTATAGAAAGCCACTTTATTTTATTTCAGAGTCAGTTATACTCTTTTTTTTTATTTTTATTGAACCAGCTAAGGTCAATACTTCTACTTTATTTTATTTTATCAAGTTTTCTTTTAAAAAACTTCTTTTATTTCAAGTTGGACTTTATCTATAAAAGTTCTGGTGCTCACTACTTATAATCAAATAGCATATTTGGTGCTCTCTATATTTTCAAGACTACAAGTCAAAAAAAGTTACATTTCAAATTCCGTTTCAGGGGAAAAATATTTTTTTGATCCTCGCTACAAATCTACTGCAAATCCGTTCAAGCAAGGACAATCATACACCTATACACTATACAGTTTTGGTGTGAAATATAACAAAAAGCATTAACAAAAGGTTAATACAACACCGTTTCGGCGTATATAAAGCAAATAAACCATAACACATTTGACATTCACTTTACATATAAACTCAAAAATACCCGTAACAATGGAATTATTTCGCATTCCGACCATGTGGTTGATTATTTTCTCCACTTTTTTTTTTCGCTCTCTCTCACCATTTCAACTTCCTGGCGGCTAAGGTGATCTTAGATTAGTATTAGTGCTAGTTTAGAAGGGGTTTCAGCTCAGGGATGTCAACATGCATGGGGAAACCCTTTCATTTTGAATCTAGGATCTGGGGAGCAACATTAGATGGGCTTCTTTGAATTGCCATTAGCTTAGTTTAGCGCTTAGTTTACCCATAGTGTGTATCTACTACATCTGAATAAAATAAGTCTCATTTTTTTTTTTTATATCATTCAATGAAAAATGACCCATTAGTCTCTCTCATTTCTTGTTTGGTAGCTCCCTGCATTTTTTTAAAAATTTTATTACCATCACCTTCTTGTGACTAGTGTTGACCGTGGTTATCCTTCAATAACAAATGTCCCTTTTAACGTTTTGCATATCATTACCATATACTACATATTAGCTCCCATTTTACAGTTGTTCATTTAGATTAGCATTGACCATTCCTTCAAAACTCACCTCACCATCCGCCATCCTTTCTCCAATAGATTCTTCCTTTAACGTCCGTATTACAGTGAAAACCCCCCCTCTCCATTAGTTTTAGTATCTGTCAACATACTCCAATAAAATATGTCGCTTTTTATTAAAAACTTATTAGAGGCCATTGAATAATGAGCAATATCGCTATTGCGGGGGTGTTTTTCATGAGTGTCCTACCACAAACGCTTGCTCTCTAATTCATTCCTTATGACACGCTACTTTCTTCGTCCCCCAACCTCCTTTGTGCCACCAGGAAATGTCATATGTCTGCTGGGCCAGTCATATCAATGAATCTAGGTTATGCAACAAAAGTACTGTAATATGCGTGTAGCCGCCGTTTATTGAACATTTTTGCATTGCGTTCCAGCTTATCTAAGGCCACATGTCTTGACCACACACCTTTCAAATCGAAGGTCGCATGCCGACAACGAAAAGTCGATGTTTGAATATCAAGAAAAATAGGGGGAGGAGGTAGAGGGACGTGCACAGTCATGCCAGCTCCCTCGATGGACATCCTATCTTTTCAAGGGATCGACGTCTTGTGACTTATTATATACTTATCTCATCATGCTACAGGTTCTTTTACATAAGAGTTGAGGTTCGTTTTTTTTTTTTTTTTTTTTTTTTTTTTTTTTTTTTTTTTTTTTTTTTTTTTCATGAGATAATAGCATCTATTTAAGTAGATACTCGACTTAGATCATCTCCGGTCATACTGATAAATGAAAAGAAAAAAGCCGAACGCTGGATCATAAAAGTTGGAAATCGTTGGTGTGTTCAACCACTGAGATTGCCAAAATAGTGGGAGTGGTCGAATCACATCCGATCAAAAATCCATACTTCAACGTTGAAATCTGTGACTAGCGCTCCCCCCCCCCTGTGGCCCTTTTTATTTAAAAATAAGCTGGAGGTCAGGCTGGGTCTGTTTGGTGTAACATACCTGAGGAATGATAATATTTGCTCTCGCTGCATGATTTCTTTTATTTCAGCCTATCCATTGATTGCTCTAACAGTATCCATTCTGTTTGGTGTAACATACTTGAGGAATGATGGTATTTGCTCTTGCTGCATATGATTCCTTTTATTTCAGCCTGTCTATTGCTCTAAGCATATTTACTTTATCTCTTTGATTTGCTTCATACTATTTTCTATTCATTTTCGTCTTCTGTCTTCAAGTCTTGCGCTTAATTTTTTCGAGTTTAAATTCAGCAGTTTGACATGGCCTCCCAAATAAGACAATCACTAATCTTGCATTCTCTTAGGGGTTTGAGAGGCAAAGCGGGAAGTGTCCCGAGACTTACACCATTTATAGGAGTAACAAAATAAAGAAATCACACTTTGTGGAATAGCGTATATAAAGAAATAAAAAGTTGAAATGAGACAGGTAGAATTAAGTGAGATTCTTGTATATGGTTTTTATTAATAAAAAATGTCACTCTTTATATACTATATCTTATGTTTCATTGGAAATAGATATTACATGGGTTTATTGTTCTTATTTTTTTATCATAATCATATGATGGTCTGATGTCAGGTGTATGATGATACGATTGGTATTATTGCAAGGGTATTTTCTTTTTTTTTTTCTTTTATTTTATAAGACCTAATGATTTCATGAAGTGAATCATTATTTTCTTTTCTTCTATCACAATGTTGCGTAATTATTTATTTTTATCATGCAGTGTTCCTAATGGGAATTTCAATGTCTTCAGGAACAGGTTTTATTTTTATGCCATCATTTTCCATGATGCGGCACACTTCGACATCAATGCCATTTAGAGTTTGGTCAAGTGGTTCAATATCTACCTCTGTCAGCTTGGTAGTACAAGTTTTCTTTTGGACATGATTCTGTTGGAGCGACTTCTATTTTATTTTTTTTGTTGGAAAGAAGCAGATTAAAAAAAATATCATTTTCATTGAAAAAATGGAACGTTTTCTGTCTCTAACACGCGTCAATGGGTAAAATCTCAGGATCAGAAAGGAAAGGTAGACCCAACACGCCATCATCGACACCAACCGTAAAGCGAACACGTATCAAAGCGGCAGATGTCCATTGGTGCATCAGCAATGCAGCAAATCTATCTCTCCCATCATTTGCCACTACATTTGACCACTATGACCGCCAACGTTGTCATGCACGTTATGGTACAATTTTAAATAATTACATACCAAAGGAACACGAAATCAAACTCCAAGCCGAGTTTGAAGGATGGAAGAAAACGGCAGACTGCTTTGAATTCTGGCTCAACCGTGAACGTGACCAAGGCATCTGCTCGGAGACTTCCCCTGGCACGTCAATCCCAGGGACCGCAGATGTTCCTGCGTTATTATCTGCACAAGCAGTAACATTCCAAGATCGAGTGGTGGTTGGTCAGGGCATTGAATTTGTCGTATTTGTCATCCTCTATATTTACATTATAAATCAATCTGTCAAATATATCTGTCGTATTCTTGGTTCCTGATTGGCAATCTGTACATCAAAATATCTATATCATCATCATTTATATATCCGTTTTATCACTTTATTCTATTTTTTACCCCTGAATTCCTCATTTATTCTCACACTTGTCATTCAACACATCAGATAGCACACAGCCTTAATTATCCGTAGTCTCAAATATATACCGTTATCATGCTCCCATCCACAGCCACAAATATCTTCATTTTATTATAAAAAAGGCTTGACATTTTATCAATTAAATAAAAACCATATCAATTGTAGCACTTATTTTTACTCTTGTCTTTTTATTATCACAATCATTTCAATCCCGATATGTCAGTACACCAATAATCATTCAATCATGTATTCACAATTTATTCCCTCGTACTCTATCTTATCCAAAAATACATTAGTAGTAGAAATTTATTATTCCAACAACCGCTTCCCCATCATTTTACTGAAATAAAAAGATAACTTTTGTCTCACTTATTTGATTCATCTTCTACTACTCCCACATCACAGAATTATTCCAACAATATCAAAACGTGGCAAACAACATCCCAAAACATTTATCCATTAGAGCCTAACGTCCAAGAGCTATTGGCTTTGATTAACGTCCTTTTCATGGCTCCAGAACAACACAGTCATACAAAAATGGAAGTGTTTGGCCCGGACCTTCTCAACAAGGCCATCGCTTACCAAACAAAGACGCTGATCGACCAAGTGCCCGTCCCTCTCCCTTCCTTCACCGCCGACAATTTTATGTCAATTGTTAGTATTGTTGCCACCATTGACGCAAGTTCCTTGTCCCCGAAGAATGCCAGACTGCAGCTTGTGACCATGGCATGCACCATCAATGCTGTGCGGCAAAACGTCATTAAAGTTGATTGCTAATACGTAAGTTTACTTTGTTTTTTAATTTTTTATTTATTTATTTATTTATTTTTGGAAGGAAGAAGCGCGGTATGCACATTGTGTTTCAATTCTGATATTAATGACCCCCCTTTTCTCCACTTTATTCTGACTCGCATCAGCATGGCTAAGTTTTTATAAACTTAATCATAGGGAGAATAAACATAATAGCTTTGTTGTTTGTTAATTCCAAAAATTAATATTAATACTAAAATATATATATATATACTGTATATAATTCCATGTTTATAGAATCATTCTTCATATAAAAAAAGATTGATAATGTAAAAGTTTAAGATGAATCACGACAAACAATATTTTTTAATTTTTAATGTTATTATTTTCTAGCTACAGATACCCAATATTCATTTAATATGTCTTTTTGATTAAAATCAGATTCTTTAACCCAACTGTTTGTTCTTTATCATAATCTCTCCATTTAATCAAATATTCATATTAAACATATAATCTTATATGTTTTATTATGTATTGAATTTTATATTCATTATTATTTGAAATTTTATTGTTGTATCAATATTCATTTCTTGCTCATTTACTTCTTTATTATTTATCGTTAAATTATTAAAAAGTTTTATTTTTTTGAACGGATAACAGAAGTTATGTAAAGTAATATGATAGCCAATGTTTTATATTTATCTATACAGTATATTATTTTATAGTATTTTCATATAAACCATCAAAACTTATACAATCGGTTTCGTTATAAAACGTTTTTATATATAGTCTATAAGATGAAGTGGCAGGTACATATATTTCCAGCTCATCAAATAAATATCCTTTTAATAAATGTTCCATTAAAAAGCAAAAAAAAAAAAAAAAAATGCTCGTTAATTTTCTTTAAGCAGAACCACACATCAATGATTCCCGCAACCCACCACAAGATATACAACCACCCAAGCGAAAAGATGGAGCAGCCCAACCCCTTACGAGTGACTGGGTTGTGTGTTCCCTTATACCGCTTCTCGACGATGTGAAATTCGAAATAGCTGATATCAAGCCGCAAAGACCACGCGGAGATTACCCGAAACGCCAACAACGAAGCTGATGACAAGTTACTGGCGAAGGACGGAAATGACAACAAAACGTGGGAAAATGGGGTGGGGGAGAGAAACTATTTACCTTCATCGCTGCTAATGCATCCAAAGTATTGATTGATCACCGTGATGACGTCAGCTATCATACAACATACGGACAATTCACCAACGAACAGAAACTTGGATTTTTATTGTCGAATGATATAAACTATTGAAACCTCATAGAATAAACATCGATCGAGCATTTCAACCCATTGGATTGTGGCTAATTACGTGATTGGACCAAAAGTGCGATGTCTTCTTCATATATATTTTTTTATTTGTGCAGAACAAAAGCAAACGACGAAAGGCAAGGCCAGGATAATAATACTTTGTTATGAATATGTACGGTTTGCATGTTTTATTAATACTTTTATATATATATTTATAGCATCAATGATTCCGCCTCGTCTTCCTCCACCGGTGCTGCTAGCAACAAGACACCTACTTAAATTATTCTTATAGGTCAAAAGCATTCAAGAAAATCGAAGGTGAGTTATGTTACTCTAATATGAATATGTGGTTCGAATAGTTTACTAATCTTTTTTTTTTTTAAGAAAAAAAAAAAAACAATACACAGCGGCGGCGACACCAGCATCAGTGACAGTAGCGTTGACAACTTTAACAGCCGCGGGACCGATGATTCTTTTTGCTGATTCATTCCGTTCTGTAAGTCGTGTGGAGTTATTCCTAACTTCGATGTTAATATTACTGACATTACCCATATATTGACATACAACAGCCATCCGAAGAAAATCAAGGTATGTGTATGACTCTTCTATGAATATAAACCCTCTCTAAATCTTTCACTCATTGTTTTAGTATACACATAAACAATAATCCCTCAACCTTCATTAGTGCAACCAAAAAGAAGAAATTTATCAACAGCAAACAAGCCAAAATCAGGTTACCTAATATCACCACACACCCAAGTGATGAGGACGCGGGCTATGTCAGTTGATGGTATTTGTGCTTTTTTTTTTTTTTTTTTTTTACTCGGATCCCATGTTGTCAGCACAGGTTATGAATGATCCGCAAGATCAGGTCAGGTTAGTATTTTGTTCGAAGATAAATATGTATGATCTGTGTCGATTTCTGACTCTTTTTTTTTTTTTGCAAACGTCTCCCCATAGGAAACCGACTGCCTTGAATCGACGTGTAATCAATTACAACGAGGTAAGTTAAAAAAAAAAAAAAAAAAAAAAATACAGCCCTACCGCGCATCGACTAATACTAATATATATTTTACTTTTCATAGCCAAATAATCGCAGGAAATCAACTAGGTAAATTTCATTTCCATATAAAAGCTGCATATTGACTCTTTTTTTTTATTTTTATTTTTTATTTAGGATCACACGTTCCTCCTCCAAAAAGAAACGTTTTACGAAGTTATTGTAGTTATTCCATATATATAGTTTCTTGTAGTGCGGATCACTTATAATGTCAATTTTGTGACTTCAATCGCCGTTTGAAAATGCCTTTTAAAACCTTCTTTTTTTCCCTCCTTCCCTTCCTTTCTTTTCTTTTTTTTTTCCCAAGTCACCGCCATTTCATTGATCTCAATGAGGTGATGTTCAACTGGGATTACTGTCAGGACTAGTTTAGAAGGGTTTTCAGCTCAGGTATTACGAGATGCATGGGGAAACCCTTTCATTTTGGATCCAGAATTTGTGGCCACTATTAGATTAGCCTTCATCTTAGTTTAGTATTGGTTGTCATTGTTATCATTACTATTGAATAAACTTTGTCTTGCCTTTTTCTATCATTATTCTTTCTCATTGTTTGATTGTATTACCAAATGTATATACATGGGCTTATTATAAGCAGAAAAAAAAAAACGGGTGTGTATGTGTCTGTGCGCACAAAAAAAAAAGAAGGGACGGCACTTTTTATTGTACAAATACACATAAACTGATCCTCGTTTGCAGGTCTTACAAACTACATCTACATCTACATCTACATCTATATCTACTAACTACGCTAGATATGGGAGCGGGAACTAGCAAAAAACAGAACCTTGTTTTTGGTATAATATTTTACAGTTTTCGCGGTGTTTTACAATATAAATGCACATATCATTTGCTTTTTTAGTACATCAGATATGTTTCAAATCCTAGGCCAGCCAGCCAAAGTCTTCATTTTTTGAAGGCTGATAACTCTTTCTTTCTTTATAAAAAAAAAAAAACAAAAAACAAACTGATGTACAAGTTTTGCTCTTAAAGGTCTGAATTATCATGCTTATACATTATTTTTTTGAGGTGGCCATTTTTTAAAAAACCCTCAGCTTTCTAGGAACATGCCTAAAATTTGACATTATAAGTGAGCCGCATCATACCTAATATCACCACATACTCAAGTGACGAGGACGCATTCTATTTTTTGTTCCATCCTATATTTTGGGGAGGGGCGATTCCTCTATTTCAGATAGACCCAAAACTTTTCCATAAATAATGATTGATGGAAAATAATGAGATTAAGAGGTAACACCGATCGACAGCGTTAGAGTATAGAATAAAGAAGAAAAAAAGATTCGCAAAAAGGTATAAAGAAATACTTGAGAAAATCGGATATGATATTAAGAATCCTGCCCAATATCTTGGCACTTTCCTCACAGCCCCACATGCATTGTATCCTACGCTGATCTCCCAAATTCAGAAATCAAATTCAAATTTGAAAAAACTTGAGTGATACTGATTGAAATAGGAGCTTTGCTAATGAATAAAAATATATTCGTCAAATTTCTTACTATGACGCTAATATCAAAGACAATACGATACTATCAATTATTAATTTAATTAATCATTTGGAAAAATCATGCGGATGAAATATGTAAAAAAAAAAAAGGATCTGGGCTTAGGCTTTCATATAAAAAAAGCTATGCACAGATACACTCGTGCTACATACAGTATATCATAGAAGTTAAATCCTGTTCAAAACAAGTTGTGCGCCAACATGTTCGTGCTACATCCAGCTCTGTAAATATCTTTAAAGGTTGATTTCTTAGATCATCAAACATTCTCTCTCATTTTTATCCCACATCATCTTTTCGATTTCTCTTTTCATATATTAGCTTTTATTGTAGTTATTTTCTAACTTTTACCATCATGACTCTGGGAAATGAAATGGAACATGACTTCAAGAGTGACATCTATCACCAAAAGCTACGCAGCAATTTTTTTTTTTTCTCCACGCCGCGCTTATATTGCTTTCTAGCCCTGATTAGAAATAAAATTCATGCCGAAACGTTTGAAACGCCGATCACGAAAATTTGTCCCCCCCCACTTTTATAGCAACCACAATGCGGAAGGGAAATACAAAATGATACTATACCAAAAAACAGTAAGAGAACATATTTCTGTAAAGAGAGTCCATTGAATGTGTTTTTTTTTTTTTTTTTTTTTTTTTTTTTTATTTCAAAAAAAAAAAAAAAAAAAAAAAAAAACCAAGATCGATTTTTTATTGAAATAACAAATATAGGAGGGGAGTGGCAAGAATAAACCCCTCTCCCATTTACTAAATAAAATGTTTTCACATAAAACCTAGTTTTTAGAAACAGTCAGGCTGGGGATTGTTCAATTTGGACAATGTAATCGTAAGCCCTGGTACCTTGCCAGTGGGTTCTATGCTTGAACTTATCGCGGTCAAAGTGTTCTTGTTCATAGGTACAATGCTTTTCAGGTGGATTTTTAGCAATTCTGTTGTATCCTGTGTTTCGCAAGTGATCATGAAGGGGACCGGCTTCATAGTAAGCGGTGTCGTGCCTGTCCTTCAACTTGGCTTCCACGTCGTGCCAAATCGCATCGACACATGCATCGTCCGTGGCTTGCCAGTTTCTGTCACCGCCAGTGTGACCAGTTGCTTGGACGTGACCAGTGACGGGTGGATAATCCATGTTAATTTGATAAAATAATAAAGTAGTAGTTCCTTGGGGTTTTGATAAATAGAAGTTTGTTAATAACTATGCAAAAATTAAAAATAAAAACGTTTGTTATTTTATTGCTCGTTTTTATATTGAGGTGGTTGCTTTCGGAAGGCGCCCATAGATTGAATTGCCACGGTTTAGCATAAAAATGGATAAGAACTTTTCTAAGGTAAATCGTCTCATGACACAGTACAGTTTCTATATTCATTGGTATTCTCATCATGGAACATTATGGAACTTCATGCAGAAATCGGAAATCCCTTTTATGTCAACGTTGCCCCTCCAGTTCACACAGCATTATTTATTAACAGAATGTATGGAGTCTTTTGAATACTTAACATTGGGAACGCTTTTTTTTTTCAGAAACACATTTCAAGGAATTATTTGTTTTTTATTTTGATAATGTCTCTCAAGTGAAAATAGCCTGGCCTTTTTCTACGAAATGTCAATTTCAGCTTGTTCCTCAAATAAGACATTTTCCCTGTGTCAAACAAAAATAGTAAAAAAAAAAGGACTTATGCAACTTCTGTTAGGCGTGCAAATTGAACACTAATAGAAATAAGTTCTGGTCATGCATAATGTTCCAGGAGTAGAATTGCAATGGGCTGTATTGTGTTGTGTCACTTGGCCAAAAATTGACACGCTCAGAAAAAGTCGATCACTGATTTCTTACTCCGCGTGTATTAGCCACTGGCCAATGAAGTCTCAGATCTGGCATAATCCTTATTGTTTAATCTCTCCTAAAATTATTGGCAGAGTTTCACTGACTTTAGCTTTAACATTGGTCTTTTATTCTTCTAAAAGGTTCTTAGGTACATATTTTTTGTGGCGAGAACAATATATATATATACGTAGAAGGATCAAGGACCTAGTTTATTTACATCATACATTGTAAACTATATATTACATTGATCTACGCGTTTTGCGGCCTACATCTACGTACGCTCTCTCTCCTGTTATTTTAAAATCAAAAATATCAAACAATTTATGCCAAACCGTGGCAATTCAATCGACATATCAACTCCAAACAATGTCGCACTCCATAAGAGGAAAAATGAGTATCATAGAAAGCAACAATAATAAAGTCAACCATGTTCTTTATCTTTATTTTGATGTTTCACACTTTACTTTTATTTCACAAACCTGAACGAAAACGATATATCGATGAATATGTCGTCGTTTTATATCTAGCAATCAAAGATCACGTTCAGGAAATAGTTCGGGCACAGGAGGAGGAAAAAAAAAAACTGGCAAGCTGTTGTTGAACAAATGTGATGCGGCCTTTTGGGCAGCAAGTGGTAGAGAAATTGAAAGACAGTGCCGACACAAGTTGGACCTCTTCATGATCACTTGCGAAACACCGGCTTCAACAGGATTGCTAAGAAGTCACCTGAAAAACATCTTACGTCCGAATAAAGACCACCGTAAAATGCCTCGACTCATACATAGAAAAAACTGGTGTGGCACCAGAGCTTATGATTATGTGATCCAGATTGACCAAACCCCGATCTGACCTTGTCCCCATTTTTGACTTCAAACTTTTTTTTGAAAAAAAAGGGTTGTTCATTCTTCTCCCTCTCCCCCCCCAATCTATTTCAACTAAACCGCGGCCTTTTTTTTCATGAAATAATAAAATCAACATTGAATGAACTTTTACACAAATGATTTCCCTTACAGTTTATCCATGTTGGATCAACTCCTTTTTTTTTAGTCGACTATCATTTTTGTGATATTTGTTTTTACTGTATTTTACCCTTTACTCATCCATCCCCAAAATGCTAAACTGCAATGTAATGTTATTTCTTACCTGATAGTTTTTTTTTTTTTAAACCTTCTAATCGTTTTTCGTTGACTTAAAAAAAAAAAAAAAAAAAAAAAAAAAGCGGGTCTTTTTTGACGTTAAAGTCTCAACTCCCCTTCTTTTCACTACATCATTACTGCTAGATTGCCCTATGTGAGCCAATCGGACGTCATCCCGAGGTTTGCTGTGAGCTAAGTTTGCTGTCTTTCAATTGAATATTGACTATGCATATAGGAAGAATCCCCGAAGGACACATAGCACTAATCCCAAGCTCCCCTCCCCCTTTCTCTCCAGCACAGCTATCCCCTAAAGACTCAGACCTCTTCGTTTCCGAATCATAACCATTGTATTCAAGTCATAATGAATTTTCCCCATTTAGATAGTGGTGGTGATTGGGAATGGCTTTTTTTTTTTTTTTTTCTCCATCCTCAATCGACAAAACAATGAAAACATTTGAATATATATGACAAAAAGAAAGAAAAAAAAACAAGACACACTTTATTCAGATGTAGATATAAAACTACGACAAACTACAGTATGTAACACTAAGCTAAACTAATAAAGGGGAGAAGGAGCCCATAACAATCATGTCGAACGTGGAAGAGACATGCTAATCTAATGGGTGTCAAGGAATCTCGATTTCGAAATGAAAGGGTTTCCCAATGTTCTTTGTATCCCATTTTTCAAAATGCCTCCGAGTCAGGTTCTAACCACTCATCTATGTTGACCATTCCTCCAAGGAAGAGTTCATGAAGAAAAAAAAAAAAAAAAAAAGGATCACCAAAATATAAACTCACGTGGGCGGGGACTGAAGTCGCTGGACATTTTCATCCAGGAGGAAATTTTGCGCCAGTGCGAAATGTTGGAGGCATCTCATCCATCCCCCATGACATCTTCCTTCAATCAATGATTATTCCCCGCGACTCTAATAAGAACTAGGGCGTTTACTGAAAAAAAAAATTAGAAAAGAAGGAAATAAATACAAAATAATACAAAGTATAATGACGATGGATGTGGAGCAGTGATAAAATATATAATGGGCAAGAGAACAAGAAAAAGCCCCTTCCTCCCCGTCCATGCTATTGTTGCACTGTACTTTACATACAGTGAAGAGTGGAATGTTTTTTTCATTGAAGTTTTCTAGTGGTGTGTCTTAAAAGAAACGCCAAGAAGGTAACAGGTAACAGGGGGGGGATAGGATAGGGCAAATTCACAGGATTGTATATCAAACAAATATAAAAAAAAGCAACGATATCATGCAATTCTATGAATAAGGATATATATGTATATATATTATATTAGCATAAACGGAGCGAGAGCAAGCGAGGACGAGCCAGAAGATGCGGCATATGGATGGATTAAGGAAAAGACGGATGGTCTTGCGAAAAAAAAAAGGTTAAGTGGCGGGATTTCAAATGAATAGTTCCGTTAGTGGCAAAAAAAAAAAAAAAAAAGTTAACTTGAGGGATCAAAAAAACGACTAAAGCCGCATGAAAAAAAAATTGTTGATCTTTTCACCTGCCTAATGAACAAAGAATGAGAGTGTGTGTTACGGTATAAGGTTTAAAGGTTGAAGTAGTGAACACAGAAAATAGGTGGGACAAAGCTATAGCTTCTTTTTTTATAGAATGAAAGTGACAGAATGAGGGAAAACGGTATGTCGGAATCGTCACTATTTTATTACCAAGCTATTGCTTGATGGTAGACTGGTATGTCAAAGTGAAATAAAAATTGTGGATAGACTGGAGATTGTGAATTTGAAGAAAAGCAATGCCCTTTGCATGTGATAACTAAAAAAAAAAAAGTGGAGGTGGTTGCCATGTGGATTTATTTGTTATATCCTGTAATTCTATGTATCACAAATTAGCATCAATCAAATATACCAACTGTCAGACACAAAAACAAGCCCATAGGGTCATAATCACTCCGCTTTTTTTTTTCCCTTTTGCCTTTAATAGTCCACGCGGGCCACATTCAAAATTGGTAAACGCCACACAAAACTCATTGGAAGCTTCATTTTGTCCCCCCCCCCTTGATATATTTTAGCTTTTTTCTTCTAGTTTCTTCTTTGTTTCTTCATTGTTATTTCATCTACCAAACATGGCAAACGAAGACGGTACGGATCCTATTGCTCAAGGTATTGTTCATCGTTCACTAAAGCATTAAGAAATAAAAAAAAAGCACAGCTGCAGTTTTACTGACACGGCGCATTTTCTTTTTGAAAAAATAGTTCAACCCACCCAAGAAAAACCGTCCCAGACCGACAAGGCAAAAGAAGCTGATGCTGATCATATCGCTCAAGGTATGTTCATTGTTGCTCAAAAAAGTCCTCATTTAATAAAAAACAATAGAGCTGTTCTTTACTAATTAGACATTGCTTTGTTGTTCTTTTCTTTTTTTGCTCTTGAAAAAAAAGTTCAAGCCGCTAAGGAATCCTTGCCTCAGGAAAGCATGACAGACGATGCTGATATTATTGGTAAAGAAGGTATGTTCATCGTTTCTCTAAATACATATAAGAAAAACACACACAACTGAGCCCTTTACTAACAATATATACCCGCAACATTTTTGTTTTTACGCAAAATAGATGAACCCATTGAAGAAAACCTGTCTCAAGTTACCATGGCAAAAGAAGCTGTTGCGGAGTCTATTCCAAAAGGTATATTCATTGTTTTGCCCAAAATAATTCTTCGGAGTTTCTTTACTAACAAGACGTCCTCCAACTTTGGGACAACAAAAAACAAAAAAAATAGGTCAACCCACGGAAGAGAAACCGTTCCATGTGGTACTTATCGATATCAAAAAGGCAGCTAATGAGAACATTGTTCATTGCATCGAAAAACCATTGATGGGATCTGGCGATTTGAAATATGTGGCGGTTTCGTACCGGTGGGGGGAATTGCATGAAACCACGGTGGATACACAACTGGGGTATTTGGCATCGATTACGTCGTTTGGCTTGGATTCGTTTTTCCAACTGTGTCGCACGATGTCGCAAGAGGTGGATTTGAAGGATATGGAGTATGTGTGGGTGGATGCGATCTGTGTGGACCAAACCAACTATGAAAAGAGGAAAGCCACCATTTATCAAATGACCAATATCTATGAACGGGCCAATTACATTGTGGCTGTGCCTGATTTCCATTTGCGCCATTTGGAAAGTGTGAACAAGAAAAATGCCGAAATCATTCAAGGCTCGATGAAATACAGCACTTATATATATCACTTGATTCATGGCAATACTGATGATTTGTTGGAGTGTGATACGGCGTTTCTCGATGATCACCATGTCCCCGACGACCCCCATTTACGTTACCTGTTGACCAATTACACAGAGCATTTTGCCGATGGCTTTACTACCTGCAAGGAACATGATGAACACTACGATGCCGACCTCACCCTGGATCATATCTACGAAACCAACTTGGCGTCTCAAAAAAAAGTCAAGCATCACCATAGCCGAAAACTGTACAAGCGCATCTTCAGCAAGATCGGGATCGGCAAGGGGAAACGCAGCCATCCTCTCGATGATCAAGATATCAACAAGCTACATAAATGTGACAAGACAGATGCCTGCCCTATCACGCTCTTTGGTAATGGTGGTGATGATCCGGACATGTACGAAAAGCGTGACATGAACAGCAGCAAGCACCAACAACAGAATCTACAACAGCAAAGAGACATCGATGCGACGAAATGGAAACTGGTGATTCCCGAACGAAGTGCCATTATTCGTGAATCGATGGATTTCTTATCGGATTTGATTCAAGATTGGTCGACACGGGTGTGGGTGATCAGTGAATACCACATTGCCAAAAAGAAGAAAAGTCGGAAAATGAAATATTGGTTTATTCAGCTCAGTCAACCGTCCACGTCCCGCACCAGTCCTTCGCCCCATCGCCATGACAAGTTTTTTGAATTCGATTTTTCCAAGCAAGATATTCGTGCGTTTTCTGCCTCGACGGTGACGTTGGTGAGTCGTGCGCCTAGCCAAACCTCGCTTGTAGCATCGTCAACCGTGGGTAAGAAACGCAAGAGGGAACCCTGTGCCGTGTTCCAAAGCTTCCATACCACGGTGCAAACCCAGCTCAACCGTCAACGGTTTTTGGAAATCATGTTGAAATCCAAGGCCAGTCGTAACGAAGATCGCATGCATGCCATTTTACCGCTGTCGCATTATAAACACAAACTGGGTAGTAAAGAACAAGTCGGTCAATGGCACATCACCAGTTTGATCTCGGTCAAATTGCAACTCTATACATGGGCCAACACCAAACATCAATGGCAGCTCTTATTTTTGTCCACGCTCTCCAACCATGCCAGTGCCACGTTACCGACGTTTGCCACCTCCAACATTGATTGGCCAACCACCGACAAGTACCCGACGCTCAATGAAAACGACCAATACCAATGTAATTTTGATTTGACCAACCCGGACTCGATTCAACTCACCTCATTGGACAACAACAACAAGCATAAGCTCACCATCAAGCCCAAGGAATATTATCTCCATGCCAACTATCAAAACATTCTCCTTTCTGGCCTCGCTCCCAAGGATGAAGCCCAACTACGTCGTCTGCTTCACTTGGAGTTCCCCTCTGACTTGCCTGACATGCTTTGTATTCGCGAATACACCGCCGGCCGGCCCTCGCAGTCTCACCAAGACAGTGAGTATGTGGCTGCTCGTGAAGGGTTCACCCATTGTATTTATCTCATTGGCTGCATGGCGAAAAATCAATGGATCCTCAAGATCGAACGCGATTTCAAGTATCATCCCGTGGCCAAATTGCAAAAATGGGAACGCCGGGTTTTGGATGCTAACTCCAAAGGGTTTGATATCTATTAAATTCTTTTTTTTTGTGGGGGATGCTAAGGTGTATATATTTTTTTGATTTATTTATAATATGTGTCTTCAATAAAAGAAAAAAAGCGATGTGGATGATTCCCAGAGATATGATAATATAGAACTTAATCCTAAGGTCTAGATGAATGGATAGGGAATTGGAATAGTATACCACATTGCAAAAATAGGAAAGGGGTCGGACCTAGCACCGACAAGTCATTGACAAACTATATATGCTCTATAGTCATAGTGGGTGAACTATCGAAAAAAAGTGTGTTTTTGGTAGTATGCCTTTAAAACAGCTACGATAGCCACATTGTTTACTAATTTGATGGAGTCAGAGTACAGTTAAGAAAAAAAAAAAATAGAGGCACCATTTATTGACGCCTAGTTATCGATATATGGGGTACATTGAAGAAAATAGCATGAAGGAGAGAGCTAATGTGAGATTTGGAAGAATGGTCAACACTAATCTGAATGCAAAGATTGTAACATAATGGCTAATATAAGGTATAGTACAATACTATATGGTACAAAACGTGAGAAAGACCACAGCGACATCTTTTATTGAAGCAAAACATGGGGTCATGGTACTAAAAAAAAAGAATCTCTTGTACACAAGACATGAGACAAGGACTAATGGGACATTGTTTATGGAAGAATAACAAAAGATACATATTTTATTGTACAATATTTATTGAAGTTATAGATACAAACTATGGACAAAATTAACTCCAAATGAAGCTAATGAAGTCAACTAACTAATGGTGGTCTTCCAGAATTCTAGAATCAAAATGAAAGGGTTTCCCCATGCATCTTGTCATCCCTGAGCTGAAAACCCTTCTAAACTAGTCCTGACACTAACCTAAGTCCATTAAAGTTCATTACGACCTCCACGAAGTCATAATAATGAAAAGAGAGAAAGAAAAGAAAGGGGGGGAGATAAAATGGGCGATCGACAAAAAATCAAAATATCATACAGCGGCGTTTGAAATCATCATCTTTTTTTTTTTTTTTTTTTTGTAATGTGTCATTTACTTAAATAAATCTTGGTCTCACGTCATAAGAGCGATGCCCAATAAATATTATATAGGGGGTAAAGGGGGCAAAAGCTGATTAAAAAAACACAGAGTCGAGGAAGAAGAGAAGTGATGTGTGAAAAGGCTAAGCTGGCAAAGGGATGTGGAGGGGATCTTCATTATTTTTATTGTAGGCCGCTTCCCTCGTTTTCTTGTTGCTCTAGGCTGAAATAGAATATCCCAACCCACGGTTTTTTGCTTGTAGACAAAAACCAATGTTTTCGGGAATGCGGGGGATATTCGTTTTAAAGTTTTACATCCAGTTCTATTGTATATTGGCTGGCAAACCCAGGAAGCAAATAGACCTCGGTTGGCTATATAAACTCCAATAAATTTCACCTTAGTTACTTCTCCCACACTCCCCCCAGTGCCTCATTCAACGTTTCCCAGTAAAGCTGATGCACTAAAAAAAATTGCCACAATTCGACTTTATCTGGAAGCGACGGAACTCGTAATCAAATTTCTGTGTGAGAAATCACTAAAATAGCAAAAAACAAAGATAATATATAAAGTTAGAGGGGATGTAATAATAATGAATGTGTGCCACAGTTGATGGGTGATGTGATTGTTAATGGTACAGATGATGCGGTGTTTCTCTCATGAAATGCCTGTGTAATTTGTGAAAGAGAAGACTTTGAGGACGGGGCGAAGCGAAGGATGAAGATCGAATCCATATACAGGCTAAGCTCCAAAGAATTGAAGGGCCGAAATCGCTTCCCAAATCGGGATGATTGCTTCGGAAAAGAAAATATTCAGAAAATAAAAGTATGACAGAGAACACTGCTTGAAATAAAAAATCTTACTGCTATACTTGATAAATTGATATTGGTCAAATTTCCTATTTTTGTTATATTATACTCATAATAATTGGAGAGTCCCAGAAAACAAAAAAAAAAAAAAAAGGTCGATGAAACGTCAGGGCTTGTACTTTTTATTTTATAACAAAGCTGTACGCCCGTGTGTTTGTGTTACATGCAGTACATACGTAGAATGTTGGCTTCCTTGATCTTCAACCAACCTCTGTTACTTTTTCTCTTCTTGCTCCTCTTGCGTATCCTTTGGTTTTTCTTTTACTTTTCTCCCTATCGCACCATCATGACAATCCACAAAGAAGTGGAACAACACAAAGGTATGCTGTTATCTATTTCTAAAGTACACACCCAAACTGTCTTTTTTCATATTAAAAAAACAAAAAACAAATAAAAAACAAGCTGATTATTGATATATCTCTGTCACTTTTCCTTTTCTTTGTCCAGATGATACACAGCAGCAGGAAGCTCCATTTAAAGTTGTCCTAGTCGATATTGAAAAGGCTGCCAAGGATGAAATCATTCATTGTGTAGAAAAGCCACTAGAAGGAAACATGGAAAATTTGGAGTATGTGGCATTATCTTATCGCTGGGGCGAACTACATGAGAGGATGATCGATACATATGTAGGCTACACAGCGTATGTCACGTCATTTTCTTTGTATGATTTTTATCGTCTTTGCAAGATGATGAAGCGTGAATCCGATCTTCAACATATCAAGTACGTGTGGGTGGATGCGATTTGTGTGGACCAGGCCGACTATGAACGACGCAAGGCCACCATTTATCAAATGACAAGGATTTACGAAAAGGCCAAGTATATTGTTGCTGTTCCTGATCTTCATTCCGAATACTTAAGCGACACAATGATTAAGAATGTAGATATCATGACGGGTTCATATAAGTATAGTAATGACATTTATTACCTTATTCATGGAAAAACGGACGAACTTGCGGCCATTGAAAAGAAATCCCTCGACAAATCAAAAGTCCCTGACGATCCTGTCTTGAGACACTGGTTGACAAAATATACCAGTTATTTTATGCATGGATTTATGAACCACACAAAACACGCCCCTTTATACGACCCTGCGGAAGTACTTGCTCACATTTACGAAACGAGCCAAAGACCATGTGCATCGTCGTCTTCATTAGCACATCAACTTCTTGATAGTGATGGTGGTGGTGGTGGTAATACCAGCAGCTCTAAAATAAATTCGACGCAAGTGGCTGACCCTGACTCTACTGAAGGCGCGTGGAATCATTGCAATAAAACTGGTTGTCCTCTCTATTACTTTGATGAACTGGCATTGTCGAAATGGTGGTTTTCCGATGGAATACATCGTTCGTATGACGAGAACGACTATTATGTTCCTCCTAAGAATAAATGGAAGCAACTAATACCTGAAAGAAGCACTGATATCCGACAATCGATGGAATTTTTAACGAATCTCATTGTGGATTGGTCCTCTCGCGTTTGGGTGATTAGTGAAATCAGCATTGCAAAAAAGAAAAACAATCTTAAATTTTGGTTCATGCAATTAAGGCCAACCATGGACGAGGACAATATGGTGGTCTCATGCGCGTCTCTACCATCTACCGAAAAATTTACTTTCTTCAAATTTGACTTTATCGATCCTGCATGCTCTTCGTCTTTCGATAACTACGTCGGTAACGATTACGATTCTCATTTTAATTACAGAGATACCGTAGGACTGACGAATATGGACGTTAGGCGAGGGTCCTCCAACCCTGTTTACCTAAAATTACACCATACTATGCTCCACCAACTCAACCAACAAAACTTTCTAGACATGATATTAAAATCCAAGGCCAGCAAAAATGGTAAGCTCGCCTTACTTTTTTTTTTTTCATTATGGAATTAACAATAAGCTATATTTTGCATAGAGGATCGATTCTACAGTATCTTGCCCTTATCGGAGTATAAAGACAAGCTCGTCAGCAAAAATGAAGTCGATCAATGGCATATTCGCACCATGTTGTCAGTCAAATTGAAACTATTCGAATTCATATCAACCAAAGACAAGTTGGTTCTTCTTTTTATGTCTGGTAACTGGGGAACGACAAACATAGGCAGCATGCTACCAACGTTTGCAACATCAACTATCACTTCAAATACAAAAGGTCTAAATTTCAAATTGTTTAAAGACAACGCCCCATACAATTTTGACATGCTCAAAGAGCCCGCGGTTACGTTTCATCCGCCCATCATTGACAAGAAGAAAAAGAACAACTTCGACCATTGTCATGACCTTTACTGTCTTCATCTAAAACCAAAGGAATATTACAAGTCAGTGAACGCCGACAGAAATTGGTACGGTGATGATCTGCTTTTGAATATCGAAATACTCAAGCGTCTTGACATCATTCAGGAGTACACCACCAAAGATAATCTTGCTACCTTGGATGCTATTTATATTGGCCTTTATGAAAAAGACATCATGGAACCAATAAGTATGAGTGGTTGTTGCCAGGATTACTATATTATTTTGGTTGGAAGCTTGATAAAAAATAAATGGATATTATGTCCTTGTGTATTAGGCACCAGCCCTTATTACCGTGGCGGGTGGACGTATCATCTCAATAGTGATGGTCATGTTTTTAATATCTATTAAATTTATCATAATACGGTATATATATATATATATATATGATGTATTGAATTAATCGATAAAAAACTATGCTACTTTATTACACTACAATTGAATCAATTAATAAAACCTAGCTGCTTTTACTGCATTGCACGGTAATGAGAACCCTTTTTTATTATTATTATTATTATTATTATTATTATTATTATTATTATTATTATTATTATTATTATTATTATTATTATTCTGGGCTCAGTAATCGTGCCTTTCTGGGTTTTTGGTTCCTGATTTTTTGCCGCTCGGTTTTTCGAATATCAGATGGGAGCAGCATCCAACTGGCAAAAATAACGCTATACGAAAAAGAAGGACAAAACATGGATAAACTATAAGAGAATTTTGTTTCTGTAAAGTGAATTCATTTTCAAAAAAAAAAGGGCTGGTGGTGGTGGTAGGAGGGGAAATGACTAGACGACATGGGGAGGTTGCATTGGTGACCAAGTTTTCAAAAAAAAAATAAAAAAATCAAAGACGCCAATGGTTAGAACATTTACACTCCGCCTCTCGTGATTTTCTATTTATTTCTGTTTTGCGCTTTTCTTTTTCCTTTTTTCTTTATTGGAAACTTTGAATGAGGTATTGGTCAACTTGGATTAGTAGTTAGAATACGAATCAGGGGCATTTTGAAAATGCAACACAATCTTGCATGGGGAAATCCTTTCGGTTTGAATTTAGGATTCGGAATCGTCATTAGATGAGCTTTCACCTTAGGATGGTGTGATGGAGATCCTCATTAGCTCTAGCTTAGTATTAGTTGGTATAGTTTGTATATACATTTACAATAAAACATATATTCTTTTTTTATTTTTATTATCATTGATCTCATGTCTAATTGTGCCATATATTCCTTCTACGTATTTCTGTTGGCAACAAATCTAGCCTCAGGTAGCGAGATCACCGAGCTGAGAGCGGCTTTTGAAAATGTTGGAGACAAATTCAGGAACCAAAAAAGTTGACGTCGAGGAAATCAGTGTCATGGAGAGCTTAGAAACGACACACAGAAATAATAATAATAAAAAAGTGTCATGCTTATCTTCCATAACTAATGTTCGTCAAAAAAAGGGTGACGAAAAGTAGTCATCCGCCTCATTCAAGAAAAAAAGCGTGTGTTTTGGATGCGTCCCCAAGTTACACAGTTTTGGCATGGTTTTTCGTTCTCAACCGATAGGCGGTGCTTCGAGGACCTGTCAAACGCCACATGCCGGCACTTTAAAACAGTTCTCGAGTTCGTCTTTCCGTTTTCTCCTTTTTTTCGTTTTTTGCTTTTCATTCGTCATTATGACTAGAGAAGATCAAGTGGAGCAATGCTTTGAACGTATGTAGTCGCTGCAACCAATACAGAAGAAAATTAAATAAAACAGAAGAAAGCATCTTTATTAATAAGAGTTTCACTTACCCTTCCCTTTTTTTTTTTATAGAGCTATCTTGCAACGACCGTCAGCAGCAACCGCAGAAACCATTACACATCGTCCTTGTGGATATTAAAAAGACTGAAAAATCTGGCAAAATCCATTGTGTTGAAAAATCATTGGAAGACGACCTGAAATACGTCGCCTTATCATATCGTTGGGGTGAACTACAAGAGACATTGGTTGATACGGGTGTTGGCTATATTGCATCCATCACATCTTTTGATATCAAGGACTTTATACAACTTTGCAAACTTATATCATTGGAATCCGATTTGAAGCATATGGACTATGTATGGGTGGATGCCATTTGTGTGAATCAAACCAATCATGCGCAACGCAAAGCCACTATCTATCAAATGTCCAATATTTATGAAAAAGCCAATTATATTTTAGCTGTACCTGATCTAAATCTACAACATTTGAAGGATACAAACACGAAGAATAACAACGTCATTGAAGGCTCCTCCAAGTATTATGATTATATTTATCACCTTATTCACGGAAACACTGAACAACTCACTGCACTCGATGAAAATTTTTTCAAGCACTGGAATATAACGCCTTCAACAAGGAAATGGTTGATAAATCATACAAACTTTTTTACACCAGGCTTTATGAAACAGCGGCAGCATAGTATAGGCTACTCTTCCGAGGAAGCACTTGATCATATTTATCAGGTCAGCCAAGCATCCAGTGAAATAACAACAAAAACAATGACCACAGACGAAAGAAAACTCCTTCAAGAACCATTCACATTAGGTCCTGGTGGGATGATCCAGAGCTGTGACATACCTGAACCACCTGAAGGGTTCCATTGTGAAGGCACGTATTGTCAACTGCACCTTTCTGAATTTGCAATTGACAGACAACCCATCGTCCCTGAACCTCAATGGAATCATGCAATCCTTGAAAGAAACACAGCCATCCAACAATCGATGGAATTATTTTGCAACCTTATTGTGGACTGGTCTTCGCGCGTTTGGGTGATTAGCGAATACAGCATTGCGAAAAAGAAAAACAACCTCAAATATTGGTTTGTTCAATTGGCACCCGAAATTGAAGAGTCTCTATTCGAACAGCCGATTCATTTCTACTTTTGTGGATTTGACTTTAACCAGGACGACAACGACGATCCTTTACTTTCAGGCTATACTGACCCTTTAAACGATCTTTATCCACCTTTGTCTGATCCTGTTTACCCAAAATTCCATGCCACCATGATCAAACATCTCAAAGAGCGCTCGTTTTTGGAGATGATACTGAAATCCAAGGCAAGTAGGTGTGAGGATCGATTGTATGCCGTCCTTCCTCTCTCAAAATACAAGGATCAACCCACAAATCAATCTCTGGTCGACGAGGAAGGTCGTTGTCAAGTAGTCAACAACCTCACCTCATTAAAATTGAAACTGTTTCAATGGATGGATACCAAAGACAGGCTTGACCTTCTTTTTCTGGCCGGAAATAATGCGTCCCTTCATCATGATTGCATCTTGCCAACGTTTGCTACAACCACTATACCTTGTGATCGTTATCCTGTACAGTATCTGGAATTTTGATTTGACCAAGCCATGTACCATTATGCTCCATCGTCATCATCCTCACACCAAAGATGACAATCATGACGACTTGGAAGGATTGTATTTTATCAAACTGAAGCCAAAACGATATCTGGTTTATGAACGGTTCAATAATACTGATATAATAAAGACGGAGTTATTTCGACACCTTCAGCTTGATGATCCCGACGATCCTCTGAAAGTGGTCCGAATTGACGGTATCCTTTCTGGCGAATTTGTCATCAATTCAATTTATTTACTAGGAAGCTTTGAAAAAAACAAATGGATATTGGCATCAGACAAACTCTCCTATGTATCCACTAAAGTTTGCAAAAGTGATGTTGATAGCGATGGGTTAATATTTATTGAATAAAGCAGACTTTATCGTTATCATACAAAAAACCCAAGTAATGAAAATTTTCACCCTTTTTTCTTTTTGTATGCAGAGTTATAATACATTATTCGTTTTGAATAAAGATTAGTGCAGATGGTACGAGACATCCTCATTTTTGTTGATGGCGGTAGGTTGATGATGAAGGACAATGGTGATGCGAGAGATTATTCAAACGCCGCTCACATGATGTTTCTCCTTTCATTAGATCCTATTTTTTTTTTTTTTTTTTTTCCACGACCCCACCTCCTGGTATTTTTGCTATGGTCCTGATCCGGGCTGTGTTCGACCTTTCCTCCCGTCCACCTTCGCCGTCACTTCTGATCCCATAGTCTACAGGAATCTCACCACCAAACTCCTACATGACCTCTTCAATCGAGTCATCAAACTGAAACCGTCCTTCCTCACTCACCTCACCATTGGGCTCGAACTGCGGGTGAAATCGAAGACGACACACTGATCCATGCTTTTGTTAGTCAAGAACACTGGTCCAACTTTCAATCACGTCAACACCGCAGCCTTCTTATGTCCAAAATGCCACTCCCCAAATATTCCCCTTTCTTCCCCTCCACCACTTGGCAACGTTTTTGGCACCAACCAATGGATTTGGACGCTCGTTCTCTCTGGTACCGCCTTCTCCACGGAAAACTTTATTGTCAAAAGCTATGGTCTCGCTTTCAACCCTCCTCTTCCTCCACCTGTCTTTTCTGTTCCCATGCAAACGAAGATCTTCACCACCTCTTCCTCTCATGCCCCATCAAATGGAACGTCTGGTCAGACGTTTTTCAAGCCATTCTCCCTCAAACCCCTCTCACTCTCCCTCTGCTACAATCATACATCCGACACCTTCGGATGCCCACAGATCCCAACCTCCACACCACCATTTGGCTTCTCTGCTCCAGTACTCTTCAAGCAATATGGCGTTTCCATTGGCAAAAGGTCATCCATGATGTTCCATTCCACACCCCTCGCATCATTGCCTTGATATCTCATTTGTTTGCACGTCTCCGACCTCTCCCCCCGCAACTTCATTATCCCGCCCCCTGAACCTTCCCTTTAGTCTTACCTTCCATCATCACGTCATTCTTTTGTAGTTCCTTTCTTTCTTTTATCCTCTAGGATTTATTTTATTCCCTTGGATTCGCCTCTCTACAATGCGTTTCTAATCCCGCAATCATAAAATAAAAAAAATTATGTTTGCCCTAAAAAAAAAAAAAAAAAAAAACATTATTTTTTCTTTCCTTTTTTCTTCATCATTTCAACTTCTTGGCGGTTAAGGTGATCTCAGATTAGTATTAGGACTAGTTTAGAAGGGGTTTCAGCTCAGGGTTGACAACATGCATGGGTGAAACCCTTTCATTTTGAATCTAGGCTCTAAGTCCACCATCCGTTGGCTTTTTTTGAAGCTAACATTAGCTTGATTTAGTGTTAGTTTATCCATAGTTTGTATTTACGCCTAAAAAATAAAACATATATCTTTTTACCATACTTTAAAGTAAAGTGTCACATTAGTCTCCCTCATGTCTTTCGCTATACATTTCGATTTTACCTTTGCCCCTTCTTGATAAGTGTTGACACTTGTTACGATTTAATAAACGAAAAATACGACATTAGTCTTTCACACGCGGTGTACAGTACAGTACAGTACTGTACGGTATATTAGATTCCATTTTACAGTCGTCCCTTTAGATTAGTGTTGATCACACTTTACATCTCCCACATATTATCTCCAATAACCCCATCATAGCAATGAGTCTCTCTCCTTTTAGTTTTGAGTATCTACTCAATAGGCTTCAATAATATATGTCCTTTTCATTATCTATTTTCTGACCCATAATATACATAATGAGAATTACTGTCATTGTGAGTGTCCTACCATCTATCTGTTTCCAGTTTACCAGTACGATTATTTTCTCCTGGAATCACAACGGCCGATTGACGTGACCAACGATATAAATAAATCTTCAGCCGTACCATGAGTTCAACGATCGTCATGCATGCCGTACTGTACTCAATGGCCACTCCACCATGGCATACGAATGCACCAAATAGTGTTCTGCCGTTTTAAGTCATTCATATCCCCGGACGATTGATTGACAGATCTAAGCCATTTGATTTGAAAAACGTCCATCATTATTTTTTTTTTCTCCCATCCGTATCAATCAACAAAGGCTGTGATGCCTGGGTAGCTTCAGACTGGATATACAGTATATATCCAAGTGACAAAACGAAAAAAAACAAAGGCTTCAAACTGAAGCCAGTTGAGCGCTAATGGACCGTATACTAAGGTACAATTTGGCAGAAGTCTTAATTCCATCAAAAATCGCACCTGCGAAAAACCGGTCTTGCGAGGAAATATTGATTTTAGATATTTACGAGTGGGTGATAAAATGAAGTACTGTACATAAAGAGTAGATGACAAAAAATTCGATGTCCGGAGGGGGGACGTTTCAGGATTGCTCAAAGTCAGAAACTTCTGACAACAATGTTAGAAAAAAAAAAAACAGAATACGACCAGTTATTCAGAATAGGGTGAATTAGTCCAGTATGGTGTAATGGAATGTAGTATTGGATATTGTTTTCTAATGTATTCAATAAAAAGCAAAATCATTTAAATTTAAATATGACTTGTATCTCAAAGTGAAGGTATAAAACACGTAAAAAGGGGAAGGGGAGGAACAAAGAGCTGATTGACTTGCTATACAGTATACAATCTCAAAATAATGAGAGTTGAACTAGTGCTACACGGATTAGAGTCAATGATTAACGATAAAAGGTATATTTTATTGAAGGATTGTATACACAAGTATAAACTGTGGGGGACGGTGAACGCTAATCTAAATGGACAACATGACGAATGTAAAAAAAGGGATCTACTATTGATGACAAATATAAAGTATGAGAAAGGCCAATGGTGCTAATTCAGAAAGACTTGACACCCTTTATTCAGATGTAGAGATAAACTATGACAGCAAAAACTAAGCTAAACTAATGACCGTTTCATGATACTTGTCTCTTTAAGATAAAGTCCTAATCTTATGGTAGATCCTGATACATCCAAAATGAAAGGGTTCCCCCATGTCCTTTGCCATGCCCTTTTTCAAAACCCTCTAAATCTAATAAAAAATCCCAGTCCATGATCACCAGACCTTCGGACGACATCAATGTGGAGAAAAAAAAAAAAAGGGAAAGGGAATGAAAATTTTAGACTTTAAAAAATTGAATTGAAATCCCGCCTTTTTGGTCAGTGAGATAAACAATGGCTAAACAGGCCACCATAAACAGTTTCCCAGAATGGCATTCTTATTCTCCAATCGAAGAAGAAAAAATTAAAACAAACGACAAAAGTAATATGAACGAGCGATAATAAAAGGTCCTTTTTTTTCCAAAAACAATGTGCATTTTACTTATAGTAGTAAAGTCGTTCGTGTATGGTTTTGGTGTTCTACATGTAACTACAAAATGTACAAAGTCCCTTTTTAAATCAATGTGAGTGACTTTATAAAAATCCAGTCCAATCCCTTGGGGAAGGGGGGTGAGGGGATGACACGTCGAGCAAAGCAGGTAGATGCCCTTGGACCCATGCCACCTAAAATGTCACTAGTGTGCAACAGTGCGGCTAGTATTAAGTAGATATTGTTTAAATAATAACATAAAAGCAAATAGAGCAAAAAAGGATGTAAAGAAGCAATTGTTTTTTTTTTTTTTTTTTTTTTTTTTTTTGTGGTCAAAATGGAGTGACCAGCGATATAACCTGGTAGCACCCTGACAATCGATTCTATTTTTTGTTCCATCCTATTTTTCCGGGGGACGATTTCCTCCATCTCAGATGAACCCAAAACTTTCCATAAATGACGATTGATGGAAAATAATGAGATTAAGGGATAACACTGGGAGACAGCGTTAGAGTATAGAATAAAGAAGAAGAAAAATTTTGGAAAAAAGTATGAGAGAAACACTTGAGAAAATCGGATATTAAGAATCCTGCCCAATATCTTGGCACTTCCCCGCTGCCCCACATATATTGTATTGTACGCTGACCTCCCAAATTCAGAAACCAAATTCGAATTTGAAAAATTGAGGGATACTGATTGAAATAGGAGCTTTGCTAATGAATAATAATATATTCGTCAGCTTTCTGAGTATGAAATTAATAACAAAAGAGAATACGATACTATCAACTAATAGTCATTTGGAAAAACCACGCGGATGAAATATCTGAAAAAAAAAAAAAAGGATCTGGGATAAGGCTTTCATATAAAAAAAGTTACGCGCAGATACATTTGTGCTACATACAGTATATCATAGAAGTTGAACTCCTGTTCAAAACAAGTTGTGCACCCGACATGTTCGTGCTACATCCAGTTCTGTAAATATCTTAAAAGCTTGATTTCTTAGATCATCAAACATTCTCTCTCACTTTTATCCCACACCTCTTGTCGATTTCTCTTTTCATATATTAGCTTTTATTGTTAGTTATTTTCTAACTTACACCATCATGACACTGGGAAATGAAGTGAAACATGACTTTAGAAGTAATATTTATTTCTAAAAGCTACGTAGCAATTTTTTTTTTTCTCCACGGCTCGCCTATATTACTTTCTAGCTCTGATTAGAATAAAATTCATGCCGAAACGTTTGAAACGCCGATCACGAAAATCTGCCCACGTTTTGTTTGTTCCCACACTTTCATAGCGACCACCAATGGAAAATGCGGAAGGGAATTACAAAATGATATTATACCAAAAATTTCAGAGAGGACAACCAGCTCACAGACGACGAATTCATGACTGTCGCATCATGAAAAATGATGGCATAAAAATAAAATCTGTTCCTGAAGAAATTGGAATTCCGATTAGGAACACTGCATGATAAAAATAAATAATCACGCAACATTGTGATAGAAGAAAAGAAAATAATGATTCACTTCATGAAATCATTAGGTCCCATAAAATAGAATAAAAGCAAATAAAATACCCTTGCAATAACATCAATCATATCATCATACACCTAATATCAGAACATCATACGATAATAATAAAAATAATAATAACAATAAACCCATGTAATATCTATTTTCAATGAAACATAAGATATAGTATATAAAGAGTGACATTTTTATTAATAAAAACCATATACAAGAATCTCACTTAATTCTACCTGTCCCACTTTTTATTTTCTACTTTTTATTTTTTTATTTTTTTTCTTTATATACGTTATTTCACAATGACCATTACGCGAACCATATATGGGATCGATGCCAAGACGAAATCAATAAGGGAAGCCAAGCTGGATCTTCTGTCACTCTCCGCTTGCATGACTGGAAACAAAGCCAGTGTTGTGGAAGGAATTGCCTAATCTGTAAGTAGTAATATAATAGTCATAAGGAAGCGTGTTTTTGAATTGTTACTCATTTATCACTTTTTTTTTTTTTACGATAGCCTGACCAAGCTACCACGAAATCGACTGCTGAACTTGGATAAAATCGGTGAAGTTGAACTACAAACCACTTACTATGATGCATTCCTCTCTGAAATTATTGCCGACCAAGACCGAAATGTAGCCCTGCGATGGGCCCAATAAATCATCATCTGATGAAAAGACTGATATCCGGCCCGATGCAATTATCTCAACACTGATGCAGCATGATTTCGGTTATCCTGTTGGTTTTGGTGAGGTCAAGCCTGGAAATAGCTCCACAACAAAACACTCTGTTTGCATGGACACATTCTTCGGCTGGGAATCGCATCAAAAAGGGCAATCGACAAATGGCATTTGGGTGGTTGTCTCGCGTTTATGATCAATGGATTCTATATCTCCTTCTTCATTGTCCGTAAGCAGCACAAGCACTTGTACACGATGACCGAAATTGGTGCTATGACCGTTGCCTCTTCCCTGTCGGAGCTTCACTCGTTTGCCTCTCTCAAGAACCTTGATATGTTGTCCAGCGTTGGTCACTGCTTTTGGAACCATTGCAATGCTACTGACGCTACTCCCACTGTTGAATCCACTGGTATTGATGACGATATTGTGGTTCCCATCTCCGACTTTTATGCTCTCATTGACAAGTCTCGCAACAAAGCCCGTGGCATGTCATCACGATATTGAATATCCATTTGACCCATCCTCCTTGGTAGTATAGTAGTATAGTCCTCATTGTCGTATTTGTCATCTGTCACTAATCATTTCCCACACTATCACACTTGTCATTCCTATACAGGTATAAAACACAGCCTCGAGTATCCATTACTTAGGCATATATACTTATATCTACAGATAACCAACTTTCCATAGCCTCAAATTACCATTCTTCGACCATATCCACAGCCTTCTTTTTCCCATTTTATTATAAAAACCCTTCCTCATTTTATTCAATAAAAACCATATCTGTTATATCACTTATTTTTATAACGTCTTCTTATTATTTCTATCAAATATTACAATGACAAAGGACATGGGGGAACCCTTTCATTTTGGATGTAGGATTCAGGATCTACCATAAGATTAGGACTTCATCTTAAAGAGACGAGTATCATGAAACGGTCATTAGTTTAGCTTAGTTTAGCTATCATCGTTTATCTCTACATCTGAATAAAGGGTGTCAAATCTTTTTTGCATTAGCACCACTGGCCTTTCTCAAGCTTTATATTCGTCATCAATAGTAGATCCCTTTTTTTACATTCGTCATGTTGTCCATTTAGATTAGCGTTCACCGTCCCCCAGTTTATACTTGTTTATACAATCCTTCAATAAAATATATCTTTTATCGTTAATCATTGACTCTAATCCGTGTAGCACTAGTTCAACTCCCTTTATTTTGAGATTGTATACTGTACTGTATAGCAAGTCTATCAGCTCTTTGTGCCTCCCCTTCCCCTTTCTACGTGTTTTATACCTTCACTTTGAGATACAAGTCATGTTCAGATTTAAAGGTTTTTGATTTTTATTAATTAATTAATATATTAAAAACAAAGAGGGGTAAACCCTTATCTAAGATAACCATCTAAGATAATCATCTATGACTTTGAAATTTCCTACCTTTCCCCCATTCACATCACCGTATCTAATCCCTTACCTATTTTTTTCAGCACGACGGTTGGGCCTCAAGGCGTCGATCCTTTTTTCTCAATCGCTGTCCACCCATAGTGCCAAATCACAGAGTCTTCCATGCCATCCCATCAAAACCCACACTTCAGAAACCCCCTGTCATCCAGTATCTACATAATTAATACTATTCTCAACTTTGCTCTTCAATACACCCTACCACAACAAAATACACTGTAATAGCTGTTTTTTCACACAAACACGTCCTTGTTTTGTTTTCTGCGCACCAACTTATAGGGTCGGTGGAAGAATTCTCCATAATATTCAATCCGTTCCTTTTTCATATATATACAGACACACCTTTTTTTTTTCCTATACATATGTAATACACATTCGATGAAACTCATAATATAAACGTACAACAGAGAAACTAATTATAAGAATAAGAACATATTTATTCAGAGGTAGATACAAACGATGACAAACTATTACTAAACTAAGGACGATTCCATGATGCTAATCTACTGACATTCCCAGATCCTACATCCAAAATGAAAGGGTTTCCTCATGATGTTTGTTTTGCGTTTTTTAAAACGCCCCTAATTCAAGTTGTAACACTAATCCTAGATCTCCAGTACCCCAATGAGCCTTGCCTTCATATTATTCAGACTATCATGAAGAAAAAAAAAAAAAAAAAAAAAGAAAGTAAAAGAGAGCAAAAAAAAAAAAAGTAGGGACTAAAAAAATAGAAAAGCAAAATGCGGAGCCTGAATCATCCAGCATTTTTTTTTTTTATGTCAAAAAATCAGGGAAATGCAAATAAAAATCAAATGAAGGGGCAAGCGCCCTAATTACCATGGTACATAATTCATTTTATCTTCCAGTGGAAAGGCAGTTGTAACCTCTACATAATCAAACTCTAACCTCTCTGACGCCTTTCAAGTAAGCTATTATTTCAGCACACAAAAAACCCCTCCCCCATTGACGACGCGCTGAGCACGACGATTGGGGTCCCACCGGGCTGCCCACCAAAGTGCGACATGGCGGAGGCTTTAATCCTATCCCATCAACACTCACACTCTTTAATAAAAAACTGTGACACCCAATAAATCGAAAGATTTCCAAAAGCTCCAGCGGAGCGCCAGAGCGTTTATTCAATAGAATAGAAAATAACCTGTCAATCCATCGTCCGGGGATATGCATGACTTAAAACGGCAGAACACTATTTGGTGCATTCGTATACCATGGCGGAGTGGCCATTGAGCACAGTACAGCATGCATGACGATCGTTGAACTCATGGTACGGCTGAAGATTTATTTATAGAGCTGGTCACGTCAACATATGGAAGTGAAACTTACCTAGTTGATTTCTTGCTATTATTTGGCTATGAAAAGTAAAATATATGTTAGTATTAGTCGATGCGCGATAGGACTGTTTTTTTTTTTTTTTTTTTTTTTTTTTTTTTTTTTTTTTTTGGCTTACCTCGTTGTCATTGATTGCACGTCGCTTCAAGGGAGTCGGTTTCCTATGGGGAGACGTTTGCAGAAAAAAAAAAAAAAAAGAGTCAGAAAACAACACAGATCATATATGTTTGTCTTTGAGCAAAATACTAACCTGACCTGATCTTGAGGATCATCAATAACCTGTGCCAATAAAAAAGGACAACGTGGCGTCTGAGTAACAAGAAGAAAAACAAACAAACAAACAAACAAATACCATCAACTTACATAGTCCCGCGTCCTCATCACTTGGGTGTGTGGTGATACTAAGTAACTTGATTTTGACTTGTTTGCTGTTCATAGATTTCTTCTTTTTGGTTGCACTAAGGAAGGTTGAGGGATTATTGTTTATGTGTATAATAAAACGATGAGTAAAAAATTTAGGGAGACGGTTTATATTCATAGAAGAGTCATACACTTACCTTGATTTTTCTTCGGATGGTTGTTGTATGTCAATCTATAGGTAATGTCAGTAATATAATATTACTAATATTAGCATGAAAGTTAAGAATAACTCCACACGACTTACAGAACGGAACGAATCAGCAAAAGAATCATCGGTCAAGCTGCTGTTAAAGTTGTCAACGCTACTGTCACTGATGCCGGTATCGCCGTCGCTGTGTATTGTGCCTTTTTTAAAAAGAAAAAAATGAAAAAAAGGAACAGTAAGCTATTCGAACCACATATTCATATTAGAGTACCATAACTATTTTTAACCATTGATTGAAATCCATGTTGAGCACTGGATCAGACGTCCTTATTTTTAGATGATACACTGTATAGCATACCAACTCGCCCTTTGTCCCTCCCCTCTCCCCTTTACGTGCTTCACACCTTCACTTTGTAACAGTCATATTCAAATTCAAATGCTTTGGATTTTAGTGAAATAATAATTCATGCTGAATCGCACTACACTACACTAGATTTATTCAGCCTTTTCCTAATAGTTGATTGTACCTGAGTTTTTTTTTTTTTTTTTTTTTTTTTTTTTTTTTTTTTTTTTTCGCAAGCACCGTAAATGCATCAAAGGGAATTTAATAGATATGAAAACTAGTATAATCGTTGGCAGCTTTATGACGACCATTATGTATCCAGCCAAAATCTGAGTCGATTCTTTCGTACCGATAAGCGTCTGTCACCAACCATTTGTTATGTTTAAAGCTGCCAATCAAACAAAGCGTATGGAAATCCCAGACAAGATGTGGCGTTGCTTCGATGGCTTGATAACTAAAGGCTGGGATACGAACAAAGTCTAAACCAGGCCGAGGATCATCATTGACATCCTCAGGGACGATGTCAAACTGCTGGTAAAAGTCCTGTGTTTTGCAAAGCGTGTCTCCAACATGAGCCCTCGTCCACCTGAAGTGGTAATCCACATAATATTCTATTGGCTTCAACGTCAGATAGGAACCATGCTTCCCATCTTCCTCCTCCTCCTCCTCCGTATCCGTATGATGTTGATCAGAAGACAGATGAAGCATGATGGTCGATGGATCGATCAAGTCAAAATTACAAGAGAAGTCGACGTTATCACGGGTCACATATTCTGCATGCACATCTGAAAATCGTAACGTGGAGGTGGCAAATGTTGGCTGGATGTTGGTCTTCGTGGACGCTGAAGGATCTGCGGACCAATAAAGAAGATTCAGCTTGTCTTTGGTATTCATGATTTTGTAGAGCTGCATTTTCACCGACAGTAGAGTATGGATATGCCATTGCTCCACCACCTCCGCGTGGCTGCAAACCAGTTCGGTTTTATACTCCGATAACGGCAGGATACTGTAAAATCTATCCTCTAAAATTTTAAAAAAATATACATAATGTAAAAAAATTTGAATATCACCCCTACTCCCTGCCTATCTTTTTTTTTTTTTCTTCGTTCAGTACTTGCCATTTTTGCTTGCTTTCGATGACAGCATCATTTCTAAAAAGGATTGTTGCTTGAGTTGACGGATCATGGTATAATGGAATTGAATATACACTGGGTTGGACGAGGACTTCCTTGTAATATAGGTGTTGCTTTCCGTTAAATAAATGTCACTATTGAGAATGGAAGCAAACGAAGGGTCGTCAAAGTCAAATTTAAAAAAGGAAAATGCGTCGTCCATGACTTTGTATGTGTCGGTGTGGAAACGGTAGGGCGCTAATTGAGTAAACCAATATTTGAGGTTGTTTTTCTTTTTGGCAATGCTGAATTCACTGATCACCCACACACGAGACGACCAGTCGTTGACGAGATCCACCAAAAATTCCATCGATTGGCGGATCGTGGTGCTTCTTGCAACAATCCTTTGCTGCCATTGACGATCATAAAGAAGGCTCCATTCGGACTCCCCCAATCATGCCAGCCCAGTTCCTTGTCATTAAAAAGTTCCAAAGGACAATCCACCAATGTGCAATGGTGTAAATTTTCAAAGGACCCAGCTTTCTCAGCTGTTGTCATGTCTTCTTCGGCTTGATCATCATCATCGCCATCATCATCACCATCGTCATTATCATCGGAATCATTGGAATCATTGGAATCATCAACAGCATCAGCAGCATCAAGTTCACTATAGTTATCCATGTTATTCGTTTTTGCTGTTCCGCTGGTTTCGTAAATATGATCTAACGCTTTCGCATCAATATAACCTACATGATGTTTTTTGTAGTTCATGAAACCTGTCACAAAATGATCGGTCCATTGGGTGAGCAATTGCCGTAATGCGGGATCCTTTGGCACGTTGAGTTCGTCCAGGAATGTTGTTTCAATGGCTGCCATTTTGTCGACGTTGCCATGAAGAAGATAGTAAAGATCTTTAATGAGGTGCATTGACTGCTTCAGGAGGTCATTTATTTTCATACTCGTGCCCTTCAAAAAGGTCAGGTGAAGGTCAGGGATAGCTAAAATATAACTGGCACGTTCGTAGATGTTGCTCATTTGATAGATGGTTTCTTTGCGGCGCCGATAATGGCTTTGATCCACACAGATAGCGTCCACCCACACATATTGGATGTGTTTTGTATCCGATTCGATGGTCATCATACGACAAAGCTGATAAAAATCATTCAAACTGAACGACGTGAGCGTGGCGATGTAGCCCACTTTGGTGTCGACCAACGTCTCTTGCAATTCACCCCAACGATACGATAACGCGATATACTTTAATGCTTCCGTCTTGCCTTCTTCCACCACCAATGGCGTTTTAACACAGTGGATCACTTCATTCTCGGCCGCCTTTTTAATGTCGACAAGCACAATTTGAAATGGTTGCTGCTGCCGCTTCTGAGTATCTATGCACGGTGTGGAAAAAAAGAGGAGGTAGGTGGAGCAATATTAAATTACTGAGATTTTCGAATTTAATTTTTATTGAAAAGTATTAATTTTCTTTTTTTTTGAAAAAAAAAAAAAAAAAAAACTACAACTATTTTCGACGTCAGTATAAGAGATAGATACTGTCATTACCTTTAACGTCCTGTTCTACCTCTTTGCCCAATGTCATGATAGAGAGATATATATATAAAGGTGAATAAACCTTCAGTTTAAACAAAAGACATACGCAAAATGTGTCAGCAAAAGGAAAAGTGTGAGAGTAAGAGACAGAAAGAAATGTTTGACGATGCAGGAACTCAGCATTCTGCGATATATATACAGCATGTAGCACAAACTCATTGACGTACAGCTTTGTTTTGAAGAAAAATACAAGCCTAGTGACTCATAAAATGATAAAGTTCAACCGAATGAAAAGGTTGTGTTGATGACACTGCATGCCATATATGACCATGATCAAACTAAAGATTTCACTTTGTTTTATTGAATAAAGGCAGTAGTAAATAAATAAATAAAAAAAGAACAGGGGAGTACGGGGAACGATATTATACTTGGTGTATTGTTGAAGGGAATGGGGTATACTCTACTATGATATATCGGTAAAGTAAAGGCATGGCTGTATATCATCTAATGGAAGGGCATCTTGTAACACAGTTACCAATACTATCCAACTCCTTTTATTTGTACACACATATATACTATCATATTTTCTCGCTTTTCTACACACACTTGTATATAAACCAACTGACAAGACAAACCATATTTCTGAGAATGAGGCTAATGGTAAAAACATGAGGAATATTTTATTCATAGAATGCATATAAACTATTGCGTGACAAACTAAAATTAAACCATGCTAATGATGACAACTATTCCAAGATGAAGTCATCTATAGTCCAGGATCCTGAATCTAAAATGAAAGGGTTTCCCCATGCATGTTAGTTTGCATTTTTCAAAATGCCCCTAATTCATATTCTAAGCAAAAATCCAAGTTAAGCAATACCTCATTGAAGTCACCATTGAAGACAATGTTTGAAAAAAAAAAAAAGGAAAAGAGTAGAAAAAGGGAGGCTGAAACAACTAGGAAATGGTTCAATGCGGAGTACGAATAACCGGGCGTCCCTTTTTTGTTGTTGGCTACAGAATAAAGAAAAAAAAATCAGGCACCACAGTTGAATCAATACACATCAACGAACACTAACTTAAAATAAGGAAGTTTGCTTTGATATTTCTCCATTCCCATACAGCTTTATCATAAAAAAAAAAAAAAAAAAAAAAAAAAAAAAAACTGGGCTTGTACTCTCTTCTTTCAAGAAAAAGTGCTAGTAAACCCGTCAGTGTTACATATAGCACGCTATCGTCGAACGTTAAATTTCTTGATGCTATTTGTGTGAATCAAACCAATCATGCGCAACGAGAAGCCACTATTTATCAAATGTCCCGTATTTATAAAAAAACCCATTATATTTTAGCTGTACCTGATCTAAATCTACAACATTTGAAGGATACAAATACAAAGATTAACAAAACCATTGAAGGCTCCTCCAAGTATTATGATTATATTTATCACCTAAGTCATGGAAACACTGAAAAAGTGGTACGAGCCATCGTCATTTTTTGTTGATGATGAAGGGCAATGGTTATGCGAGTGGTTATTCAAACGCCGCTCACATGATGTTTCGATTTTCATTAGATCCTATTTTTTTTTTTTTTCTCTTCCTGCTTCTCGCTCATGGAAAACCATGACAGCGCTGTTCCCCACTGACCTGACGTCAAGATTGATATATTCTCTAAGGCTTTTTCTGTGCCTGTGATGATTTGGTCGATGATGCCCCCCCCCTCACCTTGGCTGAGCGGCAATATAATTTGGAATTGATCCGTGCCTATTTCCGCCTGGTGATCACCCATACCCCTAGCACTGCTGTAAAAGGGCAAAGGCGATGGACAATGTCAACGAGGACACCATGGATCCTACGTTGGCACATCATGGTCAAGTCGATTGGTTGACCTTATGGCATCGATTGATAGCCTTTGCAACGTTCCGAAACCTGGCACGGATTTCAGGAGTCCTCTGTCCCAAAGCCGCTGATGACTCGTGCACCTCATGGAAATTGGACTCAACTGGCAAGACCCACGGTCACGCAACAAGACATGATGCACAATGCCGCTTTGATCTCGGGCAAGTTTGGTGAACTGTATACAGGTGTGTCATCATGTTCAAGACAGGACATGGGAACTGGAATGGCTCGGATCTCAATTGCTCAAAACAATGGATTGCTTTACGCTGTATTTATGGTTTCCATCGTGCCTCGTTTGTTGGAGTGACTCGCACGCTGAATACCCTTTGGTCCTTCAGCCTCTCATCCTTTACCTGCTGGTAACAACAACAAAGAAAAAAGAATACTGACATTTGACAACGGGAACCCGATTTGGCATCGATCAAGTATGTGTGGGTGGATGCCGATGCCATCTGTGTGGATCAAACCAACTGTGAACGACGCAAAGCCACCATTCATCAAATGACTGAAAGGTCTTGAATTCAAATTGACCAGGGTCCCCATGTATGTTTGTGTTGCATGTTTCAAAATGCCCCTATTTCACATTCTAACCCACTAATTCCAAGATCGTCATTACTTCAATGAGGTAAGGAAGACAATGTTCTGAAAAATTAAAAAAAAAAAAAAAAAAGAAATCAAACAATAAGATGGAATTAAAAATAGAACACCCGAAGAAAAGCGACATTTGAATCATTGTCGCCCTCCAAAAAGAATCGTTTTCAGGAACCAAATCTAAACCGATAATGTTAACAGTTACTGCTTGAAGTAAGAAATCTATCGCTACTGTAAAAAATGATATTCACTACTGCAATGAAAACCAATAAGCTACAGGGGGGAAAATAAAGAGCAGCAGAGGAAACATAAAAAGCATGTCCAGGGCTTGTCCTTTTTTTTTTTTTGGGAGTTGCTCCATTTCAGAGGATTTTCAGAGGCTTCAGAGGATTTTCAGAGGGTTTTCAGAGGGTTTTCAGAGGAATTTCAGAGGATTTTTCAGAGACCGTCCCGTACCACCTTTATTGTATCGCCGGTAATTAGCAATTTAAACAAGCTTTGTGACATTAGCAATAAAAAAGAAATTGACACTTACTTCTTTACCTCTTTTTACCATATTGTTTGGTGCGCTATTGTTTCTATTTGTTATGACTAGTCATCTTCCAATTGGAGAAATCTATCTTTATCAAGGAGTGTGGTCCAGGATGTAAAGCATTCACCCTCTCGTTAAGATTTATTCTACCGAATAAACGTATTGCAATGTAACACTACTTCTGACTGTATCCGATAATACGAACAGCAGCGACAACAATGATCAACGCAATTATTTTCTAGAAATTATAAGTAAGGACAGTGTCATAGAACAAGATTACATGATTTATGGTCGGATCATGGCTATGGAACCTACTAGTTGGCATTTTTAGTCGATCATGTAAATTGGTGACAAAATTTACAAAGTAGATGATAGGCATAAAAGGATGGTCGACTTGTAATTTTTCAGTTTGGATGGGAAAATGACAAACAGCATATATGCTTCCTTTTTTTCAGCAGATTGACTCACCTGAGCAGTACCAATTATCAGGACCCTCAAAACGTCTATTGAAAGATCTGTCAAAATAACCATTATAGTCACCACTGTCTACATTGGAATCACCAATTGAAACATAAACTTTGCCATCGGTTCCACCGCCTCCTCCTTCAGTATCGAATAGCACCATCACCACCTACACCTTTACTAGTAACCCATCTTTATCAAAAAGCAACACCACCACTAACAACCACTAAGACAAAAACGATCACCAAGCACTATTACCAAAAAGTCCGTCATGAGGAAAATATATGCCAAACAAATTTCATACCAAAACGAAAATGATAATCATGATTTTTATTTTTATTTTTTTAAAGCATTACTCTATTGAATAAACAATGCCAATTTTTTATATCGCTAATGTCACAAAGCTTGTTTAAACTGGGAGTTATCGGCGATACAATGAATGTGGTACGGGACGGTCCCTGAAAAATCCTCTGAAATTCCTCTGAAAACCCTCTGAAAATCCTCTGAAAATCCTCTGAAGCCTCTGAAAATCCTCTGAAATGGAGCAATTCCCTTTTTTTTTTCAAAGCCAAACAAGGACACCAATGAGTTTGTGTTACGTTGTATATACTTCCCTTTCAAAAAACAAAAAAACCAGGAACCAAGAAACAAACGACAAACGTATCAGGAACAAAAACAAAAAGTATATCATTGTCGTCTCAGGCAGTCATATAAACGAACTATCAGTACATAAAATCAGCAGGTAGGAAGTTTGATTTTCCAAAAAAAAAAAAAAAAAAAAAAGCCATAACAATATAAAGTGAAGCGGCTGACAAATTCGTGTGACATCCACTTGGCATTTATTCCTTTTCTTTATTGAACAACGTACATTTGTACGTTAGATTCCATAAAAAAAAAAAAATACGTCACATGCGTGTGAGATGCGATATCATCCTTGGCTTGTTTCTATTCCGTTCCCGAGTTTCTCCCACCCCTCTCTTTCTCTTTCTTCTTTATCATGACAGAGAAAAACCCATTAAAACGTCGCTTTGAAGGTATGTCGTAGCAGGAGCCTTTTTTTTTTTTTTTTTTTTTTTTTTTGTTAAAAAAAAAAAAAAAAAAAGGTCTAACTATGGTACCTCCTGTTTTCAATAGAGGTATCTTCCGATGACACTCAGCAGCCACCACAACGACCGCAGGAACAGAAACCATTTCAAATTGTCCTTGTCGATATTGAAAAGGCCACTCATAAACACGAAATACACTGTGTTGAGATACCATTAGAAGACGTGGCAGAAACAGTCGACTATGTGGCATTATCCTACCGTTGGGGGGAATTACAAGAGACCATGGTCGATACACAAGTGGGCTACATAGCGTCGATTACGTCGTTTCATTTGAATGATTTTTATAAACTTTGCCAACTGATGACCCTGGAAGCGGATTTGCAACATATCAAGTATGTGTGGGTGGATGCGATCTGTGTGGATCAAACCAACTATGAACGACGCAAGGCCACCATTTACCAAATGACCAACATTTACGAACATGCCACCTATATTGTAGCTGTGCCTGATCTTCATGGCGCCTATTTGAAAAATACATTGACCAAAAATGCGGATATCATGGAAGGGTCGCATCATTATACCAATGATATTTATCACCTGATTCATGGCAACGCCGAGGCATTGGCGGTCATTGAAAACGCCTTCCTCGATGTTGCCAATGTCCCCAACAATCCTGCCTTAAGACAATGGCTTACAAAATATACCGATCATTTTATGGATGGGTTCATGAAGTACAAACTCCATGCCATGGATTATAATCCCGTGCAAGCGCTTGACCACATTTACGAAACGAGCCAACGATCGTGTGTAACGTTACCAAAACAGGCGGTTCCTTCGGGTGGTGATCATGGTAGCACCAGTGCTTTGGAAATTCATCATGAAAAGACAGAGGAGACAGTCGACCATGGTGGCAGCCCTTCTTCTGAAGAGGTGGATCATCACTGTGATAACACCGATTGCCCTTTACGTTTATTTGGTAAAGGCCCTGTGGAATGGAGTCCTCGACTGTTCTATTACTCAAGACCCATCGACCACGAGCCATGGAAGCAATTGATCTATGACAGAAGCACCCGCATCCGACAGTCGATGGAGTTTTTGGCGGATCTCATTGTGGACTGGTCGTCTCGTGTGTGGGTAATTAGCGAATACAGCATCTCGAAAAAGAAAAACAACCTCAAGTTTTGGTTTACACAATTAGAGCCAGACATGGATAGCCTTCTTCTTCCTGATTTGCAGCATAGTAGTAGTAAGAACAAGCGGTTTATGTTTTTTCGTTTTGATTTCACCGACCCGTCGTTTTCGGCCATTCTCAACACCAACTTCTTTGCCACTTCACAGTATACTTATAATACCCGCTTGTTCTCGTCCAACCCTGTCTATTTGAAATTCTATTATACCTTGATTCGGCAACTCAATGAACAAACGTTTCTTGAAATGATATTAAAATCCAAAGCCAGTAAAAATGGTAAGTTTTCTTTTTTTTTTTTTTTGAAATCGGTAGTAAAGGTATATCAACATTTTTTTTTTTTTTTAAAAAAAATATAGAGGATCGATTTTACAGTATCTTACCATTATCTGAGTATAAAAGCAAGCTCCTCAGCAAGAATGAAGTCCATCGATGGAATATCAATACGATGATGTCGGTCAAGTTGAAACTGTTCGAGATCATGAATACCAGAGACAAGTTGAATCTTCTTTTTATCTCGGGCAATAACTCTGCCTCCAACAAAGGCACGGTGCTACCAACTTTTTCATCATCTACTATATCTTCATCCACGCGAAGTAACCATCCGTATCTGGACCAGGTCAAATATCCATGTAATTTTGATTTATACAACGATGCCACCATTACGCTTCATCAGCAACAACCCAGCACCACCGGTACTGATGATACGGAGACAAAGCATGACGACGCCGATCTGTACTATCTGAACCTGAGACCAAAAGAATATTATACAAAAGTGCTCACGAAAACCTCGGTGCCTACTTATGAACATGCCAGTCTTGTGTTATTCAAGCGCCTTCAAATCAATGTCACCAATGATGCTGCTGCTGCTGCTGTTGCTGGGGGATTGATTTTGTGTGTATTCCTTTTTATGGTGAAAAAATCATGAACGTCCATCTGGATGACGGACCCTATTATGATCATATTTTTATTGGTTTAATTGGCAATTTTACAAAAAATAAATGGATACTAGATCCACGGAGAAGTCATTCAGAACCTTCAACCTTTGAAGGCTGGACGCACCAGGTCTGTAGTAGTGACGATGCTGGTTTCAATATCTATTAACTCATTCATAATAAAGAACTTACAGTCTTTATTACTGTATATATTTTTTTCAACAAAAAGATCTACTGAGTAAAACTTCATATACTTTTGTAATATACATACATATATAAACAAAAGTCAACTTACCCCCGCCTCCCTTCATTTTTTTTTTTTTTTTCAAAAAAGTTGCTTGAATGGGCTCCAACGGAAGGTGGGTTTTTAGCTGGAAAGTGTCAAATGATAAAGGGGGCATAGAGTGTATATTTATTGGACAGAGCATTGTCCACAACGTTTGAGCCAAGTTGCCTACTACTCAATCTTTTTTTTTCACACACAACTCGCAAACACATACACACATTGTTTTTTTTTTTTCACATTGACAAGACAACTAATCGTATAGGAGGTTGATGAGAAAAAAAAAAAAAAACACAAGAAATATTTTATTCAGAAGTAGAAATAAGATGACAACAACACAAACTAATCTAATGACAGTTCCATAACCATCATCTAAATAATTGATCTAATGGGCGGTTCCTAGATCCTGAATTCAAAATGGCAGCGTTTCCCCATGTATGTTTCCATTGCATTTCTCAAATGCCCCTGATTCGCATTCTAATCTACTAATCCAAGTTTGCCAGTACATCATTCAATGTTTCCAATAAAGATGATGGACTCCAAAAAAAAAAAAAAAGAGAGAGCAAGGAGTGAGAAAATGAAAAAAATATACGCCATACACTGCGGAGTGTGAATCACCGATCCGTGCCCTCCTTACTTAGGTCACACAACGGGCCTTGCTCCCCAAAGTCAGGAACCAAATTTGAATCGAGAAGCATGAATGACGCTGCTTGAAATAAGATAACCTTTTCACGACTGCATAAAAAATAGATTCATCAAATACCTTACTATTATCTTAAGGAAAGGAAAATTATATTATCAAGTCATGGCCATTTGGAACCAAAAAAAAAAAAAAAAAGATAAGGAAGAAATGTCAAAAAAAAAAAAAAAAAAGAACTGGAACTTAGTATGATTTGATTGAAAACAAAGCTGTACGCCAGTGAGTTTTGTGCTACATAAAATGCAATACAAGATACATATATATCTTAGATCGTTAAATGTCTCCTTTCTTTCTTTCTCTCTATTTATTTTGCTTACACTTCTTACGGACCTCTGTGCCTTCATATACGTATTTTATCTATATCTTCTCTCTCGCACTGTCATGACATCGGACAAAGAAATGGAACAAGACTTTAAAGGTACAAAATATCTATTTCTAAAAATTGGCTTTCTAAGTAAAAAAAAAAAACGATATGGCTCCATCGCCTTTCTTTTTTCTTTTCATGATCATAGACGGCACTCAGTATCAACAGCAGCAGCAACAAAATGCATTTCATGTTGTCCTTGTTGACATTGAAAAGGCTGCCAAGGATCATATCATTCATTGTGTTGAAAAGCTATCGGAAGGAGAGACGGAAGATGTGGCGTATGTGGCATTATCTTATCATGGGGGAAAATGTCAGGAAACCCACATTGATACGCACCTTGGCTACTCCATCGCCATCACTTCGTTTCCTTTGGACAACTTTTATAGGCTTTGCTCCATGATGACCTGTGAATCCGATTTGAAATCCATCAAGTATGTGTGGGTGGATGCGATTTGTATGCTGGATACAACCAACAACAACCACGATGATGAGCAACGTCAAGCGACCATGGATCAAATGCTAGTTATCTACGACCGAGCCAAGTATATTTTGGCTGTTCCTGATCTTCACTTGCAACTTCCTCCGCTTTATGAACTTCATTTGCATTATAAAATAAGAGCAGACTGGTGGCATCGTCACATGGGCGTTTACCTTTACCACCTCATTCAAGGAAATACACGCCAACTGGTGGAACTGGACGATGCATTTGTTGACAAGATCCAGTTACCAAACAATTCGGCATTAAGACGCTTGCTAAAAACGTATACCCATTTCTTTTCAGATGGCTATACAACACTCCGAAAACGGGCGTGGCAGCCTTCCTCGGAGACCACGAGCATAAGTGATCATATCTATGAAACAGCAATGATGGATGTGGAGCTATCCTGTGCACTGCAGCATCGTCGTCCAGGTAGTGGTGGTGGTGGTGGTGGTGATCATCGCTATCGTAGAAAACCGAACAAGAAAACAAGAGTGAACGATTGGCAACGTCCGTGTCATAGCGAGAAGTGTCCCTTCCATTGGCTTCGCGCTCCCATGGCCCACTGGGATGAAGCATGGAGCCGACGGATCATCGAAAGACAAGGTCATATCCAGGAATCGTTGGCATGTTTGACAAATAGCATCATGGATTGGTCATGTCAAGCGCGCGGGATGAGGGATTGCCTCATGGCAAAAACAAAAAACAATCTCAAGATTTGGTTTCATGCATTGGCATTAGTGAACAAGGACAAGGTGGAGGAGGATGGGTTTGGTGCGTGTTTTCCATTTGACTTTGCCCACCGCACCGCCTTCTTCTCTGCTATCCAGAAAGGGGCCTTGTCAAAGAAGGATCATGATGATCCTCATCCGGATCACCCCAAACTACTACTGCCGATCGAACAAGATTTTCATCGTATGATGATCAACCAACTCAATCCACAAACCTTTATTGAAATGATACTCAAGCCCAGGAAGCCCAGGTTTAGCGAACATGGTAAGTGGAAGTTGCTGGGCCTTTTTTTTTTTTTTTTTTTTTTTTTGGAGGCGGGGACTTGGGTATTAGGCTATACTGTACAGTTGGTTTAAATCTATATCTATATATATATATATATATATATGTGTGTGTGTGTGTGTAGATGATAGGTTTCAAGTTCTCTTGCCGTTATCCAAGTACAAACACTACGCCAACCAAGCAGCTTCTTGGAAAATCGACACTCGGGAGTCGATCCAATTCAAACTATACGAGATAATGGATACGGAGGATAAGTTGACTCTTTTATTTCTGATTGGGAACACGTTTCACCCCAAACGTTTTGAGTCTTCACCCACATTTGCAATACCGGAAATCGATTGGACAGACGTGAGACCTGAAGATTTTGTTTTTAAAAAAAAGAATGAACCACTGAATTTTGACCTGACAAATCCATCCACCGCCATCATCCATGAGCGTCTGTATTGTCTTTGTATCACACCCAGGGAATACTATGCCTTGCATCCAACCCAAGTCATCCCTCGTGCCTTCCTTGACAGTGCTGAAAAAACAGGGGAATTCAGCAAAGCGCAACTCGAACTGGATTCTCTCGGTCATTGCAGGCTGGATCTTGTATCGATCGCTAGTTTCTACACAAGAGACTGTATGAAAAGTAGGTCCATGCGATTCTTTTGTCACAGAATTTATTTGATTGGAAGTTTTGTGGACAACAGATGGGTCTTGTGCCCCTTTGGTAAAATGTTTGACCGGAATGATTGGAAGTACTGCCCAAATGAACAAGGTCAAGGCATCAGTTTTAGGATATTTTGACAAAAAAAAAAGTGGATGATCATGATCCTGATGACTATCAATTGAAATCAATCATTCACTAGATAACTAGCACCGCACACTACAGTACAATACAATAAACAGACTGACCCTTATACAGAAAAGTGGAAGGCCAGTTTCTTTCTCTGGCTCTCTTTTTTTTTTTTTTTTTTTTTTTTTTTTTACCATCTACCACAGCGATGGTTTGCATCGGGATTTATATCGATGTCGCACGCAAATAAAGCCAGTTTTTTGATGCTCTTAACCATCCATTGGATTTTTGTGGCGGACTTTACTGAGATTTCTTGTTTTTAATGCAATCCTTCCCCCCTTCCAATGTCCGAAAGTCTACTACGCCCCATGACCCTCCCTCCCCCTCCCGCAAAAAAAAAAAAAAATCCTAACATATTACTTTTTTCATGCTTTTAATTCACTTTATTAAATCCTTAGAAAAACTTCCAAGAGTTATAAAGTTTACCTGTTCAGAGTACATAAAAAGTTACTAAACCAATCAATTCCCTTCTACCTCTTATTCTACAACTCTACGCGGAACCTCCTTGAGCGACAACGGAACTAATTTCTTAGATGAGTCAATGCCTGGATATGTTCATGAAATGTGCTTCATGACAGGGAATGGCCGCGACATAAATAATACTCTCCCCACCGTTGCTTCATTATGTAGCCACAATATACAAAACACAGAGGAGTCAACAACAAAATACTTTGTAGCGGTTTTTTTTTGTTTTTTACACGTACTCATGCCTTTTTTTTTTTTTTTCTACACTATACATGAAGCAGCCTTAGTATGCAACCCATTTATTTTTCACACCCAGACACGTACATACACACCCACACCATTTTTTTTTCCTCCAATGTACATGTATACCCAATGGACAAATCAAACAATGTAAACATATGACAGAGTGACTAACGATAAAACGATACACGTGTATTTTATTTAAATGTAGATCCAAACTATGACAAACTAACACTAAACTAAACTAGTGACGGTTCAATGATACGAAGGTCAGATGAATCCAATGATGGTTCCAAATCACGAATCCAAAATGAAAGAGTTTCCCCATGATGTTTGTTTTGCATTTTTTTAAATGCCTCTCATTCGAGTTCTAACACCTAATCCTAGATCACCAGTACCCCAATGAGCCTTGCCATCATATCATTCGGATGTCTATAAAGGAAAAAAAGAAAGAAAGAGTGGGAAAAAAAAAAAAAAAAAATGGAGCCTCAAAAAATGAGAAATCATGTGTGCGGAGCGTGAATTGACTCCTTTTTTTTTTCACACCTAAACACTAACCTCTATTTCTTTTTTCAGCACACACAAAATACCCCCCCCCATTGACGATGCGCTGAGCACGACGGTTGGGGCTCCAAGGGGCTGACAAAAAAAAAAAAAAAAAGAAGACATCGCCTTATTATGTATGCAAAAAAAGGAGTTTGTGTTTTTTTTTCAGTTTATTATCATCTATTATTATTTCAAAAAATACGGAACCCATTTGGAAGACGCGTTGTGTCCTTCATGGTACACATTTGACTCGGAAAAATCCTGCCATCTTTGTAATTGGAGCAAAACGGATACACCAGCCAGATGTTTTTCTCCCACGAGCCGACGATCTGCAGATCCGAGGATTTCAACCCACGACCTAAATCGTTGTTGTTGTTATTCGTGGGACAAAAGAGAGGGATCGACACCGCATCCAAAGGATCCCGAGCCGGATCCAGGCCCAACGCCAACCACAACGGATGATCCTTGCCGCCCATTTCTTGATAAAACGACCGCTCGGCCATGCGGCGACGATGACGATGATACTGACCTGTAGGATGTACTGCTCGTCGAAGATAATATACACGAGGACATAGCCATAACGTATCCCACTGCTGCTGCCCTTCCGGGTGACCACGGACCAAACGTACATCCTTGGACCCAGCGTTGAGATCAAAATTCCATTCCACAAGAGACCGACGACTGTTCTTGGTGGTGATATCGTTTGTTGTTGTTGAAAGGTACGTCATCAAGTTGGGTTGGATGGCTTTGAAATGGGAGGCAAAGGTCGGCAACAAGGGGAGCCGGGAGGCCAACGGGTGGCGTGTGCAAAACAATAAAATCAACCGATCTTTGGTATCCATCCATGCCATCAATTGCAGTCGCACCGATAACATATCGGAAATGCCCAGCCGGGAAATACTGTGGCGATCGGTGATATGGTGTTTGTATTTGGGTGCCAACGGGATGATGGAATGAAATCGATCTTCATGTTTACTTGCTTTTGTTTGTAACATCATTTCCAACACCGTGCGTTTGGTCAGCCGGCGGCGCATGCTGCCCTTGAATGTTCGTGTCAAGTAAATGATCTGACTTGTAAACGGTTGTTGTTGCTGTTGGCTATCCTTGTTATTGGCGTCGGCAGCGGCAGCAGCTGGGGTGTTGGTGTTGTTGTCATTATCATCCTCCAACGACGACGATGCTTGTTGTTGTTGTTGTTGTTGTTGTGTAAAATCAAATTCAAAAAAGCGTTGACCGATTAATTCAGGACAGGTGAGTTGATTATACCAAAATTTCAATTTGCCAGTTTTGCGTTTGGCGATATGGTATTCACTGATGACCCAGGTGCGGTTCGACCAATCTTCCATGATGGATTGGAAGAAATCCATGCATTTGATAATATCGGTTTTGCGTTGATCTAGTTTTTGTTGCCATTCCAAGCGCTGGAATTCCACCATCATGCGGTACGGTAGTTGTTGGTAATGCTCGGCCCGTGCGGCGTGCGAATCGTTATCAGGGATGGATCTTGTTGTTGTGAAAGGCGTTGGGTTGGGATGGAGCATCAATGTCATCATGTCTTGAATAAAAGGACTGCCAGATGGCTGCTGCTGTTGTTGTTGAGTGGTAGCGGCCATGATCACATCGCGACGATGCACGTCCATGGCAGGCACACCCATGGCATCCATCCAAGCATGATCCATCTTGATAAGGGTGTGTTGTGCGTCGCTGGTACCCAGCAATAAATAATATAAATAGCGTCGGTATTTTTTAATGATGGTCATGGTCTCGTGGTTGGCGGTGGACGAGATCGATAAATGGTGGGCATGTAAATCAGGCACTGCCACAATGGTGGTGGCATGGATATAAATATCATTCATGCGATAGATGGTTTCTTTTCGTTTTTCCACATGGTCTTGGTTCACACAAATGGCATCCACCCACACATACGCGATGTGTTGCAAATCAGGTTCATGCATCAACGCCCGACATAATTTGAAAAAATCCGATAGGTGGAACGAGCTAATGCGTGCATTGTAGTCATTGGTGGCTGGTACGATGTGTTCATCCAGTTCTCCCCATCGATACGAAAGTGCCACGTACGGCGGTGTTGATTGACCATCCAATGGTTTTCTTTCGCAGTGGATGTGACGTTCCATGGCAGCTATTTTAATATTGACAAGGACGATATGGAAAGATTCTTGTGCTTGTGCTGCTGTTTGTGCTTGTGCTTCTGCTTCTGCTTCCGCTTTTGCCTGTGCTTGTGCTTCTGCTTTTGTTTGTCCTTCAGCTTTTGCTTGTGCTTTTGCTTTTGCTTTTGCTTTTGCTTTTTGTAAAACTGCTAGCGGTGAATCTTCTTCTGAAGAGATGTCTTCATCAGTTGAATCAAATATGTCGTGGTACACTACTCCTGAGTGCTGATATACTGCTGCTGCTGCTGATGATGACGATGATAACGATGATGATGATGATGATGATGATGGTTTTGCTGGTATTATTGTAAGTGAGTTTGTGGCTGTTGCTTTGTTCTCCAGTTCAACATACGCGCTGTCAGGAGATTCAGGCGATGAATTTAATTTTGGCGGTGGTGGCGGTAATGGTTTTGTTACTTCTGGCTTCGCATTTTTTGTGGCAACGTGTTGATTTGATGAAAAATAATGAGGAGGAGGAGGAGGGATTTCAGATGATGGATTTTCGTTAATAGATTCCACAATTGTCTCCGGCTTTGACGCTTTCGTTGGTTCGAACTTTTTCTTTGACGATGGCGCATATTGGTTACTGGCTTCCGAAGATGTCTCTGGCGGTGTCTTTGTCCTTGACTTTGACCATCTCGCTGGGTTGAGCTTTTTCTTTGAAAATGAAAACAATGATTTTCTTCCAGCCGTGCTTATCCCATGGTCAAGCGTTACTATTGGATTATTATTATTATTTTTTTAAAAAAAAAAAAAAAGGTTAGAGACATGTCATTTTTTTTTCATTGTGATGCGTAAAAGTCATTTTGAAATATATCCTTACTTTCATCATCTTCGTTGTCGATTAGTCCCAAGTCTACTGGTAGGTCTGTCACTGAGGTATTTTTGGGGGGACGTTCAAAGTTAGGAACTGCTGGGACAGTATCAAAAAATTAGAAAGAAGCTTTTCGCTGTTGATGAGGATGATGTGGAGGGTTATTTTGAAATATACTTACAGTCGCTTAACTTCGAACTGTTTGGGGTTGAGAATTGGGTTGGTTCTATCGTTTTTAAAAAAAAAATCAGAGTTCTACTTTCTTCTTTGTTGAAATGGGGATCACATTCAGATATCCTTACTGTCATTTCCTTTAAACTTGCCGATCACCGACGAAAGTTTTGACGACAGCCCTTTTGTGGAAGATGATTTAGATTTGATGGATGAAATGATTATTGAATCTTCTAATTCTGAAATATTTTCTAATATATTTGGAAATTCAGTTGGTACTATTGTATTATATCAAAATAATAATAAAATAATTATAGACATTGTTTTCTGCATTAATGAGGAGGACCTATCCTCACTGTGATCATTCTTACCGTCGTCGGGGTCCGAATCTGATGCGCCCCAAAATGTCAATGACTTCTCAGAGATTGGTCGAATGGGTGGAATCGTGGTTACTGTGAAAAAAAAAAAAGTAAAAACAATATAGAAATAAGTTGGATGCTTTTTCCATGAATGATGATTATTTTCGTTGGTTCGATTCACCGATTCGTACTTTGTTCATCCTCGTCATCAGAAAAATCAAACGATTCTTTATTGATCTTGTCGCTCATGTTTGTTTTGAGATGATACGTATGAAAAAAAATCTAAAAAGAAAAAGAATAACCACTAGGAAGATTTTATATTTTCAACTCCTTGCACGGTGTTTTCTTTTACTCATCCGTGTGACGGAACACCAAGACTATTTTTATTTGGAACAAGTCAAAAAAAAAAAAAAAAAAAAAGTGCCGCTGCCAATATATATATATAGTCATCATTTTATACACCACAATCAAGCAAATATTAGATGATGAACTATGAATGCCATTCTCTTATCATGTTTTTGATGCAGTTGGTAAAGATGAACTCTTTTACAAAAATAGACTTGGTACATACGTTACACGGTGTAAAGCTAAGTGATACGCAATCATGTGGAGAAGAAGAAAAAAAGGCTTAGAGGGTGATCGATCCATAATTACCTTCTTGGGCATATATTAAACAGAAAAAGAACAAGTTTGGTAGTAAAGGGGTACTGTATTTATAAAATAAAATAGAATCGAGACAAGGTGTAATTTTTATTTCAATCAAGTGATATCATATTACATATTTCTAATAAAGTGGCATTTTTATTTGTAAACAAAGAAAAGAGACATGTCGTATAATCTACGCATGTATGATATAAGGGTACAAGAAATGTATACTATATCATACGACAACAAAGCGAAAGAAAATGAATAAGCTACTGTATTATGCTGAAGGTATCGACCATACCGTCATCATTGTTTGTGACATCCAATAATTTACACATACGTTTAGTTCAGTTTGGTTTGTTGCGCTCTTCAACTCAGCGACTGCGGTGTAATTTAGCAGAGCAGTATGTCGTTAGTTTGTATCCATTTTATACACTAATTCAAATTAGTTATGGTGTTGAGACAATAACTTCCATGTCGATCAATGTTACAAGGTGTCCATGACTTTTATTCAAAAAAAAAAAAAATGAAATTTCACAGGCAGACGACAAACCATTTCAAAACCCGCCCACGTGGATTTTTTCTTTTTCCACTTTCCCAGATTCCCCCCCCCTCCAAAAAAAACAAAAATCATTTTCTCTGTTTTTCTTCCTATTTTCTTCGTCATTCAACTTCCTTGGGGCCATGATGAACTTAGATTAATATCAGGACTAGCCTAAAGAGTTTTCAGCTTAGGGATGACAACACGCATGGGAAACCCCTTTTATTTTGGATCTAGGATCTAAAGACCACCATTAGTTGACTTTATTAGCTTAGCTTAGTTTAGTGTAGTTGTTAGTTTGTCAATAGTTTGTATCTATCTCTGAATATAACATGTCTCTTTATAACATTGTTCAATGATAAAAGTATAAAGTGTCCCAATAGTATCTCTTATGTCTTGTGTCGAAGATCCCTTTGTGTAACCAACCCGCTTTAGACGAGCATTGTGTTACTGTAATTTAATAACAGAGGTTCCAATATTCAATCTCATGCCTTATACTGTGCAGTATGTACTTTTATATTAGATCTCTTATTACAAGTATCTCCTTAGATGAGTGTTATCCAGTCTTTAAAACTCTTTCATAGTTTCTCCATTAGATCCGGTGTTAATGCTTTTAAATTTAGCAGGTACCAATATACTCTGATAAAAGGTGTGCCTTTATAAATATATATATGCATATATATTAAGCACTCATTGATCCATTAAATTGTAACCAAAAGTCGTTATTGTAGCTGTTTTTCTGAATGTTCTTATCACTGCTTCTTAAAACAGTGTATGGATGGGATTCAGTCATTTCAAGCAGTCGGTAAGTGCTTCTTTAGGCTGGGTGGGCGGTGATGAATTACAGCTACTAATTATTGTCTTTATATATATATTCATAGGTCGTAAAGTCACATTTTCTATCATGAAACGGATGGGTGATGGAGTATAAATGATGTATGAGCTTGGTGTCGTCAATGTTCCTGGATGTCTCGAAGAAATCTTACACATGATAGGTCTATCTTGACAAGTTGTACTTTTTATTGAATGTGTATACCAAACATTGTAGACAGCTGGACCCAGAAGAAACCGAAAAAATGAAACGGTCATACTTTTCCACTCCTGACTGTACCTCTCTATCACCAATATCAAAAGAAGAACCGTGATTAAATTCATCGATTACCCCTTAGGTTTTATATTTTACCCCATGATTCGCGAAACTATTAATAAACTATGAATATATCTTTATGTTTATCTCTATGTTTTTATTTTTGGTTACAGTGTTGATTTTGATGGCATGGATGGGATTACTTATTGGTTTATATTTTGTTGGGGTTGTTTCTTTGTAGGATCTTGTCGTTCAGCCTAAACACACACACACACACACACACACACACACACACACACTGACAACTGGGGACAAGGCAAAATCGGAAAGACGACAGAGTGATTAAAAAAATCTCGACATTTGTTTTTTCTGACAGGGGGCAGATTAAAGAGAGAATACAGTAATAAAGCAAATGAAAAAAATGATATTACAGTAAAATGTAGCATTGAATAAGTGAATATATAAGGATAATTTGTTTTTATTATTCAGTAAAGTGGAAAGTCATAAAGCGATAAGTATGGAGGTATAAATATGTTGTATGGTGTGTATGACGTGTATGCTGTATGAGGGTGGTGATGCGGGGTGGGACTTTGTATTATTAGAGTAGGTATTGATTACTATTTCACCAAAAATAAAAGCATTGAACTTGAATACGTCTTGCATGAAGCGCGTAAAGGAGGAGGAGGGACAAAGAGCTGGTTGGCATGCTATACAGTATACAATGTTAAAATAAAGAGGTTTGATTTAGTGTCAACACGGAAATGAGTTCAATGGTTAAGATAAATATATATATTTTATATTTTATTGATGTACTGTATAAACATGCGTAAACTAGGTTGATCAACGCTAATCTAAATGGGAGACGTAATAGAAATGAGTCTACTAATGAGGACAAACATACAGTATGAGAGAGAGGTTAATGGTGCTAATAGTAAAAGGACCATATATACTTGAATCAATGAAAAGGTAAAATAGGACTACTAAAACTAACCTAAGCTAATAAAGAGATCCATGACACTGATCTAATCTATGAAGGCTAATCTATTGGGATCGAAATCCTAGAACCAAAATGAAATGGTTTCCCCATGCATGTTTGTATTGCATTTTTCAAATGCCCCTAATTCACATTCTAACCCACTAATCCAAGATGACCAATACCTCATTTGAGGCTATCAAAGAAGAAGATGTAACTGAGAAAAAGAAGAAGAAAAGTTGGAATGGAAGGTGAAAATCCCAGAGTATGGGGCGGAGTGTGAATCAAACACCAAAACTTTTTTTTTTTTTTTCAGCCTGCTCGAGAAGCATGACAAACATGGCTTCAAAGTAAACATGTTACTACCGCATAATTGATTTTCATCCACTTATTTGCCATTGTATTAAAAAATGATAGTCATTCGAGAAAGGTAATAAAAAGATGTAAGAAAAAAAAGGTTCTGGGCTTGTACTTTTGTCAGAAGCAAAGGGCGGGTATCAAAAGAATTCGTATTACGTTGTACGGACCAAGTATTCAATTGTCTTTAAGTTTTCTTTTCTTTTTGCTTTTCTTCTTTTTCTTTTCAACATTACCATGACGGTGGAAGACCACGTAGAACAAGTCTCTAAAGGTATGTCAGTGTCCCCTTTGTATTATTATTGAAAAAAAAAATAGCGATTCATTGACATGGCTCTCCACCGTTCTTCTTGTTATACCTATATTACAGAGCTGCATGAACAGCCATTTCAAGTGATTCTGATCGACCTGGCGAAGACCTTCCAAGAAAGAAAAATACAATGTGTTGAAAAACCACTGGAAGAAGACGAACTCAGCTTTGTCGCACTGTCGTATCGTTGGGGCGAAGTACAAGAAACAGCCATTGATATCCAACTGGATTATTTGGCAACGATCACCTCATTTGATTTGGATAATCTGTACCACCTCTGTGAGATGATGGCCCAGGAACCGGATTTGCAATCAATCAATTATGTATGGGTGGATGCAATTTGTGTCGATCAAGCCAACTATGAGCGACGCAAAGCCACTATTCATCAAATGAGCAACATTTACGAAAAAGCCACGTATATTTTGGCGGTCCCTGACCTCCACAAACGGCACGTGCAAAGTATCTCGGAAGCCCATTTTGAAATGGTCTGGTATATTGAAACGCACAATGATTATATTTATCATCTCCTTCATGAAAGTAAAGACACACTCGACGAGCTCGACAATGCATTCCTCAGCAACATCGGCGCACCAGACGATCCGGCAATAAGACAACAGTTGCTTGAAAATACGGATTACTTTGCGGATGGCTTTACAAGTTTCAGACCAAGTGATTGGCCATACAATTCCATGGAGATCCTCGACAAAGCCTATCAAGAGAGTCAAGTATCCGGTGCAGATACAACCGCAGGCAACAACAACAACGACGACAGTGATTATCAACGTTGGCTTGATGGTGGTGACACATCCAACCAGGAGACGTCGTGTCCATTGATGCCGATCACGTCGCAGGGTCGCATGGAATCATCATGGCGACAACAGATCTACGAAAGAAACATTGGGATCCGTGGCGGGGTGAAATTTATGGCTGATCTCATCCGTGATTGGTCCTCACGTGTTTGGGTGATTAGTGAATACCATATTGCCAAAAAGAAAAACAACCTCAAATATTGGTTTATTGCACTGAGTGAACAAAGTGCCAGGTTACCAGACAACGTGGCGTTTTTTCGCTTTGATTTTGACGACCCTGCCTTCTCTTCGTACCTTCAAACCTATCCAGGCGCCGCTTCCTACATCGTCCACATGCACTTACATGATACGCTGATTAAACAACTCACGACGCAATCGTTTCTTCAGATGATGCTGAAATCCAAAGCAAGCAAGCATGGTAATTTGACATCCCTTTTTTTTGGGAGGAAGGGGGGCAGATCGGCATTTGATTTTTTTTTTTTCAAAAAAAAAAATAATAATTTATATTTCTTCATGGTAGAGGATCGATTTTATGCCATTTTACCGCAATCAAAATATATAAGCAAGATCAGCCAAGTGAGTGATTGGCAACTCCATTCGATGGTGGATGTCAAATTGAAACTGTTTGAGATCATGGATACCAACGATAAGGTGAATCTGTTATTTATGTCTGGTGTCCACGATACAAAAACCCAGGGGGATACTTTACCAACATTTGCAACCTCCATCTACAGTTGGGATTCCCATTTTTTATCCTATACAGGCAGTCCATACAATATTGACTTTGATGACGATTACATCACCCTCCGTTATCAACAGGATGCCAATCTGCATTACCTTCAATTGATACCTGCGGAATATTACATAGGATGGCGATCCGAAACAACCAACATGGACTACTACGATGCCAAAGTCGCCAAGGCTAGAAAAACAAAACTATTCAAGTACAATGATCATGACGATGACGATGAAGACGATCATCATCATGGTTTCACTATGGACATTGTAGCTCTCACGCCTGTTGCCAAACAATCCGGTATCGATGACAGTGATGTTAGAATTCATTTAATTGGAAGTTTTGCCGAAAACAAATGGCTATTGTCGAGCGCTTATGATGGCGGGATTGAATGGGAGCACCATTACAATGAAGATAAAACTACCATTTTTAATATTTACTGACAGTCAATGGATCATGATGTCAATGAATCGATAATAAATAGCAAAGTTTTTCTTCTACTATAATTTTGGACTCCCTCATACACAAAAAAGAGAGAGAGAGTGAACACCACTTTTTATCTTTGTCGTATACCAAGTGTGATGTTGCACCGATGTTTTCTTAAAGTAGAGCTCTCTTATGATATTATGGTTACCTGCAGGATTCTCCAAAAGCGGTCATTTTTGTGTTACTGTCCATCTTTTTTTTTAAAACTCATACTGACCACACCCATTTGGATGCCAAAAGGATGGCAATGAAAGTCTCACAGTAAAACGCTTTAAAATAAACTGTGGCGTATGCGGGTGATATGCCGAGGTTAATTATATAATCATACATCCAACAAACCAAAAAATAAGATGTCAAAAAAAAAATATATATAAAAAAAAAAAGAGAATCAGAAAATAGGTCATTGCACCCTATGGATTATTTGAGACAAATCGAAACAAGAGAATGTAATTTCATTTTTATTGTATGGGAAGTATAGTAAAATATAGGTGAAGAAAAAAAAAAAAGAAAAGAAAGGGATAGGTATAAGAATAAAAATAAAAAGATGGGCTATGCATGATTTCTATGGACATCACATTTATTAGGATTCTTGACCCGTTTCCCTGCGGTAAAGTAATTCAGCTTCGCTCTTGGCGAGGTCCTTGGCCTTTGCCTTGTTAATCTTGGTTGCCTCCATGGAATCAATGAAATCGTCTACGTATTCAGCGGTGAAATCAGCAAGGAGTTTCTTGGCGCGACCAGGATCAACATGCTGGCCTTCCACTTCCTGCTGCTTGTCCAGACGTTGGAGAGCTTTGAAACTAGCAGCGCCAACAAGCATGTGGAGCGTCACTGAAGGATGATGTTCTTCTTCGTTAGTTTGGTCAATGGATTGGAGAACTTTGATAATAAAACAAAAAAAAGGTATCCTTCTTCAGTCAATATTTATATACATATTTAATATGTAACTTACACTTGTAAGCTTCCTCGTGGTAAGCCATTTTAATATAAAATTGATAAGATGAGGAAAAAAGAAAAAAATTAATAATCAATCAACGTAAATGTCTTATGCATCTTTTGTCGGTGAATTCAGAAACGATTCTATTAAAGCAATGGTATAACTTCAATATTGGGGGTACTGTCTTTTTTTTAAAAACCCGCCTGCCTATGATATGATGGGGATCACGCTGCAGCATGATAAGCTGAGAATGAATCATTCATCCTTTTTTTTTTATTTACTGTGGTTTTTAAGCGAAAAAAAAAGAAAAAGAAAATGGAAATAAAGAGAGATCTATGGATGAGTTTCTTTTTTCATCGGCATGAAAAAAAATTGACACCCGCACATGATCTCCCTTGCATTGTGGCGGGAGTTCAATTTGATTTTTTTTTCTTGCATTGTGCCTGAGTCAAGCACCAATGCCAGATTACCCAAACTGTGTCTCGCACCTTGTTGCCAATATGAATAAGAAAAGGTTATTCTTTGATTGGCATGGAATACCATTTTTTTTCGGAATATGTCACAGAAGGGTAATCCCTCTTCCTCGCGCCCAGGATAACCTAGTTGTTTATCTGCTTAATTTACTCCGACGCCTCCCTTTTACGTCACTTTCAGCCATACTATAGTGACAACTGTAATTTTTTAAAGAGGTGCATCCTCTTTTCTTTCCTTGCTGCAAGGATGATCATTCTGTTTCCCACTTCCTTCAAAAATTAACCTCCTTTTCCCCTCTACACGTCTTTGTTTGTTTGTTTTTTTCTTCATCGTCTCCTTGCGTACCTCTACTCCGTTTTTTTTTTTTTTTTTTTTTTTTTTTTTTTTTTTTTTTGGCCATAGTCCTTGGAAAGAAAATAAATGGTAAGATATAGAGAAAATAATGTCATTGGGTTTACCATGATAATCCTTAATGAAGTTTAAGATGATGGAGCAAATCATCTTAAGCTACACTCTAGTACATCCTCTTTAAAAGTTAGGAAAATCAATACATAGTGACAAGTATGCAATAGCATTTAAATTGAGAAAAGTACTCCTTTGAAAGAAAAAGTAGCTATAGAACAGCAATGTACTGTACAGAGGTCTCTTTAACGCTCCTCACATACACATGCACAATGTCTTGTCATTAGATAAAGCACCGAGTATAACAATCTTACAATCTCGCCTAATACCCATCCTTTATTATTGTTTGTTTTTCTTTCTCTTTTTTCTTCTACAAATTCATATGTATGGGCACCCAACTAAACATATGAGACAGAAATTAAAAGAAAAAGAGACGAGATATATTTTATTCAAATGTAGATATAAATTATAATAAGGCTAATAGTAAGCTATGCTAAAGTAGTATTTTGTTTCCATATAACACAATTTCAAAATGACAGGGTTTCCCCATCTATGTTTGTCTTGCATTTTTAAAAATACCTCTAATCCACATTCTAACCACTAAATCCAAATTCTCTATTGATGTTTGCCATCAAGATGATGAAGATGATCTGAAAAAACAAAGAAATGAAATGAAAAAAACATAGGATGTAATAAAAATAGAAAATCGCCAGAATCGAGATTTGAATGCAAAAAATAGATGTTTTCAGGAACCAACTTGGTAACTATTTGCTGATCCCGACAATTATACCTTGTCTAACGACCTCCTAAAAAATAGAGGATATCCGTCTAAGGTAAGAAGGCATTCATGTTTTATTAAGCTTTTTTTTAAAAAAAAAAGAAAAAAAAAGACATTATTATAAAAAGAAAAATGGTAGGAAAATATGTGGCAAAAAAGATATAAACATAATCACATAAAAAAAAAACCAGATATGATATCATGGCGATCATTTTCTTTTACAGTGTTTTAGTAACCCTTGCATTGGTAGCACTTTGATTTACCTGCCAAACACGTACACAGGTATCCAGGCTCCACTTTCAAAAGAGTATCGACGCATGCGGCTTTTGTTATACCTGTACAGGTATTAAAGCTTTCTTTCCCTAATATCGTACAGCCTTCTGGGACTACCTTTTTACCGCACAGATAGAGATTTGGATACCCCAGTCTTTTTACATTTGAACACATGGTTGGGCAGTAGCTTGCAGCCTTTCCAGTACATGGTACTTGCAAATCGCAACCATGCGCTGCTTGTCCGGCGGACGAAGAAACAAACCCCAGCACAATAAAGGTGAGAAAAAGCAAGCGTTGATACATAAAAAGAGTAATAGCTCCCCTATACATAGGAATAAAAAATAAAAGGTTTGAGAAGCAAAAGAAAGAGAAGAGAGGGGCGGGAGAAGGTAAATGTGAACGACCACATCAATAATTCAGAGAATCGTCTCACAACACAATAATACATACCAAAGGAATAGATGTGAAAAAAAAAGAAAGAGTTACAGTAGAAGGGGTTTTAAAGGAGACAAAAACACTGATATGAAATATAGATTCTGTTTCTTTTTGCTTCTTTTTCTTTATTTTTTTATTTGTTATTCAAAAAAGTGTAAGCCAAGATACATATTTATATACCAATTCTAGTTGAAGTGAAATGGGAGGGGACGGGGGGGGAAAATCTAAGGACACTCTGCTTGATGCATGCTACGATAACGAAAATATCTACAAACGGGAGAAGAGGGAACAAAAGTGGATTTGCAGAGAGTGATAAGTGTTGATAGGGTATAGTATAGTTTTCTTAATACTGTACTGCATCATGCGGTACTTCACTGCATTGGGTAAGAACTTGGATAATAAAAACAATGTATGTAAAGAAAGCAGAAGAAGAAACTGAGAACCCAAGTTCGACATGTAGGGTGAATGGAGAAAGAGAGGTTAAAGAAAGATGTGTCTAGTGCAGCAAGCAATTAGGCGGATCAGTCATAAATTCCAGTGGAGACGCCCACATCAGGGAAAGGGGAAGAAAAAAGAGGTTATTAACGTAATAAATCAGAGCGGAGGAGAGATTAATTCATACGGTCGTTAGTTGAAAAAAAAAAGGTAAATTCAAAGTAGCAGAAGATCATTTCCTTTTTATTATATGAAGCAAAAAAAAAAAAAAAAAAAATTGGTAAAAACCAAAGCTCAAACGACGGTGCTTCGTGACTCTGCCTTGATGAAAATCGCCAGGACCAGGATTTGAATGCAAAAAATAAATGTTTTCAGGAACCAACTTATAAATATTTGCTGGGCACGGCGGTTATATCTGGTCTAAAGGCCTCCTAAAAATAGAGGATATCCGTCTAAAGTAAGAAGGCATTCGTATTTTATTAATTTTTTGTTAAAAAAAAAAAAAAAAAAAAAAAAAAAGACATTATTATAAAAAGAATATAATCAACATGCCAATGAAAATACTGATGGATGAGATTGTTATAGAAAGAAAAATGGTAGGAAAATATGTGACAAAAAGATATAAACATAATCGAATAAAAAAACAACAAACAAACCAGATATGATATCATAGCGATCATTTTCTTTCACAGTGTTAATTCATCATACATTGGTAGCACTTTGATTCACCATCAAACACGTACACAGGTATCCAGGCCGCATATTGAAAAGAGCATAGTCGCATTGTCTTTTCTTTATCTGTACAGATATTCAAGCTGTCTTATCTAACATCATACATTCCCTAACTGTGTATTTACCGCACAGATAGAATTGTCGATACCCCGGTCGATGTAGCTTGAACATAGGCGTGGACAGCGACTGCAGTTCTCCAAAACATTGTTTAGCATACATAATCATCCCCGATTGTTCGGTTGAAGAAATAAACCCCAGCACAATAAGAGCGAAAAAAAGCAAGTGTTGAAACATAAAAGAGTAATAGCTCCCCTATACATAGGAATAAAAATTAGAGGTTTGAGAAGCAAAAGAGAGAGGATGGGGGGGGAAGGTAAATATTAAGGACCACATCGATAATTCAGAGAATCGCCCCACAACACAATAATACATACCAAAGGAATAGATGTAAAAAAAAAAAAAAAAAAAGAGTTATAGTAGAAGAGGTTTTTAAAGGAGACAAAACACTGATATGAGATATAGATTCTGGTTTTTTTTTTTAATTTTTCAAAATAGCGTAAGCCAATATACTATTTATATACCAATTCTAGTTGAAGTGAAATGGGAGGGGAGAGGGGGAGAAAAATCAAAGGACACTCTGCTTAATGCATACTACAATAACGAAAATATTGGCAAACAGGAGAAGAGGGAATAAAAGTGGATCTGCAGAGAGTGATAAGTGTTGATAGGATATAGTATAGTTTTCTTAATACTGTACTGCATCATGCGGTACTTCACTGCATTGTACGAATTTGGATAATAGAAACAATGTATGTAAAGAAAGCGGAAGAAGAAACTGAGAACCCAAGTTCGACATGTAGGGTGAACGGAGGAAAAGAGGCTAAAGAAAGATGTGCCTAGTGCAGCAAACAATCAGGCGGACCAATCATAAATGCCAGAGGAGACGCCCACATCAGGTAGAAGCGAAGAAAAAAAGGGTATTTGCGTAATAAATGAGAGCGGAAAACCCCCCCCCGCCTTTCTCTTTAGCCAGAAACATATGTAACATCCTATGTTCCCTCTACTCCCTTTTACTTCCTCCTCCACCTATTTCGCCCGCTTAACCTTTTCTCATATCACGTTTCCCCTCTCCTCGACCCTGGGTTATTATCACCTTTGCCCCCTTCACTCCTTTATAATATTATTGGCCACCGCTCTTATGACGTGAGACCAAGTCTTTATTTAAATAAATGACACATTACAAAAAAAAAAAAAAAAAAAATGAGAGCGGAGTGGGGGGGGAGATTAGTTCATACGGTCAATAGTTGAAAAAAAAAAAGGTAAATTCAAAGTAGCAGAAGATCATTTCTTTTTTATTATATGACGCAAAAAAAAAAAAAAAAAAAAAAAAAAAAAAAAAAAAAAAAAAAAAAAAAAATTGATAAAGACCAAAGCTCAAACGACGATAGTTCGCAACTCTGCCTTGTTGGAGGCACACATTCA